>CM053622.1:201494272-201513793 GCA_028646595.1 Phalanger gymnotis | reverse complement strand
CCCCCCCCCCGAATGTATTTTAAAATGATAAAGGCAAATCACTTGACTAACCATGTTCACAGAGCTTCAAAATTTTAGAGAAATAGGACTTGAACTCAGAGCTTTCTAATTCCCTCCCTGGCTCTCTCATATTGGGTCTCTCCATTCCCCATCAGCTCCTGAGTTGGGGTTTTGAGCTGCTGCTGGAATATTTTTTGCTTTCTGATAAAAAGGAAAACTTCTTTGTTTTCTCCAATCAGTTGATCATATGGATAAGGACTTTTACCTTACCCAGGCACACATTTCTAGTCAGGGTTAGAAAGAAGATATCTTTGGATATGTGTATTGAAATTAGTAAGCATGCATAAACATTTGTTGCTTATGAAGATGATAATACAGTTTTAATTGGACCTAAACCTTGTGAGAGATAAAGATAAAATGAATTAAAAACAGACTATTATGATGCCCTTTACTGTTTTACTTAGAATTCTTTAAAGTCCCTAACAGACATGTGTTAATACATGTTTACTGCACTTACTGACTAAAGAATTAAAAAAAAATTATAAGATTTCTCTCAGGTTGCCTCATATTTCCTTGATATAACAATAATTGTGTGAGGCTAGGGAGGAGAAAGAGGAAAAGATGATTCTAATTCATTTTCAAAAATAGCTTTAAGGTTTTATGCAAAATCAACCTAATTTGAAAAGTGATTTCAAATCACTTCTCTTGCATGAGCTAACTTCACATATATTCTACTCACATTTGCTACTCTGGGGCTATGGAGGATAATACATAATAGACAATGACAGGCTTTTGGAAGTCCCTTTGGAAGCAAATGTAAGAGCACACCTACATGTATTTAAGAGGAATCTCTTCAGAGGCAGTATCCTGAGAATGCTGTGTACTCACAGTCTTGTAACTACTCTAAGCAAATTCTGGTATATGAGAAATCTAAAGAACTAATGGAAAAGGGAAATGCATGGAACTTTCTCTCTCTCTCTCTCTCTCTCTCTCTCTCTCTCTCTCTCTCTCGCTCACTCTGTGTGTGTGTGTGTGTGTGTGTGTGTGTGTGCGCGTGTGTGTGTGTGTGTGTATTTAAGTACAAATCTTGTAGTTAAAAGACTTGGGCCTGGGTACTATGACCTTGGCAAGTCATTTAATCTGAGTCTCAGTTCTTTTATTTGTGAAGTGGATATAAAAATGTTTGGGCAACCTACTATACAACAGTCCTCTGAGAAAAGCACAATTTTAAACCCAAAAAAGCTATATTAGTGTTAATTATTAATATAATTAATAGGAAGCATAAGACTTTGTACAGAGAGAATACTTTTCTTTCAAAATTTTCAAACAAAACTCTTCTTCAGAAGAAATCAAAAGAGAATTGAAATTGCTCACTAACTATGCACTTTTAGCAAATACTCATTTTCTGAAAAAAAAATTGACATTTAAATTACTAATACAAAGAAATGGAAAAGTCAAGTAATGGCACCAATTTGCTAGTAAAAGAATTATATAAAGCTGCAAAGATTCAAAGATTTAAAAAAAATGTTTTATTGATGCTTTTTGAAATATCACTGCCACTTCCTGATGATATCATTGCCAGTAGAACTTTCCTTGCAAAAAAGAAGTATAGGCAAGCAAAATAAATCATCTTCTTCTGTACCTACAGTTCAACAGCTCTCTTCCAAGACAAAAGAGGCATATTCTATCAACAGTTCACTGAAGTCACAATTAGTTACTTGGTTGATCTGAGGATTTTTGATGTTTTATGTTATGATAATTGCAGAAATTGTTCTCCTGATTCTGACCACTCTGTATCAATTCATACAAGTCTCCCCAAGTTTCTTAATTCTTCATAGAATCATCATTTTATGGTAAAATGAATTCCATCTGGCTCATTGTTTTTTTATTCTTCAGTCAATGGTTACTCAGCTTGTTTCTAGGTCTTTGTTAAAAAACAAACAAACAAACAAAAGAATACTGCTATAAATAGTTTTATGCATTCAATTCTTTTTCTTAGAATATGTGTTCTGTAGCGATATCACTGGGTCAAAAGGTATATACAGTTAATTGCATTTTTTTAGTAAATTCCAATATTTTTTATTAGAATGATTGCATGAATTCATGATTCAGTGAATGGGGTATTAATGTGCCTATATTTCCATAGCCCTTTGAACACTGGCCACTTTCATATTTCATCATTTTTACTAAGCAGATGTCTACAAATTGAAAACAGAATTGTTTTAATTTATATTGTTCCTGCTATTAATAGGGATTTGCAATGTTCACTCCTATGGTTGTTGACAGTTTGTATTTCTTCTTTTAGAAATTTTCTGTTTATATCCTTTGACAATTTACTAATTGGAAAATTACTCTCGTTCTAATATTTTGAAAAGTTGCCTTTCCTTCTTGTATATGCTTATCAACTCTTTGTTTTAAATCTTTTTTATAATTAAGATTTTTAATTTTTAGTTTACAACACTCAGTTCCACATAATTTTGAGTTCCAGATTTTCTTCTCCCTCTTCCCCCCTCCCTCCCCAAGATGGCATGGAATCTGATATATCTTCTACATATAACTTTGCATTGAACTTATTTACACAACAGTCAAGTTGTAAAGAAGAATTATGACCAATGGAATGAATCATGAGACAAGAAACAGAACCAAAAAAACCCAAAAACAAAAGAGAAAAAAAAGGAAAAAAATGAGCAAATAGTTTTCCTCAATCTGCATTCAGACTCCATAAGTTCTTTCTCTGGATGTAGATAGCTCTCTCTCTCATGAGTCCTTTTGCATTGTCTTTGCACCTTGTATTGCTGAGAAGAGCCAAGTCTATCAGGGTTAGTCATCATAGAATTTATATATCTGTGATTGTGCATAATGTTCTGGTTTTGCTCCGCTCACTCAGCATTATATCGTGTAGGTTTTTCCAGGTTATTATGAAGTCTGTATCTTCCCCATTTCTTATAGCACAATCGTATTCCATTACATTCATATACCACAGCTTGTTCAGCCATTCCCCAATTGATGGGCATCCCTTTGATTTCCAATTGTTAGCTACCACAAAAAGAGCCGCTATAAATACTTTTGTACATATGGGTGCTTTTCCTACTTGTGTGATCACTTTGGGATACAGCCCTAGAAGTGCTATTGCTGGGTCAAAGGGTATGAACATTTTTATAACCCTTTGGGCATAGTTCCAAATTGCTCTCCAGAATGGCTGAATCAGTTCACAACTCCACCAGCAATGTAACAGTGTTCCAATTTTCCCACATCCTCTCCAGCATTTATCATTTTCCTGTTTGTCATGTTAGCCAATCTGACAAGAGAGATGTGGTACCTAAGAGTTGTTCCAATTTGCATTTCTCTAATCAATAGTGATTTCGAGCATTTTTTCATATGTCTATAGATATCTTTAATTTCTTTCTCTGAAAACTGCCTGTTCATATCCTTTGACCATTTCTCAATTGGGGAATGACTTGTATTCCTATAAATTTGTTTTTAATCTTATCACTCAACTGAAATGGTAATCTGAGATTTCACCTTTGGACCCTTAATCACCAAATCTAATATCCTTTTCTCAATTTTTTATCATCTTGATCTCTCTGGAGTATTCAATATTGTTGACCATCCCCTTCTCCTGGATATACTCTCCTCTGGGTTATAGTAACACTATTTATTCTTGTATCCCTCCACCCCCGACTTGAATGACTGTTCTTTCTCAGTCTCCTCTGCTGGATCATCATTCTCATCCCATCAACTAGCTGTGGATTATAATCTAAGACTGTCATAGGCACTCTTCTCTTCCTACTATCTTTTGGTAACTTTATCATTTCCTTGAGCTCAAGTCTCTTCTTCATGAATATGACTCCCTAATCTCCTCAGTTTTGGTCCCACATTACAAACTGTCTGTTGGACATTTTAAATTGCTCACCTTATAGATAGCTCAAACTCCACCTGTATGAAACAAAATTAATTTTTTCTCCGAAATCCACCCTTCCCCTTTGAACATCAATTCACTTTTGAAGGCTTGTAATAACCATTCGGCTAGCAGCTGTTGTGGGGTGTATGACCAAACAAGACTGGAAACAAGAGCTGCCAGCACAGATTCTTTGATCTGCTCTACTAAGGAAAGCAATGTTAAGAGGTTAACAATCTTACTTTAATCCAACATACAAATATCATTCACTTACTTGAGGAGGAAAAGCCAGCAATATGAGCTTCAGAGCAAATACAAACTAATTACAAACATACACAATAAGCAGCTGCCCAGAGTCCCACTCCACTCTTCCAGTGACCAAGAACACCAACCTCTGGGTTTATGTATCCTGTTCAGGGTCAAAGGGCATTAAAACATTAGACTCAAACCCACATGACCTAAAAGCATCACAAACATTCAACTCAAATGCACGTGGCCTAAAAGCCTCTGGTGTCAAAAACACATGACTCAAAACCCATGCAAATCAGGCTTTCCCTTGAGGCAAGGAGGTCATCAAAGACTCCTGATCCAATGAAAGAAATAAAGGCCAGACTCTTCAAGGACACTTGACTAAATGAGTACTAAAACAGAAAACAGTAAAAGAAAGTTCCACCTTGATTACTGATACAAGGTACCACTAAGATTACAGTCACCTGGTGTCACTTATGTGGAGGCTGAACTCTTCATCAGTTTTCAACTGACATATCCAATGAAATGACAACTTGATGCCTACATCTCTAGCACATGGACCCTTTTCTCCATTCACACCTCCCCAGTAAGTCTTCATCACTTCAAGCCTAGACTATTGTAATAACTAATTGTCTCCACTGACTGTATTCTCTTCACATTCCAATACATCCTCCATATAGCAAAATTCATACTGATGAAGTATTTTTCTGACTATGTTATTCCCCAGCTCAATAAACTCAAGAGACTCCCTATTTCATCTAAGATCAAATACACACTCTTCTTTTTGGCATTTTCAGTTGTTACAACTTGCATTTCAAGCTAATATTATTTTTCATGATATATTTTAGAAAACTTGGCCCAGTGGGTGCTCCTTGTACACAACATTCCATCTCTCATTTCTGTATCTTAGCATAAGTTTTCTCTCTTATCTTAAATAATCTCTAAACCTACAACCTGTCTTATAATCCTTGCAGCCAATTCATTTTCTCCTCCCTCCCAACTCCTAATATATTATTTGAAATTACTGCTGAGCTCTTAATTTCTCTTAAAGTTTATTC
Source organism: Phalanger gymnotis (assembly GCA_028646595.1). Taxonomy (NCBI): domain Eukaryota; kingdom Metazoa; phylum Chordata; class Mammalia; order Diprotodontia; family Phalangeridae; genus Phalanger; species Phalanger gymnotis. The sequence goes on along the minus strand of CM053622.1, from coordinate 201,508,588 downwards.
TGGGGTTCTCTTAACCAAAAGGATGCCTTTATTGTATTAGGGGGTTTCTTAAGTTTGCTAATTTCTTCAGTCTCTTCCATAGTGGTGGCTAATAATGGCCTACCTCCACCCCTTGTTGTTTCTTCTGTTCTCTTAACTCTATGATTGCTATCATTACTGACAAACTGATCTCTCTGACCAGGGTTTGGGGTGAAAAGGAAGGGCTTATACTTCTACAGACATCTCAGTCTTCAACCAAGAATAGGGCAACAGGTAAATCCACCCAACAATAACTTCTTGATCACCTTTATGAGTTCCCTTTTGGAGTCTTGGTGGGTCTTGGACCTGGGGCCAAGCTCCATATTGGTGGTCCACTCTTCCTCCTTGGTGATTATTTGAAATAGTTTTGGTGAGAACCAGGGTATAGATCACACTTGTCTTTCCCTTTGGCACTGGCCAAGTCATTGGTCATCCAGGCCAATAGTTTGATCCTTTGTTGTTATCCTTCCTCCCCACCTCCTTTAAGGATCACTTTAATGTAGGATCAACTTTGTTGTGATCTTTTGTTTAATATCAAGTATATATCACTGTAAAGGGAGCATGGTAACTTTCATGTCACTATTTCTAGTAGAAGTCTTCGAAGAAAGCATTTTTAAATATTTACTTTCACCTTTGGGTCTAGTAAGATATGTTAGACACTATTCCACAGGGAGAGAGGAGAAATATTTTACTGTGTATTAGGAGATTCAGTCTTAGCACCTGAGACCTAGAAAGCCATTCTCAATACACTGACCCTGAGCTTCAAAGAGATGAACATGCCTGAGGAGACAGATCACTTAAGAGCCTTGGAAGGGGGGTGAAATGTAAAATAACCAGCCTTTAGGCACTCCTAAACTAGTAATGATGTTTATGAGCCCTCTACTGATGTCATTAATTGTCAATGACATTTAATTATCTTTTTACCACATTTAATTACCTTTCAATTTAATTTACCTTTTTACCACATTTAATTACCTTTAAAAAGGCTATTTACTAAACAGGAGTAGCAAGGACAGAGAACATAAACATTCCCCCTAAATCAGAATCAAACTCCTTCCTTATATATACCAGGTCTTTGGGGAGAGTGGGTTCCAATTTAAAGGGTATAAGTGTCCACAAGGCAAATTCACAGTCCCTGCTCAATGAAAGACCCTCAATGTCACCAACTGGGATTTCTGTGATTACATTAATGGAGGTGGGGTACAGTTTCCACCTCACTCATATAAAGTATTAGGGTACATGCAAAACTTCCATATCATCTTTGCATCAACACCTCGAATCAATGAAATCTATCAAGCAGTCCACGAAGAAGCATTTATTCCATGACTTCCATATGCAGAGCCCTGTGCTAAGTGCTGGTGATACAAAGGAGAATCAGATATGACTGCTGTCCCTTACGATCTGGCTTCAGAGGCATGCACATAAAGACAGAAATAACACCACAAGGTACACAGGCCAAATGTCAAAGGTATTTCCATGTAACTTTTCTACTACATCTTTTCCACTCATTTGATAAATAGGAGTCTCATTCTCTGAGATCATTACATCAGTGACAGATCAAGGATGAAAAGAAGTCATGGGCATTAACTTACAAAAGCTGACAGGTGAATTAAGTAAGCTGTGCCAAATCTAAAAAGATGAGTCACCTGATGAAAAGGTTTAGGGTCTTTGTCTTCTGTTTGCATAGAAGCATCCCAAGTTGCAGATTTCAGAAATCAGTCACTTTCCATGCTACATTATTTTTCATCTGCTTTAAAAAAATAAAAAGGAAGATGAGAGAGAACTCCATGAAATCACCTTCTTTCAAAAACTCACTAATACCCGTGGCCTTTCTAATTATATAAATTCTGATTCAAATATACATCTATGTTTGGTATTACATTTTCTAGAAACGGGAATTCAAATGTCCCAGCGTGTATTGTCTAGACACCCAAAGAAAGAGCAGAAAGATCATTTGGTCATTAAATACTACTAGATGAATGCTGAATGCAAGGGCAAGAGGACCTTCTTAAGGCCTATGGAGATCAACGTGTTAAAACATGTAATTAGTACATTTCCAGAGATATAAACACAAGTCGCTGTAATAACTATCACCAGGAAAATTAAAACTGAATTTGAACACTATAAAGTTATGTAAACACTGGAGTTTTTATTTGTGTGTTTTAGATCCAGTTTCTCTCTTTATGATTCCAAGACTTTGAAAAACAGACTTATGTCTATAAACTAGGTTGCCGAAATGTGGCAAGTGCATTTGAAATTGTTCCGATGCTCATAGAATGTTATCAGTCTTCTTTTATTGTACTCTATTATGGAATAGCTTCTTGCTTTCTCTAGATGGAACATCATTTTGATGTGTCTGTAATATTATATAAATTCATTCATTATATTTCATGGGGAGACTGAAGTGCTACACCAGTATAAATTAAGACACTGACTAACTCTATGTAATAAACACAATAAATATTTCTACTTTGATCTTCAAAGTCCCTTTATTTGTTTATTGAACAGTGTCATATCTTTACTAGCAAGCCTAAGTTCTTCATTAAATGAAATGCCAAGCCAGTAGAAATAGTGAACCATTTCTAGTGAAATATTTCCTCATTGAAATATACAATTCTAGGGAATGATGTGATTGGCATTCCTTCCTTTGGAGGCCTGCATCACTCTGTGTAAGAAACTTGTTTGGTTTTCTTGAGTGGTCATAATTGGGAAAAAATACATATAAAATACTTAAAAATTCAATTAAAGAAAGATTTATGAATGTTCTGGTATTAACAAGACTCTATTAGACACTGGGAATATGAAAGATTCAATACAAACTACAAAACTTCAGTGAAATTTTGCTTCAAAAAGTAATATAGCACTCATTCTACTCATGGTAATAATAGATATACTTGTAATCTTTGCCTATTAGTGAAGAAGTCATAAAGTATGTGGCCCAACAAATGACTGGACATGGCTTGCTAAATCAGTCATCATAGGGAGGAGTGGATAAATATTTATAGCAAGTGAGGCTTATTAGTCAGTCAGAATTTATTAAGCACCTACTATGTATCAGGCACTATGCTAAGCTGGAGATACAAAGATAGTCATCTAATGAGTGGAAAAGATAGTGGTTCCTCTTAAGATTCTTAAGGTATGTTGATTAGTGGCTTGATACTTTATATAAGGGTGAAGTGAAAACTGTAATCAAGATATCTTAAGACAGTCATCAAATGAGTGGAAAAGACAGTGGTTGCTCTTAAGATTCTCAGTCTATTAGAAGCACTAAAACCAGCTCTGCTCCCCAGAAAGTGTTATGGCCATTCAGCTACTCCTTGAGAAACTCTACAAAACCCCTGGAAAAAATGTTGAGGTCCTTCCAATGCTCCTCACTCTCTGTGTTGCTGTAGGAGTACGTGTATCTTTCAATTAGGGGATCTAATTAAGCCTCGTGGTCTTTAGAATTAACTCCTTGAACTAACATTGGGCAGGAACTACAGCAGGCTGTTGCAGAGGGCAGGTTTCCAGCAGCATAACTGCATCTACCAGCAAAGCCTAGTGGAATTCTAAAAGCCTACCCGTTGTTAATGTCCCTTGAGTTTATATTCATTGAATCATAAAAGGGACCTTAGAGTTTTCTAGTCCAATTTTGAGATTTTACAGATGAAGAACTATAGGCCAAGAGAGGTCAAGTGGCTCACTTAACATCACATAATTAGTAAGTGGCAAGACCAATAATTCTGACTTAAAACTCATTTTCCACTCTGCTTTGCTGTCTCTTCAGCTGTCTCAGCACCATGAGGTAATTCAGCAAATTCAGATACTGAGTCTGAGTGAACTTGTAGAGCATAGGGCCTGAAGAACAAGAGCCCTGCCAATCACTTATTTCCCTGTGGTGAGTTTCACATGCCCAGTTCAGGGGCACAGATCATTGGTTCAGGTCAATATTAACGTGCTGTTGATTCCTCAGAAAGCAGGGTCCTACTACTGGGTATCTCACTTGTTTACATGTAATATTGGAAGTTCATGAGTCTCAGAGAGTTCGCCTTGTGCCAGAAGGGCTCACAATGGTAAGAGAAGCAGAAATCATATGGGACAGAAAGAGGGAAATGTGAGGAAAAAGACCATTCCAGAGAGAATATTTACCTAAGTTAGCGCACTGGGTTCAAGGAGAAAAAATGAGAGCTAGAAAAAAAGAACAGTCCCAACAGCTATAGGTAGCCCATTTCAGCCATACAAACTAAAACAAACTTTAAGAGACGAATCTGTGACACATAAGAAAGGAAACCACAGGAAACTTTGGGAGGACCTTCAACTTTTTTGTCACGATCCATGCTCCTGATTCAATACCATTAAAATAAACAAACATTTGTTAGTCAATCATGTACAACGCACTATATTAGGCACTGGGAATATTAAGATGAAAATGAGTGTCTCTCAAGGAGACTGAAATCTACTGAGGGGAAGAGACTGTGACATATTTCCATGAACATCAGTACACAGTACAAGGTAGAGTGTAATAGGTGCAAAGGGAAAAAAGCAAAGTTGTGCTAAGTAGGATTGCAGGAAGAATTAAACATTTTCAAGCTATGTTTCAAGCTTAAAGGAAGCTTTTGTGGAGCTTTCCGACATGCTGCTGTTGCTCTGCAGTGTCATTTGGGGAGATCTCTATAGAGGTCCCCCATGTACTGGAGGAACTTTGGAATGGCCACACTAGAACTGAGCTTTCTCGATTAGTGAGAGCTCAGTATATTTTAGCCAGGCCCAGAACTGACCATGTTCTTTCATCCCAACCATTTTCTGACATGTTGTCATAGATGTATCTCCTTCCCCAATTTGTCCCTCATGCTCTGGGAACTGATAAAATCAACACTTCCTTTGCTTCTAGAAAGGGTGTCTCTATTGGGCGGTCCTATTATTTTGCTCACTATTCCTTTGGCTTTCTTGTCTAAAACATCCTTCTCTGTCTACCATACCCCTATATCTGTTGTCTCTCCCAGTTAGACTAGGACCTTAATGAATGAAAAAAAATAAATGAAAAGTCATTCATTAAATGCTTATTATATGCCAAGCACTCTTCTAAATGGTAAGGATAAAGACAGAGAAAGGGAGACAAACTTTCTTCTAAAAGAGTTCAAGAGAGGACTTACATATGCAAAAATATTTATTGCAGCTCTTTTTTGTGGTGGCAAAAAAATTGAGGGATGCCTATCAATTGGGGAATGACTAAACAAACTGTGGTACAAGAATGTAATGGAATACTATTGTGCTATGAGAAATGACAAATAGATTTCAGGAAAAAAAAAACTGAAAAAACCAACATGGACTGAAGAAAAGTAAAATGAGCAGACCCAGGAGAACATTGTACACAATAAGAGCAATATTGTGTGACGATCAACTATGAATAACTTAGCTCCTTTCTGCAATACAATGTTCCAAGACAATTCCAAAGGACCCGTGAAGGAAAATTCTATCCACATTCAGAGAAAAAACTGATGGACTCTGAAGGCATGTTGAAGGATACTATTTCTGCTTTCTTTATTTTGTTTTCTTTTTTTTCCATTTCTTTCACAACTTGAGTAATACAGAAATATGTTTTACATGATTACACATATATAACCTATATTAAATTGCTGGAAATTTTGGGAAGGAGGAGGGGAGGGAAAAAATTTAGAGCTCAAAATTTTGTAAAAATGAATATTAAAATTGTCTTTACATGTAATTGGAAAAAATAAAATGCTATTAAAAATAAAAGAATTTATGTTCTAATTAGATAAAACATCATTGGTTGGAGGTTGAACTGCAGGGAAAATGGAATGGCCTGGTAGCCCTACACATTCACATGTAGGGCAAATAGTAAAGCCCAGTGATTCTTAGAGTGATTCATCAAGTTAGACATTAATGTCTAAGGGTCTAGAGTTTGTAGTTGCAGGGCCAGTGGTGAGGTCTGGAGGGTGTACCTGCAAGGTAGATGGTGAAGCTGAAGGGATATTAGGGAACAATGATAGATAGCTCTCCATCTCTCTGGAAATAGTTGGAGTAGACTTCTTGCTTATCCAGTATGACCCTGGGCAAGTCACTTAAGCCTGATTGCCTCCAATGAAAGAGACAGACAGAAAGAATGAGAGAGAGAGAAAGAGAGAGAGAGAGAGAGAGAGAGAGAGAGAGAGAGAGAGAGAGAGAGAGAATGAGATTTGTCCAAGATGGCAAACCTCTTAAAAAGTAGAACTAAAATTTAGATAAAGGCTCCTTTGACTCCAAATCCAGTGCCACTTTCACCTCACCATGGTGTCTCTCAGATTTAATGCAATCTTGTCAGTTCATTAAAATTCCATGAAATGCTGCTCCTGCCAAAAATATTGTCTGTCTTTTGACCGGGAAACTCTTCAGTAATTAAATCAGGTGGCAAATGGTTTTCATTTTTAAAATATATATGCTGTATTTTAGAGGGAAGAGAACTGTTATCATTGTCTGGGTTTGCTGTCCCACTTTAAAAGGGAGAGTCTGAAGATAAATTTATAAGTGTAGCCTATGGGCCCTGTGTTTACTCTCCTAGTTCCCACTTGCTCTTGTAGATTGGATCTCTAAAGGTCAACTGGCTACTTCTTTACTCTTAAGGGTCACCCTGAGGAGTTGAGATTTGTTTTTGATACCATTTGTCATGAGCCACCATTCATCATGTTTCCTCAGTATCAACTGACCAAATACCCCTTTTCCAATACTGATGAATCAATTAATATCAATTACTTTTTGATGATGGATATTTACTCAAAAGGTCTAACATGTAAAACAACCTCCCAGCCCCAGAGCATTCTGCCCATTACACACTTCTGTTTTATATGGAGAGTGGGTTCAAATGTACATCGATTGCCACCTAATATTTCCCCACCAATTTATCTTTGGGATGTGGCAAAGCCGACAAAAGGCTTTGCCTATAGTTTACAGCGTCCTAGCATCCAGGTAGATCAGCTGCTGAGATGGGTCAAATGGATTCCCAAAGTTGTCTCATCAGCAGATTTGACTACAGGTGCTATCAACTCTAACGGCTGAGCAGAAGGTTGGTGACTCTTCCAAATTTTTTGAAGCTCACAAGGTAGTCTCTAATATGCATTCACCTAAGAACAGGAAAGGATAAGGATGGCAGAAAAAGAAGAAGCAAAGGTACCATGCATACACAGAGACATGGCAGTCAGGTGAGGACAGAAGGCAGCTAGTGGCAGGAGCCAGGCTGCTAGAACTCCCACCAGTACTAACTCTTCCCCAGCCTAAAGGCTTACAGCATTTCTTGCCTTGCTTACCACCAGAGATGAGAGAGGATTTCATCCATTCAACTCTTTTGTATGGCTGCTACACATGACTACACAGCAAGCTTACAGGAAACAATTAGAGAATACTTATGCCTACTCTGACTCTGAGAGAAAAAGGGCCCTTCCCTTTTGCACCTCCAGAAACAGGATCACCAGGCCTTTACATGGACATGTAGCATTCAGAAAACATTGCTGTAGGGACTGGGCTGTCATCTGCCTGTCCTCTCCTTTCATAATGCAAATGGCAAGAGCAGATTTTTATCGTTATTCAGTAGTCCTTTGACTCAGTCCTGTCCAACTCTTTATGATTCCATTTGAGGTTTTCTTGGGAAATATGCTAGAGTGGTTTGCCATTTCCTTCTCCAGCTTGTTTTAGAGATGAGAAACTAAGGCTTTGGGTTAAGTGACTTGCTCAGGGTCACACAGCTAGTATTTGTAGCTGGATTTGAATTCAGTTCTTCCTGACTCCAGGCCTGGTGCTCTATCCACTGTATCATCTAGCTGTTCAAAAAAGAATCTGAAAGTTCTGGCATCATAAAGAAGACACAAAAATGAAATATGGGGTAAAGCTGTCATTGGATTAGGTGAGGAGTAATGAAAGTTGTCTTAGGATAAAAGAATAGAATTACTTGGATGAGGCTAAAGAGATCCCTGAACTAAAGGAGAATAATCTGAATTTGTTGCAGACAGTATGTTTATCATAATCCATGCCAGGCACTTCATCAACCATCAAGCTCAGTTATGTGTTCTAACTTTCAAGTTCCATGGGGGTGGCTTTAAGATATCAGCTTGATGCTGGCTCATCTTCAGAAATCTTTAGCATTTTGGTCCACTTACCTTCATATCAGATTCGCTCCTAATTTAATGAGTAGCTTCCTTAATGGTTAATGAAGAAGAGGAATAGGATACTTCATAACCAGTTGTGGAGCACTTTAAGCTCCCAAATACTTCCTTCATTAATTTATTCCACAGTATCTTCATTGTAAATCTCAAACATATTTTTAATACCTCACAACATCATAATCCATGGCTCCTCATTCAGTATTATGTATTAGGAACACCATAATTTGTGATTTCTAATGTCAGTTCAAGTCAATACACATTCACTGAGTGCTTTCTCTATGAAATGTAGTATGCTAGGTTATGTATGGATAGGAAGTTATATAATCTCTGCCCTCAAGGAGCTAAAAATGTAGTGAAGTGGGTGGGGGAGATTGGAGAGTATATTACAAAAACATTCCCCAGTCATTATAGTAAAAGATAGGAAGGACAAGGCATAGTGGACAGAGAGCTAGGCCTGGAGTCAGGTGGACTCATGTTCCTGACTGCAATTTTGGCCTCAGACACTTAATAGCCAAGTGATCCTGGACAAATCACTTAACCCTGTTTGCCTCAGTTTTATCATCTGTAAAAAGAGCTAGAGAAGGAAATGGCAAACCACTCCAGTATTTTGCCAAGAAAACCCCAAGTGGGGTCACAAAGAATTGTGCATGATTGAAAAATGACTGAACAATAAGAGGAGAGGCAAATGGAAAAAGCTCTTAAGTGCTTACTGGGTGTGAAGCATTGGGTTAAGTGACAGGGATACAAATATAAAATTGAGACAGTCTCTGCCTTCAAGGAGCATTTGACTGACATTCACTTTCTGGAGCTAATTGTAAAATCGATTTGATTATTGTATTAGAACCAGAAGTAGAAAGGGGAAGGAAATATGCATGGTGGAATGACACATGGCAAGACAGTTGAGGTAGGTGGTATGATGAGATACGAAATATGGTCTGGTCTAGGACTGTATAGCTGTAGTGGGCTATGTGAATTTGTATGTACTCACCAATTAAGACAGTTCAACCTCGTAGTGGGAGAGACTAGTTATGTGGTTCTTGGAGGTCTGGTTTAGATGGTATAGTTCCAAGTGGGGGAAGAAGTGCAAGAATCTGGGGCTGGTAGCATATGATTATAGTCCCTGTGGCTCAGGAGGCAGAGACTGATGGAACACTTGCATTTAGGAGGTCTTTCTTAGATGCAAAATTAATTCCGCTTGAGTTTCTTCATTACGTCTGGCACCAATATGGAGATCCCACAAGAAAAGAAGACCACTAGAGTGCCTGAGGAGGAGTTACCTCTCTCAGGTTGGTAAAACTAAATCGGTCAAACTTCTATCTACATCACCATCAGGTTTAGACCTATGAGTGGCTTCTTCATATCCGTACTGGGTAAGTTAGGGAGATCCAGACTCGGGATGGTGTAATGGCAAGCAAGGTGGGATTTTTGCTGTTTTTTCTTTTGGCGTGCTTCTCAGCACTAAGGCAATCAAGTGCCTTTGAGTTTTGCCTTTGTTTCAATCAAGAGTCTTTGATTAAATTAAGAATCTTTGATTACCTGCTTAAGTCACAAGAAAGCCTAAGTCACATGAATTTGAGTCACATAGTTGTGACATCCTCTGACCCACTCTGAGATTAGCATTTTGCTTTGAGGGCTCACTCATTGGAAGAGCATTCCTGTGATGTAGCCAGACGAGACTCTGGGTAGCCATTAAGGGGCCCTCTTGCTCTGAAAATTCGGATGTTGGTACTTCTCTCTCTGGTAACTATGTATGTATTGCTATGGACAGACAGCTAGAAGCTCTGTCTGCTGATTTGTGTTATTTGCTCTGTTTATATAATTTCTGCTTGTAATTTCTGTTTGTGTTTTCCCCTGAAGTTCAGGGTGCTGACTTTTTCCCCTGAACTAAGTGAATGATATATGTACGTTTAATTAAAGTGATATTGGAAAGCCCTCAAAGTTGCTTTCCTTAGAAAAGCTGATCAAAGAACATGTGCTACCAGCACTCCTGTGTACTGGTGTTATTGGCCTTCTACCTCCACAGCAGCTACAAGCAGCATTGTTGTTACAGATGGAAAGGTGGAAGAATGAAAGGAAGGATAAAAATAACTCAATCTAAAAACTTACAGCAAAATAATAATCTCAACTCCTTTCTCAAAATCCATTAATAATTTAGAAAATTAGTAACTGAAGAATACTTCAGGACAATTGTCATTAACCTGGTATCTGTCAACTTGCTTTAAATTTTTTTTAAATAATAGTATTTCAATAAAATTGGTTTCCTGTTTAATCTTATGTATTTTATGCTTTCAAAAATATTCTAATAATAAGCTTAATCATTTTCAACATTCATATATATGAATATTTAGCTAAAATTTATATATTTCTATATAAAGCTAATATTTATATGTAGGTAACATTTACACACACATATACTTTTAAATACATTTATATGTGTGTATAAAATTTTCAAAGTATTGAAAAAAATTTTGTTAATTCAATGAGCCTCAAATGCAACTGGTTATTTATTGTTATCTTGTATCTATGAACCATCTCTTCTCTGCATTTGGCAATAGTCAGCCAAAATATTGTGGAAATTTTTTTGATAAAAGAATTCTCTAGACTAGTAACTACTAGCACCTGTGCCTTCTGGGATGAAGGCTAAATGTGAGTCCAAGGAATGGATTATAGGTCTCATGTTACATCTTACAAGCTTATAATCTTTGTTAAGATCATTGACAATTTATTAGTAATTTTCTACTTATAGTTTCCCCAAAAGTTTTGGATTACTTGTAAAAATGATTTCTGTACAGTTGTACAAGGCCATTTAACTGTTCTTCAGAATTTTATCTCAATCACTTAATCACATAATCAATTTATCATATTTGAAGACCCACAAGCACAAATTCTTTCATTTTATTCATACCGATTCTCGTATATGTATTTTTCAGACAAGAAAACCTGTATCTTTTTGAAATATCATCTTGCCAAATTTTTAATTACTCCAAGTTTCATTTGAAAGAGAGGTAAGAAAAAAAATCAAGATTATACAATGATTGGCTTCTCACATTTTTTTTCTTTCTTTCCTGACATCTGTTTTATTTCTTTAAGGAAATAGTGTAATAATCTTTTTTCTCACTGCCCTGTCTCATTCATGAATATAGCAGCAGTATTTGTTATACTTATGTCACAATCCTAGTTAAAATTCAATGGCTTTCAAATGCCCACAGATATGTCCTCTAGAAGTGTCCTTTTCATCTCAAAGCTAAAAGCTTAGCTAATTTTTTTTTTTTGATAAATTAAGATCACCAACAGTCATTTAAGTCTGCTTGAGATATTAAATGAGGAACAGAGGGCAGATAGGTTATTTCAAATGAGGGAGGATTCATCACGTCTTAGATTTCCTGTCTTGTCATACTGAAGTATGTATATGTATATGTATATGAATACGTATATGAATATGAATATGAATATGTATGTGGTGTGTGTGGATGTATATGCATGTATATTGTATACATATAAATATATATGTATTAACAATATTTTATATGTAGCTAACATTTATGAATTTACACATATAGCCGCCACACATATGAATATAAACATATGCACATATTTATATGCAATTTGAACCATCAGGTTCAACTTTGTTTTTTAACTTAATTCCATAAATCTATGATGAGATCCATGTATCCAGCTGATTAGTAATCTAACACAAAGAATAAAGTATAAGTGAGGGGCCCAGTCTTTATCCTGATCACCTATTTTACAACCAAATAGAGATCATATTATTTCTCCATTAGAGGAGTAAGTCTTGTTGGTCTCTGAGGCTTGCTCACACAAGTCAGATCAGCATATATATGAAGCTAACTATTGAGATGGTTGGTCTGACACTGAGGAATTTAGTAATGTACAGCAATAAAACATGGAACTATTGAGAAAACAGTATTAGAAGCAATGATGACACTTACCAAGAGACACTTGGCACACACCTGGAAAAACACTTTGCTATATGTCGAGTTTCACTGCTCAACATGCACAAAGATGTCCCCAGCATGCCCTGTATGTCCCAGGAACTTCATACAGTGGTCAAGAACAAGTGAATTAAGGGCTTCTCACTATCTCCTTCACCTCCTCACAATCTGTGAGCAAAACTTTTTTTTGTTACCACTTTTTATTGTCTAATGCATACAGTAATTCAAGTCACTCAATAACCATGGGTGATAGAGACCTTAAATGGTGGTTTTGAATTCAGCATGAGAAAAAGTATATAAAAAATGAGATCTCTCTATGTAGCAAACTTCATTCTGTTTTTCTTTTCAGTGGGAGCAGAGGGAGAGGGGTGAAGAATGGGAATTGGGACAGAGACAACAAATAAAATTGAATTTCAAGGAAAAAAAAGACAAATAGCAAACAAAGGTCTTTTTAAATCAAATGTAAAACATAGCATGAATATTTTGGGAAATTTCAAATCAGTTAAATGCATTTTCTATTTGTCAAAATAGTGCTTAAAGTTTAATGTAAGCAGGTAGGGCCAAGAAAGTGGAGAAAGGGCAGGGACTCCCTTAGCTCTCTTAAATTCTCCTCCAAAATACTTTAAAATAATTCCTCAAAATAAATTCTAAAGCAGAAGAACCCACAAAATGACAAAGAGAAACAATTTTCCAGCCCAAGATGACCTAGAAGGTTGGCAGGAAAGGTCTGTGGCACCAAGGTAAGAGTGGGGTGCAGTCCAGTGCAGGCAGGTCAACACAGCAGCTGGCCTTTCCTGATTCTAAACTCCTGATCATCATGCCTCTGACACAGGTTGACTCTGGACATCCTCTTAACCTCTTCAGCTTCCTCAGACAACTCCACAATTATAAATAAAATACTAACTAGTAAAATACTAAAAATTAAAATACTAACATATATTTCAAAATTTTTATACTTCATTATTCTCTCCATTTTTATTTTGTATATATTTATGTATGTACTTTTCAGCAGTTGGGATGCAAGGCGCTTGAGAGAAGGGACTATTTCATTCCTTGCATTTGTATTTCCAGCCCTTAGCACATTGTATGGCACATACTAGGCACATACTAATGACTATTAACTGATAAGTTGCAGAGTAGGTGCTGATTTCCATTGGGATGGGGATTTCCATTTTGGGAATAATAATACTAATAAACTACTAAAATTACTAATAATTTGGGAATAATAAACACTAATAAAGACACAAGTTTAGTCTTAAGTCCCACATAAAGGAGACCAAAAGGCTGTCCTTAAAATACTAATATTTGGGGAGCTTCATTGACAATCTTTGAAAGTTGCCATAGGAAATTTAATTTTTAATTCCCTACTCTCATTCTTTTGGGAGCACTGTTTCTACTACCAAATGTCTCATAGTGAAAAATACCCAGGGACTAGATATGCTGTATTAGATCAAAGACTTCCAGGAATACCAAACTAATGTAAATGGTCAACAAATAGAGTAATAAGCATATTCAATAAAATAAAATAAAGATCAGAGGCTTGGGGAAGATTAGAGCAGGGAGGCACCAGCTGAGGTGCATTTTCAAAGTCTCTAGCAGATGAAAGGAGAATGGAAGGGGAGAATATAGGGTCTTAGGCAGGAGTTACAAGACAGGTTAAAGTCTTAGCTTTCTCATTCACTGGCTATGCAAAAACATCTGAATGCTTAGGTCCAACACCTGAGAATGTTCTACATTTGAAAATACTCATCCAATGCAGGAACAAAGCTATATTACACACATTTATGCTTCTGCATATGGGTTCCAAGGTATTTGCCACAGCATAGCCTCCTCAGTGTGCAGGAAGAGTTAGAGACACAGTATGTTCTGGTTACACTGCCAATGGAAAGACACTATTTCCATTCATATTGCAGGAAGGTACTTTTACCCAAGTGGATCTTATCCCCAGACCAGGTCTCCAGCATCTCCCATTTGGATCTTTCCATCATAAGTGATCTGATAATTACTAGAATATATATATATACATATATATATATATATGCATGTGTATATATGTATATATATATAATGCATGTGTATATGTATATGTGTATAAATGTATGTGTATGTAGTTATATGTTGTCTTGTTAAGCAAAATTGTCTCATTAGCATGGCTTTTGTTTCTTTTGAGTGGAAGTACTTTCAGCTGTTAAGTGCTAAGCCCCAGGCCCAGG
>CM053622.1:201448094-201494172 GCA_028646595.1 Phalanger gymnotis | reverse complement strand
GAATCTCTCATACCTTGCGATTTCGGACCATTCAAACATATACATGATTATATTTGAGATCATAAATTCGGCCTTCCTACTACATTTGTGTGTATATATATTATCTATATGCAGAGAAGGGGGGAATTATTAACATTCTTTTTTATGGGAAAAGCAGTCTGTGGGGGAAAAACACAATTAATTCTAATTTGCTTTTTTTTCTTCCTTGGCCCTCATATCTGCCTAATATGGTTTTATTTGAAGCTTTTCTGTCAGCCTTTAAATCCCTATACATGTAACAGCTATCTTCCTTATCTTCAGACTACATTTAAATTCCAGATGGACCAGACCTAAAGACTACAATCCAGATAATGCTAATCCTTGGAAATGTGAATTAGCTCTCCACTGCAGAGGATGATTCACCATTGTTCTTTTAGAGCTTTATATTTATTTTCCTTGGAGTGTATGGACTGTTATAGGAGGATTAGTATCTCTGGTGTGAGGGCTTACCAAGATCCTTTTTAGGGCTGCCCATCCACCTTTGGTGCCCAATCACTCACCCAAGTCTCACCTGTGGCTCAAGAAGCTGTAGTATGCACAGCAGCCACAGTCTGGTATACTGCCTCAGCAGACAGGCTAAACCAGGTTAAGGGTAACTGACAGGCCTCAAACACATCAGTGAGTTAAGGGGATGTCTACCCCAGGCATGTGAAGACTGCCCCCATGGAATGGGCAGGTGAAAACAATTTGTTCCAGTGGTCATGAAGGCATCCAAAGCAGGCCCTGTGGAGTGCTTAAAGCTTGATCAGACACAGAAGAAGCCAAAGTTACCCACTGCATCCCAGGCCATGGTCAGTCGTCTTGACTTTTGTCTTGCCACTAGAAGAGAGAGTGGGGCTAATGACTGTGCAGCTCTGTCTCAATTAAATCCAATTCACAAACAAGGCAAGACATGACTCCATGATGTCATTGGTCCTCTTCAAAAAGAAATGAAAACAACAACAATTATTTTCATTAGGTTGTGCTAAAATTCCTATACATTTAGCCAAGAAAATGTCAGAACACGAGTCCAGATAATCTGTGAATAGCCAATAAGGCCTAGATAAGGATAGAATTTTCTGTTTTCTTAATGACAACTCTCAGAGCATCTGGTTACAGTTGGAGACCTCTGAAAGGAAAAAGAGAAGGCACTGGGACATAGCTGCACTTTAGGGAACAGCAACAGCAGTGCGACCTACATCAGAGGAAAGCAGTAAATACTACCAGAGCTGGCTGCAGGAAGGAGTGTGCTTCAGAAGAGCCATCTGAGAAGGTAAGACAGATGCCACAAAGAAAGTTTAAATACTCACTGGAATCAGCATCATCAAGGTTTACATAGAAAATATGGCAACTTTCAAGGGAATGCTCAATATTTACTCTATACTGGCAAGGTTGTTTTCTTCTATTTACAGAAATCACCTATGATAGAGTAAAACACATGCAAACAGTTTTTTTTTTTGGTAAGGGCCCTGTACTGGTTCCTATTTCATTTACTGTACTATGCTTTATCATTACCTACTACTAATTAAGGAATTTTCTCTAAGCTTAAAGGAAATCATAAAGCTAAATGAGAATGAAACAGATTATACTAGTCACACGTAAGGAGGTGGGTTCTGTGAAGCTCATTGAGTTTTTTCACTGAAACACAAATTGTTCAGACATGGTAATGTTCTTTTTGTTGTTGTTTGTACCTACATAGTAAAGAAGGAATTACATGTTTTTTAAATTAACAAACACGTATTGTTGTTCACTCATGTCTGACTCTTCATGACCCCATTTGGGGTTTTCTTGACAGAGATGCTGGAGTGGTTTGCCATTTCCTTCTTTAGCTCACTTTATAGAGGAGGAAACCAAGGCAAACAGGATTAAGTGATTTGCCCAGGGTCACACAGCTGATAAGTGTCTGAGGCCATACTTGAATTCATGAAGATCAGTCTTCCTGACTCCAACTGTGACATTCTATCCACTGTACCACCAACCTGCCCTGTTCACATGTTAGCCATCATGTAATAGAAGGAGCACTTGAAATCAACATAGAAACATGTATGTTTACCTGGCAATCATATCATTTAATTTGATTTTCATTTACACAATTATTGGGGAAAGGAAGTTCCATAGTGGTAAGATCAGTGTCATAATCTCTAACAATATAGAATGCAGTTAAATTTCCTATTGATTCTAGGAAATCAGAGGTCTCTATGTGTAACTTGCCAGACAACATAGGCTGTAGTGTGTGATGTCACTTGTATTTTTATGGTAAATGCTCATTTTTATTTAGGAGCTAATATTAATATTTTTAAATGGTTGAAATGATGATGATGATGATAGCCGGCATTTATAGAGACTTTTCAGGTTTGTAGAGCACTTTACATGTATTTTGTAATTTGAACTGGAGGCAGAAATTCTGGATACATACTTTTAAGCAATCTCATTGTAGAAGAGAAGGGTAGCATTTAAAGAAACTGAGGTGACCACACACAACACTATCCAAAAAATCTCAAAATCAAAAGGATAGGTATAAAAGGTGAAAGGAGTTCTTCCCATTGCCATGGAGTTCAAAAAAGTCAAATGAACCTGTACAAATGGTTTCAGAAAAGTTAATTCTGAAGAATGAGATGACATTTGTGAAAAAGCTAAAAATGTAATTGAAATTATGTACATATGTCTTTTAAATTATATTCAGAACAAAAATAAGGTAAGTTCTGTTTTTATACCTATGATGGAATATTAAGAGAAGAGTAAAACCTGAACTACTCATTTCCCATTTAACTTCGATCTTTTCCACTGAGAACAATTTTCTACATGAGCAACATAAAACAAACATTATCAGGAGGGAACTGAAGGCAAAGTTGTACAGAAGACATTAAGAAGGCATGCTGTTGTTTTTTAGTCATTCAGTCATGCCTGACTGTTCATGACCCCATGGACCAACTGTTCATGGGATTTCTTGGCAAAGATACTGGAGTGGTTTGCCATTTCTTTCTTTAGTTTTATGCAGGCAGAGATTAGTTACTTGCCCAGGGTCACATAGTAAGTGTACGAGTTCAACTTGAACTCTGGTCTTCCTGGTCTTTCTGACTCCAGGCCCAGTGTTCTTATCCTCTGTGCCACCTAGTACCCCAAGAAAGCATGTCCCCACATCAAATTAGTTCAAATCTCTACTCTAGATGGATTCCATTTAAAGGCATTAGAAGAACTCGACTATTTAATCATGAAATAACTCTTGGTTGCCATTGAAAAAATATTGATCAATGAGAGAAGAGCCAGGAGTAAATACCCTAACTCTAGAGAAGGGGATCATAGAAATCAGAGATGGAAGAATCCTTAGAGATCAATTGTGTCACCCTCTTATTTTGTTAATGAAATCTCTGAGACCAAGAGAAGCAACATGATGTAGCCAAGGTTCAAAGCTACCAGTAAATGATTTGAAACGAGATCTTTTAACTCTAAGTAGAAAAGGATATTTCAGGAATTATAGACCAGTAAATTTGGGAATCCTGAGCAAAATTTAAAACTGGATGTTTAAAGTACATTACGATGTGTCCTTGCTAATCCTCAAATAATTAGAAAATATTAGATACCAAATCCTCTGACCTGAAGAACATTGCAAGGATAGAACTCTTAGACTTAGAGTGCCCAGGGGGTATCCTAAAGGGAACTTTACATTTTAACATTTAAGTACATTGATAAGTGAGACAATTTCTGGGACTTAGTGGGAGACACAGTAGCCAATCACATCCTAAAGCCTTGGAGAAAAAAAAAAAGTATGGAACAAAATATTCTAGGGAATCTCAACTATCTGTAGTGATGTTGAAGGCCTCCTATGGGCTTCTCTGAAGTAGGGGACAAGGTTCCATGCACTAGCCACTTGGAATTCAAGGAGTCAATAAACCTAAAGGAAATATGTGAATCATTGTCCCATACAGTCAGATGTCATAGTTATATATAGCAGGGCTTCTTAAACTTTTTCCGTTCACAACCCCTTTTTGCCCAAGAAACTTTTACACAACTCCATGCATATAGGTATAAAAATCAAACATTTACTTATAATAAATCATAAAGAAATTTATTTTAAAACAATTCCTTGGTATACATATATGTTACCATTTACTAAAGGTGAAAGCAAACTTGTGTTCTAATGAGATGGATGTGCTTCTTTATTTTTACATAAAGAATTAAATTCTGGCAGAATATTTGATACTGCAGGACATAGAATAACTTCAGTGTTCTTCAGAGTTGATCAAATTTTGATTTTATAAACATCGATGCTGAGAATGCCATTTCACATGAATACATCGTACAAAATGGCAGAAGCATGTTTAGGGCTATTTCAGAAATTATTGGAAATCTTGTCCTAATCCCAAGCCAAAATTCATTTAATGATTTTTTTCTTTTAGGAGACTCAAGTTTTAAACCTGTGTTGCTTGATAACTTGACAAATTCTTCTTGAACTTTTAATGGCAGATGATTGACTTTTTGAATTCAATTAAGTATGGTTTGTGAACCCAATTTATATTTTAGAATTGAAATTTGAAGGGAAGTATTTCTGAAACTGTCTCTAGGCACTTCAGATGATCAATTATAACTCTTACAATTAAATCTTTGGGAGTTATTTTCAGTTATAAAATCATCTGTAACTGCAAACATTTCTAGAGAACCATTTTCCACTTTCTTCTATATGTTAACTTTTTTAATGACTTTCAATTTTGTTTTTTTTTAAACATATATGTTACAATTTTTTCCTTGAAGCAACATGTTTAAATCATTGAGTTTTTTAAAAATATCCAACAAATAAGATAGTTTTGAAAGCCGCAAGTCATTATGAAAAAAATAAACAAAATCAGATTTTGGCTCAGTCAAAAATAAGACTTCATCTTTTGTTTTCAATAATCTGATTAAACTTCTTCCCCTTGAGAGCCACCTTACCTCTACATGTAGTAATGAGCTTTTGTAATTGGATTCCATGTCTTTCGAAAGGTTTGAAAACAAATGACTGTTAAGGGCATGGCTTTTAATGAAGTTAATGATTCTGACAGTATTGTGAAGCACAACATCTAAATCTGGTGGTATTTTTGGCTACAAGTGCCTCCTGATGGATCATTTGGTGAGTAAAAGTGATATGTTCATTGCCACCAGCTTTAACTTTTTGCTACAAATCCAACATTCTTCCCCTTCATTGTTCCAGCACTGTATCTAATTGCACTGGATTCTGTATAGACTCCAATGCTTTTTTTTTCCACTATAAACTTTCAATTGTGAAAAATTCATCGACTTCAAAATATATATCTTGCCCTCTTGTGTGTCCTTCCAAAGGATGACAAATCAATAATTCCTCATGTATGCTTCCTTTATAAACATACATAAAGTAACTGTGCCATGTTAGAAATATCAGTCATTTCCTCTAATTGAATTGCAAACTTTGGGCTGCTCTTAAGCCTGGTAATAAGCTGCTGGAATTGGTCATTTCTAATTTCAGGAATTCTTTTGGAAACAGTATCATTCAATAATAAAGGAATTTTAAGAATTTCAGTCACATACCTATTTGCCATGATCTATTCCTGACATTTTAATAGCAGCAGGCAATGTGAGATCTTCTATCTTGTAGGGCTTTTTAGTTTTTTCAATTAGATAAGAAGTTTCATAAGATGCAAGTAAATATTTTTAGTGACAGTAAATTTCTAAAAACATTTTTTTATTTGAAGATTTTAAAAGTTGTTTAAAATATCTCTTTGGTATATTGCATATGATGCTTGGTATTAAGATGTCATTTTAGTTTCACTAGTTTCATGCTCTCTGCAGCCAAAACTTCATTACAAATTAAGAAAAGAGGTTTTCCACACTATCATCTTTATTAGAGGTAAATTCATATTGAAAAAGATGATTCAACATATTTTCTTCTTGTTGTCAATTTAGGTATACTACAACCTGGTAGCAAAGACTCTGCCACATTGTCATGAATATTTTTACCTCTTATGTCTAAATTTAGCCACTTATCTATAAATATTTTCATCTTAAAATATAAATACCTATAGTACTAATGATTTCTCAAATAAATACTAGCCTCAGTTTGTGAAATTACATTTGTTTGTGCTTAATATTTAAAAAAATTGATGTTCCCATTCACATACAGCAGAGATGGTGGAGAAATATTATTAAAGGACTTTTGTCTTCACTTACTGCAATTAAACACTTGTTTCTATAAAAGAAGGAGATAATAGCAATTTTTAAAATCAAATATTCTAACAATACAATTCAAAGATATACTAATTTGATACATGATGGGGAATGATGATAGGAAAATACTAAAAGTCTTTATTTTCTGTAGTTAAACTATTACATAAAACCCACTGTAATTCATAACACACAATATTCTTGAATTTGAGCCAAGGTGTTGCTGGCAGTGTTCATTTGGTATTGCATGGTGTGATGGCATGTGCAGTGCAAAGTGCGCGTGTTGTATGTTCAGAACCAAGGCTGTAGTGAACTCACATGATGCAACACGGGCAAACACTGCGAGAAATACCTCAGATTCATTACATGTTTGATTTTGAATTAATTTTTGGTCTTTGCATTTTCAGAAATCTTTTACTGTTGCCAAATTTTTCACGACCCCCACATTCAGTTATGCAACTCCATATGGGGCTACAATTTAAAAAGCACTGAATACAGTGCCAATGTGTCAGAAAATGGCTGTAGCTATGCAGGGGTCCTGGGGCAGGAGAAGAGTCCTGCAACTTGGGAGTCATAGGGACCTTTGTCTGTAAAATAAATAGAGAAAGGAAGGAAAAAAAGGAGGGAGGGAGGGAAGGAGGAAGGGAGGAAGGAAGAAAGGAAGGAAGGAAGGAAGGAAGGAAGGAAGGAAGGAAGGAAGGAAGGAAGGAAGGAAGGAAGGAAGGAAGGAAGGAAGGAAGACTTATGAATAAAACTCTTGAGGTCAAGGAAGTGTCAAATATTCAGGCTTCAATAGAAAGTGAGAGACAGACTTAAGATAGAATTAGGCTAAGCTTCAATAGTTGAAAATGGTTCTGGCTTTTGCCTGCTTAACTATTTTCAAGTTTGGGGGCCAGCAATAATGTAAGTCTATGTGTTAAGAGGGAAGCCTCAAACTTTTATCTTCATGCCTGGGCCACTGCTACTGTCACCATGAGTGCATGACCTTGTTGTTGCTTCTGCCTCTGTTCTATCTGTGCTTTTCTGCTTTGGAGTGAATAAGAAGTCTATGAGCTGTTTTCCAGAAATAGAAAATAAAGAGAGTAAGCCACCAGCCACCAGCAGAGTTAGAAGCCACACTAGATTCTGAATTGGGGGAATATACTGTCAGGCTTAACTCAGTCCTTTGTCCTATTTGTTCCAAGCAATCTTTTCAGTATTGTTATAAATTATTCTCCTTTAAGACATGGGCCAAACTATTCCTTAGAGAGGACATCCCATTTCCTGTCCCTCACATCAGGAAAAAAAAACAACAAAACAAAACAAAAAACAAAACCTCTCTTCTTACTTGTGGCTCTCAGAATCTCTGGTTTCCTTCACTGTTTAGTTCAGGTGGAACCTTCTACATGGAGACTTTCCTGATCCCCTAGGTGCTAATGCTTCCTCCTAAAATTAATAGAGAAGTTGCCAGGGTCCAATACCTTAATGCACTGGGTTGGGAATTGTTATTTTTCTGAGTTTCTCAGTTTTTTTCCTTTATTCCAGTTCTATTGGAACATATGTTGATACAGCAAAATACCTAGACCCTTGATAACTAGTGTTATACCTAAGCCCGGGATGACATATTCCATCATTTTAGTCATAGACTAAAATAATCATTCCTACTTGTCAAGTTCCCAAAGAGAGACTACATCCTTTTAGGGTTAAAGAGGTTGTGACAATTTTCTAATGGTAAAATCTCAAGTTCCTATTCTGGTGTAGTTTCCCCACTGTTAACTGCATTCAGGCAAATTTAACCAATTAACATCAATTAGCTTTGCAAAGGAAAAATACTCAAGAAGATCTAGGAAGAAGAGAATTTACAAACATTTACCCTCAAAACCACAGGCCACCCTCTTTGCTCTATCACTTCAGTCCCTGAGAGGGGACTGAAAGCAGTTTCTACAATGCATTCACCTCACCAACTTCAGTTCTGAATCTGGCATAATTCTTGGACAAATTGCTACAGATCCCTCTAAGCTGCTTTTGATCTAAGTTGGGTCCAGCAGTTCAAATGGGATTTTTGCCCTTCACCATCTGGATTGGTTGCAAAATCTAGTGTGGCTTCTAACTCTGCTGGTGGCTGGTGGCTTACTCTCTTTATTTTCTATTTCTGGAAAATAGCTCATAGACTTTTCCTTCACCTCAAAGCAGAAAGCATAGACAGAACAGAGGCAGAAGCAACAACAAGGTCATGCACTCGTGGTGACAGTAGCAGTGGCCCAGGCATGGAGTTTGAGGCTTCCCTCCTAACACGTAGACTTACATTATTGCTGGCCCCCAAACTTGAAAATAGTTAAGCAGGAAAAAGCCAGAACCAAAAGACTTCAAAAGACTATATTGAAAACAGTTAAGCAGGCAAAAGCCAGAACCAAAAGACTTATTTTGTCTAGTTAGTGACTTTTGAATGCACTCACAGTTCAGGATCTTTAAGCAATTGACAATTAGTCTCTTCACCACATGGTTAGTAGACTTGAACCAGTTACAGAATGTCAGCTTATATTCCAAATTGTTATAGATCATTATACCTTTCAGGAAAAAGGCTTTCTGGCCTATTCAACATGTGCTGGTAGCAGGCAGGGCATAGGATAGAGCTCTCATTGGTCACCAGCCCCATTCCTAACCCTTACACATTTATAAAGAGCCTTACATTAAAAAAATTCTTCTTTCATAATGTGCTGAGGTAGTTAGTGTAATTCATTTCAATTCAATTCAACGAGTAAGTATTAAGTGCTTATACTGTGCAAAGAACTGCGTTAGATCCTAGAGATTCAGAGACAAAAATGAATATAGTCCCTGACCTTAATGCTACTGGGAATGCATGGAGCATATGAATATTTTCAAGTAAGAGAAAAAAATTATATGCAAAGCCATACAAAGCAATTTCAAGAAGGAGAGAGTGCTAAAGTGTGTGTGTGTGTGTGTGTGTGTGTGTGTGTGTGTGTGTGTGTATGAGCTAGGGTGGGAATCAGGAAAGGACTTGGGTGTATCCTAACTTGTTCTTTTTATGGAAGCTAGATATTCTACCTAGTAAAGCTAAGGGAGCACAACATTCTAGATGGGGGGCCAATTCAGGGAAATGCTTGGTAGGAGATGATGTAAGGCAGATGGAGAACCCATTTCACTAGAATGGAGACTAAATGAGGAAGCAAAAAATGAAATAAGACTGGAAAAGTAAGTTTCTCATGGTAATTAGGGTGGATCATTTTTACTGTTTTCTCTTGGAATGCTGAGGTAATCAAGTATCTTTGATGAATTTTGCCTTTCAAATGTAATGGCAAGCAAAGTAGACTTTTTGTTGTCTTTTGTTTCTTTGATTGAATCAAGAGTCCTACTTAAGAAACAAGAAAGCCTAGTTCACATGGGTTTGAGTTGCATGGTTGGGACACCCTTTGACCCTGAAGAAGTGTATATAAACTCAGAAGTTAGCTTTTTGCCTTTGGGGGCACACTCATTGAAAGAGTGTTGGTGACAAGATTCTAGGTAGCCATTGAAGTAGCCCCGCCTCCAGCTTTGAAAATCCAGATGTTGGTGTTTCTCTTTCTACTAACTGTTGGTGTATTGCTTGGACAGACAGCTAGAAGCCTATCTGCTGATTCATGTTTATTTGCTCTGTTTATATAATGTATGCTTGTAATTTCTGTTTGTATCCTCTCTGAAGTTCAGGGTGCTGTCTTTTCCTCCTGAACCAAGTGAATGAGATATATATATATGTATATATATATATATATATATATATATGTGTGTGTGTGTGTGTGTGTGTGTGTGTGTATGTATGTGTGTGTATATATATATATATATATATATATATATATATACATATATGTGTGTGTGTGTGTATGTTTGATTAAAGTGAGATTGTAAACCCCTTAAAGTTGCTTTCCTTGGAAAGCACATCAAAGAACTTGTGCTAACAGCCCTCCTGCGTGCTGGTGTTATTGGTCTTACACAGCCATAGTACCTGCAGATAACATTGTTGTTACAAGGTTAGAGGCAGATTTGCAGAGTTTTAAATGCCAGACTAAAGAATTAGTGTTTTATACTAGAGGCAAAAGTGAACCATTGAAAGTTTGGGGGGGAAATGAATGAAGTGGTCAGTTCTGTATTTTAAGAATATCAGTTTGGCATTTTTGCAAAAGTACAGGGTCAAAGGAAAGAATAGAATAAATGGAAGTGGGATAGGAGGGAGGGAAATATAGCTAGTCTTTCACAACATGACTACAATGGAAGTGTTTTGCATAACTACACCTGTATAACCTATATTGAATTGCTTACCTTCTCAATCAGGGTGAGTGCGGAGGAAAGAAGGAAAAGAATTTGGAACTCAAAGTTTTAAAAACAAATGTTAAACATTGTTTTTATGTGAAACTGGTAAATAAGATATACAGGCACTGGGGTATAGAAATCTATCTTGTCCTACAAGAATGTAGGGGGGAAGGGGATAAGAGAAGGAGGAGATGATAGAAGAGAGGGAAGACAGGGAGGGCAGAAGGGGTAATCAGAATGCATGCCATATTTGGTTGGGGTGGGAGGGGAGAGGTGGGGAGGAAATTTGGAACTCAAAATCTTGTGGAAATGAATGTTGAAAACTAAAAATAAATAAATTAATTTTTTAAACAAAAGTATCAGTTTGGAAGCTAGGTGAAAGATAGATTGGAGAGGGGATTGGAGGCAAAGAAATCAATTTAAAGGCTATGACAGTAGTCCAGTTGAAAGATGGTAAGGTACTAAATTCAGGTAGAGTCTGAATTTCTCCAGAATAGATAAAGAAATGGATGGTGACAATATCAATCAACAATTGATTAAATGTGAAGGATGAGGAACAGTAAAGGGTGAGGGACACTTATGAGCTTTGCTGTCCTGGTGGAGAAGTATGAGTTCTTTTTGGATATATTAAGTTTAAGAAACCTATAGAACATCAAGGTAGCAATACATAGCAGGCAATTGGTATTATAGAACAGGAATTCAGGAGAAATATTTGGGTTAAATATGTACAATTGAGAGTTATCTGAATTAAATTATAATAGAACCTATGGGAGCTGATAAGCTCACTAAGACAGTAAACAGACAATAGGGAATGGTCCAAGATGCTGTGACAGAATCTTGTGCTTATGTGGGTTTCTACTGACAAATGGCTTAATTTTCTCTGCTTACCATTTCTGGCTCTTGGTTTTGTTGTTGTGGTTGTTGTTTTTGTTATGTAATTGCTTGTTCCCTATCACCCTCTTTTTTTGATCATTTGTCAACTCCATTTTTGTACACAGGTGATAAAGTGAAATTTACAAGAAGCCTGCCTCTATAATTTAGTGGAAAACTGACAAAAAAAATATCCATTCATTTCAGATTTCAGACTCTTTATTACATAAAATCCTAAGAAGGAGAAATAAATAAAAAGGGGGAGACTCCTAGTCAACTCTGAATCAATTTTGATAAAATACCATGGAATATCAGTGCTATAAAAGAATTTCCTTAGTGATTTTATAGGCAAAGCCCTCCTCATTTTGCTGATTAAAAAAGTGATATCCAGAAAGGTTGCCCAAGGTCACAAAGTTAGTTAGTGGAAGAACAACGTCTAGAAATAACTAGAATCCAATATTCCAACTCCTAATCCACATTCGAACCCCACTATACCCCAACTAGTTGCCTTCCATATAGAAAGCAATATCCTTTCTATATAAAATAATAACAGTAATATTAATAATAATAATAATTAATATTTATATAGTACCAGACACTGTACTAAGCACTTTACAATGACCTCATTTGATCCCCACAACAACCAAGCAATAAAAATTTAAGCACATCGTCATAACCATTATAGACCATTGGGCTATGTAGGCCATTTTAGACCTTTGACCTGCCAGAGGATACTTGTGCCCCCTTTGGAAGTTCTTCCCTTTACCTCAGCCAACTCCATTTATTTACCTCCAATTATATATGAAGAATAAGCAATGTCTGATATTGTTCTGATGATTCTAGGGCATACTCCATCTGCAAACTTCATACTTGTGCTTGGGACCTATTTCTTGTGAATCAGTGGAAGGAGAGAGGGGAGATGTCAACACCTTCTATCACTGAATTGCTGACCAATCAACGAGGCTAACCAGCACAATACAATATCCAGTTCAAATTGGCACTGGTGAACTTGATTGCTTATTCAGGCAGCTAATGATATTTTGGGAAAAGTCTGGCTGGGGTTGAAAGGGGAAATTTATTATACACACACACACACACATATATATATGTATATATATACATATATAGGATATATAGATATATATATAAGATATATATATAGATTATATATATAGAGATAGATAGATAGATAGATAGATAGATAGATAGATAGATAGATAGATAGATAGATAGATACAGGGAGAGAGAGAGTTTATTTTTATTTTGAAGGCCACAATGGTATAAAATTGCCATATTTAGCCCTGCTTCAGTTGATTTTCTTGCTAAGGAAAATGATTACCAAAAAATTTAATATTAAGTTCATTGAAATGTCCTGACAGGAATATTTCCTTGTTTCCTTGCTCAAAAAAATAAAATAAAATGACCAAATATACTCCTAGACTAAGATATGCTCCTTTAGTCTAATTATTATGAAAAAGTAACTTTCCTTTCCTAGGCTATAAATACTCACATAATGAGTTAGACTCTTTTTTGACTAGCATTGTTGATCCAATCAAATAACCATATAGGTCTGTGTAGGTCAGTCATGCTTAGAATACACAGGGATAAGAATTATCATTGTTTTTTTTTTCCCAGAAGGAAAGTCTAATAGAAGAGTCCAACGTGGGGGTATACCTTGAGGCAAGTTGCATCTTTTTGGGGAACCTCAGTTCATGTCCATGCCCATGTCCATAACCCAATTTAGTTTGTAAGATCTCTCCACAAGGCCTTACTGCATAATGCATTAAATGTCTAGTTTGTATAACATGTATATGTGCATATGAATATATGTACACACACAAAACTCATTTTATCATCAGGAATGTATTAGGTAACATCATCATTATATACATTTTAGAAATAAGGAAATTGAAGAGAAAGGCTAGAGGACATGCTCAAGGTTGCAGACATTGGCATAGAAGCTTGGACTCAGATTTCCTTACTCTTAGGTCATGGCTCTTGGTTTTTTCCATTAGATTGCATGCTTATGGATAATCATCTTTACATTACGTAAAGAGTCCAATGATCTTTTCAATAATGTAAATAAGAAAACATTTTATACTTAAAATACAAATCAGTACTAGGAAGGCAGTTTTAGAGCCCTTGGTTTTGTTGAGTAAAAAATAGGACAAATCATCTCTAAATCGAAGAGAGAAAAGACTTCTATTTTCAAAAAAAGCTTCAAAAGCCATAGATTTGTTGAATCTATGAACAGCTTAAATAAGAAAGGGGAAAAAAACTCATGGGGCAGTCTGATGCTTTCCCTGAAAGCATTCCATAAGAAGATGGTAAATACAGAGCAAAAATATGGAGAATCAGAAACTGACCAGTGAAGGCAAAGAAGAGGTAGAAGGTTCTTCCTCACTTGAGGTTCTCAAGTAAAGGCAAGATGATTATTTTGGGGAGATGTTATAAAGAAGATCCTTTGTCAGGTAGGCATAGGTTGGACTCTACCAGTTAAGGTCAGACCCTTCCAAGTCTGAGATTTTTCAAATTTATAATTTTCTATTCTATTTTTATTCTAGCTCTAAAGAAGTTCTAGAAAAGTTGAAAATATAAGACATATCCCACAAGAAAACAATGACCCTTTAATGACTGTGCCTAGCCAAAAAAAATGCCTTTGAAAAGTAATATTCTGACTAATATAATGTTGGCAATGTCAGTTAAGAGCCGATTGATATCTCCTGGAAAACAATGACTGGTATAATAATTTTTATTCTCCAGGGCTATAAGGGAAGAACAGTTGGCAGTTATCGTGTATCCTAACAGACTCATCTCCCAACAACAATAATAAAATTATTACTCAGCAGCCTTGTAAATGATTACAAATTACTGCAATAAGCTGAAGGTATTCAACCTTATCATTATGTAGTCAAAGCACTCCACTGTGAATGAAAGGAATTGATAATGAAAAGAAATATGGCATTTCCCCACTTGAACAGAATATTATGCTACCCTATGCTTTTTTTCCCACTCTCTTTCATACTTGGTGACTGAAAAGTAAGTTCTAATACCATCCTAAATTCACATAAATGTCAATATATTTTCTATACTATTTAAACCTCCTCTTTTAAACCACAGGAAATCATTCTATGTTACCAGAGTTTAAAGGGAGGGACTTAGTATCCTCAGTTACTGACAAAGTAGGAAAGCAAATCCTTCAAAATAAAAATGTCTTTCAAAACTTTCCAAAAATCAAAATTATAAAATATTATCTTTGACTCAAATTTTTATGAGCTTCTACTTATTAATTATATTTATATGTTTTCCCAATAAAAATCACTTCCCTCTCCTACCCCTTACAAATACACATTGAAAGACAAAACAAAGGTATTGGAAAAAATAGGTATAGTCAAGCAAAAACAAATTCTTGCATTGGTCATGTCCAAAAAATATGTCTCATTTTGCACTCTCAAACTATTTTTTTTCAAAAGGCAGGTAACATTATTCATTATTGGTTCTCTGGCTTCATGGCTGGTCACTGCATCCATCAGAGTTCTTAGGGAAAAGAATTATAAACTAAGAGGACACATATTAGAGAATGTGTGAACAAATTATGGGTAGCTGGGTGGCACAGTAGATACAGTGTCAGCCCTAAAAGTCAGGAATACTCACCTTCATAAGCTTAAATCTGGCCTCAGCTGTGTGACTGGGCTGGGTGACCATGGGCAAGTCACTAGACCTTGTTTGCCTCAGTTTTCTCATCTATAAAATAAGATAGAGAAGAAAATGGCAAACCACTGCAGCATCTTTGCCAAGAAAACCCCAAATAGGATCAGAAAGAGTTGAACATGACTGAAACAACTCAACAGCAAGAACAAATTATGGCATATAAATGTAAAGTTCCTAAGAAATGATGAAAATATCAGGGAAACCTGGGGACACTTGTATGAATTGATTCAGAGTGAAGGGAGCAAAACCAAGAAAGCAATTTATACAATAACAGCATTATAAAGGCAAATATCTTTGAAAGAATCATAAAATATTAATTCACCCTATAACAGTTACCAAAATTCCTTTATTCTCTTTTCAATACCCCCCATCCAGTCAACAATCATTTATCAAGCACTTACTATGTCCCTAACAAAGGTAGTGTATGGTGCAGAGTGCAGGACCAATCACAGACTTATCTTCTCCAAGATAACCATTCACATTCAACAAAAGCAGCAGCTGCAATGCATAATGACTATCAGAAGATTCAACATCAACAGATTAGAACTTTTCTCAGTGTAAAAAGTTTGTTACTGACTTGGAGGGGAAACTGAGGGGCACACTGTTGGCAACAGTGGCACGGTAAAAGAGTGGGTAATTTTCAGGGGTTTGGTGTACAGTACTGCATTTACTCATCTGGGTCAGAACACTTGTAAACATCAGGGTTGGTTTGAGGAAAATGATAGGTAAATTCATAAGCTGCTAAATGAAAAATGAGAACTCTACAGGGTCTACCAGGAGGAGAATTCATACATCTCTAAAAAGACAGCTTTTAACCTCATCAAAAGTAAAATGCAAGCAAAGCTTAGAGAGATGCAGGATTCTTGGTTCAGTAAGAAGTCAGATGAAATTCTATTTCATGCTGAAAGTAAAAAACCAAAGAATTCTTGCGATGCCCCAAAGGCTGTTTATGGACCAAAGACCTTTGGTTCATTTAACTACTCAGTATGGACTGAGTCATATTGATCAGTGATAAGGACATGATCCTGGAGAGGTGAGCAAAGGCTTCCATAGTGTTCTCAATGGACCATCATCAACCAAAGCTAAAGCTATTGACCATTTACCTCAGGTTAAAGTCAACTTAAAAAGAGACTTTGAATGCAATTAGACTTCTCTCATGTGGCAAAGTGCCTGGTGCTAATTCTATTCCAACTGTGATTTACAAGGCAGGGAGTACACTGCCCATATAAGAGCTAACACAAATCTTCTGGGTTATGTGGCAAGAGAAGGCTATCCTTCCAGAGACCAAGGATGCCGCTATTGTCCATCTAGATAAAGGAAAAGGAAATAGACTGTCCTGTGACAATCACAGAGGGGTCTCTCTCTTAGTCTTTGTTAACAAGATTCTTTCCAGAGTTCTCTTCAACTGGCTGATCCTTTTTCCTGGGAGATGATCGTCTCCCTGAGAGCCACTGCGGCTTCAGAAAGGTCTGAAAAATGGTTGACCTGGTATTTGCTGCCCACCAACTCCAGGAAAAATGCCAGGAGCAGAACAGAGGTCTGTACACAACATTTGTTCATTTGTCAATCAAACCAAGGCCTTTGATACCGTCAGTCATGAGGACTCATGGAAGATCATGGTGAAATTAGATTGTCAGAAGAAGTTCATCAGCGTTGTATGCAAGTTTTATGATGGCATGCTTGCAAAGATTCTGCATAATGGATTATGCTCTTGTGCTTTCCCAGTCACCAATGTAGTGTGGCAGAGCTGTGTGCTTTCTCCTGTGCTTTTTAGCATGATATTTTCAGGAATGTTGTCATATGCTTTCAAGAAGGACAAAAATGGCATCGAAGTCAACCATAGCACTAATGGTAAATTATTTAACTTGAAAAGGCTGCAAGCCAAGATGAATGTGGAAGGAAAGTTGGTGCATGACTTCCTATTTGCAGATGACTTTACATTTAATGTAGCCTCTCAGGCTGAGATGCAACAAAGCATAGCCCAATTTTCTGCTGCTTGTGCTAATTTTGGCCTTGAAATAAACACCAAGAAAATATAGATTCTCTATCAACCAGCATCATACCATCCATATGTGGAACCACCTTGGCCCTATACTTTCCAGGGATATCCATACAGATGATGAGGTTGACACATGCATTGCCAGAACTAGCTCAGTGTCTGGGAGGCTCCAAAGGAAAGTCTAGGAGAGAAGAAGTATTAGCCTGCTTACCAAACTAAAGGTTTACAGAACTGTTCTGGTGACTTCATTGCTGTATGCCTGTGAAACCTGGAATGTATACCAGCACCATTCCAGGAAATTGAATCACTTCCATTTGAATTATCTTAGGAACATTCTGAAAATCACCTGGCAAGAAAGGGCACTGGATACTGTGGTCCTTTCTCAAGCTAAATTGGAGTTGACTGCTTGAGTTGGAGGGAGACATCACCATATTGTACTTTAGGAAGATCAACCTGACAAGTGGAATGGGGTAATATTTTAGGCAAGGATATCAACCAGCAGGCTACTGCAGTAGGCAGGTGTGAAATTATAAGGGTCTACACTGAGGTGATGGCACTGCCAGAGTAGAGAAGGGGGAATATAAGATATGTTTTGAAGGCAGAAACAAGAGTCCCCCCAAACTTCAGAAATGTGTTGATAATTATTAAACTGGCTCTCTGGAAAAGAAAAAAAATGTATATGTGACACACTTTTGAGTTTAACTTACACTATTAACATTTACTCCATCACTTTCTGTGTTGATAAGGTAAAATGGGCTCCTTAGCACTTAGTTTGGGGGGGTGCCCTTGAGGAGTTTGGCTTTTGTTTACCTTGAGTGAAAGTACTTTCAGCTGTTAAGTGTTAAGCCCCAGGCCCAAAGCCCTATCAGGTGTGAAACCTGTGTGGGTGTAGATTAATGACTTAAGAGGGGCCAACTTGGGAACCAATGGTCTCTGGTCGTTGAGGTGGGGCTTGAGAACTCCAGAGGCTCAGCTGCAAGGAAAGGTGAGCCAAGAGACAACTACAGCGGAAGCCAAAGCAGGAAGCTGTGGAAGCAGAGCCAACCAGACCCATGTGTAGACCCAGGAGTGCGAGCAAGGACTTGAGGCCAGTAAATATGATTTGGCTAAATACTATCTTGTTTTTATGTGGCCTCCTGGTTACTCTTGTGAGGTGGGGCTACTGGGCCTGGGGTTTTTTGGTCAAGATGTCAGAATGGGGAGGCTGGTTCACTAATTTGTTGCTGCGGGGCCTGAATAAATGTTTTGATGCTTTCTACTTACAGAATCACTCATACCTTGCGATTTCGAACCATTCAAACATATACATGATTATATTTGAGATTATAAATTCGGCCTTCCTACTACACTTTCTTAAGTCTAGACAACCAACAAAAGAATAAATCAAGCCCTGATTTGTAGTGTTCCTGATTCCTGAAGTGAATAAGCTCTCACTGAAAATTTAAAATTTGGCTCTCCCTACATAGCCTATAAGACCTAGGTCTCAAACACCCCTGCCTAGCTGTGTTTCTGATGCCACTAGTCTAGAGTTACTGTTCACTGCTACCACTTGGGATATTCATAGGGAAAGGATGCCAACAAAGGGCACGTTTCTACTCCAAAAGCTAAGCTCCTGAAATTCATCATCCTTTACTTAGCATTATCACTTGCCCATCATATATGTACAGCCTAGTCAGCTTCCTTGTAAATTCAAGAGTCCCTCAATTCCTGAATTAGATGCCAGCCATCCAAAAGGAAGTGATTTTGGCAAACACATACTTCTCAGAAGGAGAAGAATACCGGTACCAGGAGGATTCTGCAACTGAAGGGCTAAGGAAATTCATGCTCAACTGGAGAGGTTATCTGGCCCTTGTGAATTGCTTGGACAGTGCAGGAATGAGGTAACTACAAAATATTTGTCTAACTAACCCATACCATTAATGGTGCTCTGACTCCAAATCTGGATTCTTTCCCTTTTCACTACAATGAAGAACCAAATCTAAATCATCCCTAGCAGATGCTTAATTAGCTATTTTAAAAAGTTTTAAAGAAAGAAGAAAGCTTCAGAAACAGCAAAGTTTTTTATAGTAATAACAGCAAAAATAAATTTCCACTTGAAAGCCTTTCTTTCTCACTATTCTTAATTCTGCATAGTTGGGAGAAGGGAGTATGCATCTAGTCATGCTGGGAAATATTAGTCTGCTAATTTCTTGAAAGAAAAGTAGGTTCCATACATAAGAGATATTTGTAACAAAGACTTAAATATTAGAGAAGCAAATATGAAAGGAACACATTTGGCCAGGGCATATCTGCAGAGGAAATAACTTATTCCTTTGACCCTGCAGGGCCATCTATGTCTTCTGGTGATGTAATCATCCTGTTTGTGCTGGGTCTGCTCCTTGCTCGTCTCTCCTGCTGTGTCCTGTGCCAGGTAATGCTCTCTTGTTTCTGGGTTTGAATAACAGACAATGATTTCACAACTCATACATATTTTCTTTGGACATACTGTTTTTGAGCTTCTCTCTGAGGCTGGGTTTAGCTGAAGATTTCAACTTAGGTGTTATTTCTTTCATATAAATAGACTCTATAATCTCTAATTGACCTGAAAATCCAGAAGCTTTGGTTTCATCTCTTTTAGTAAGGGAAGGAGGTCATTCACAGAGTCAATGTCAGACTAGAAAAAGTCATCAACTGCTTTCTCTCTAAAGGAAAACAGATCAGTTCCCAGTGTCTTGATATGGATAATTTTTCTCTCCAGGTGGAAAGTATTAATTTATAGTAACCAAGTTGTTCAGGAAAAGAGAATAGCCTGCTAGCCAGTTAAGTAGAACCTTCAGGTATTTTATGGTTCTGAACCCTTGTTTCTGGGTTTGTCAGAGGTTTCACAACTATATCTGACTTATAGTTAGAAATTCTGTATAACTCCCACTTAACTCCTTATGGGTTTCTGAAGAAACCCATATTTCTCAAGAAAAACCTGGTTTTTTTTAGTCAGAAAGCTATTTTTACAGGCTATCCTAAAAGATTGCTAAGGGATGTCTGGACCTGAGTCTCAAGATTTTTTCCTGAAGTTCTCATCCCCACAAAATTCTTCAGTTTCTTATACAAATGAGACAGATAAAATGCAAGAATAAAAAAACCCAAATGGAGCCTCATTGATGCATTTCCTTTTACTCCAATATTCTCTTTAATTTCTTACTTTTATTATGTATATGTGTCCAGTAATAAACCTTTGTGGATTAGAAATAGCCAACATACTCATAACTTCTTATCTCCCCTTTGCTTTCTATACTTTCTGAGTGTGAATGAAGATTATAACTATCTCAAACACTGAAAAATGGAAAACCGATCATTTGTTTCCACGATTCTACTTGCCTAATTATGCTATATGAAATAAATTTAGCTTTTCTGTCTCTCTTATTCATAAAGCAGAATATGAAAATTACTGCAAAAAAAGACCAAAATTAGAAGGGTGAGAAAAATGCTAAAAAGTCTGTCATTCTCAAGCATAACTCCTACGACCAAAGGACTCTTCCTCTCATTGCCATTATCTCTTTGAAGAGTCTGCTTTCGTGTGGGCTAATAAAGATTGCCCTTCTGCTTGAGAAGCTATCAGTTAGGGTAATGGAAGCTCCAACCGGATTTATTAACTATTGAAGAAATTGGGAAAGCTATAAAAACTTCAGAGGATTTCTAGAAAAGCAAAAACTGACCATATAACAAAGACTGGTATAAAGAGAATCTTGGAAGTTAGGCTTTGGAGGCAGCCCATTTATGCCACTTTGCTAGAGGAGCCAAGAAAAGACATCACCTGTCTGCGGACTCTTGTATGGCACAAAAGCCCTCTCTGTAGGTGATAAAAGAACTGCCAAGTGAGCCCATCTATCAAGCTTTCACACGTGACTGAGCCTGGTGTACTCTTTCTAAGGCAGACAGGGATAGGGGAAAGTTGCTGTCCTTACACAGGCAGCTTCACTAGTATCCCATGGTCCCTGTTAGTAAACAGGTACTGCCAGTGCATGCCTTAAAGGCAGAGGGGGAAGGGAAGGGAACGAGTCTTTACTAAGCACTTTACTATGTGCTAGACGTTATACTAAGTGCTTTACAAATGTTATATCATAGAGAATGCTAGCAAAGCCAACAGAGTGAATAGAAACCTTTTAGCTATTTTAACTTGGGGCAGAAACCCTCTTTACAAAAGTTAACAGTCACTGACCCCTAA
Source organism: Phalanger gymnotis (assembly GCA_028646595.1). Taxonomy (NCBI): domain Eukaryota; kingdom Metazoa; phylum Chordata; class Mammalia; order Diprotodontia; family Phalangeridae; genus Phalanger; species Phalanger gymnotis. Next base: position 201,472,918 of record CM053622.1, on the reverse strand, counting down.
AAGAGACAATCAAAGAATTTGAAAGAATAGAAACTGTTGCATCAGCAATAATTTATATGACAGCCATAAACAGCTATTAAAGCATTTTAAAAGGATTGTTGGCTACTTGGTATATGATTTGGAAAAAAAAGTTGAAGAAATAACTGAAAAGCTATGAGAACAAGCAATTTTCCTTATTTACACAAATGTTTGCTTCATGCCAGACAGAAAGATTCACAGTCTTCTCTACAAACATATAAATGTCAGAAGGAATGTGGGCTTCCTCTCTTCTTTTTCCCTAGGAGAATAATTTAAATAATCTGGTCCCTAGGGCAAATCACAAGAGACTAGAACACAAGTGAGGACTAAGACAATTTTGCCTGAGTCTCTACATCTGTGAGAAGTGCTGACAAAGGCAGAAATACACTCTATATGTGGTGGGTGCTATGAGGATATCAAAATGTGACAAGGCATTATAAGTCAACATTAAACTGGGAGAGATAGTTTTCTTCTAAGGCGCATGGTGGTTCCTCCAATACATGGAAGCTTTTGTGTGTGTGAAGCTTTGAGGCCCTGAGAATCACTGAACAAAGAAGGTTCTAGAAACAGAGACTCTGCTTTTGAACTGTGATATAGATAGGCTAGAGAGTTTGAAAATGAATACCTAATTCCCTGGGAAAGGAAATCACTGCTTTCTCTGAGAAGCAGAAAAATACTGTAGGTAACATGTATCTCAGCTAAAATAGTATGAGTACAATAGGACCCAGCAACTGACACCCTTTGTTGAGAGTAGAAGAGATGCAGGTAGAGTAAGACAGGATGTTGAAAGGGGCTGCAATAGGGAGTAATGGCATCTATAGAAAATGATAGTCAGAGGAACCATAGAGGAAAGCACTACAATGGAATAATGACTCTTAGGTTCCTCCTACTAGAATTCTAGTAGATCTAGTACCATAAGTGGCTGATACTGCACAGCCTTTGGTAGGGACAATTGTTACAGGTTTTTTTTTTTATTTTGTAAGGTCTGTGATTTAAATTCTATTTGTTTCCCTTAACTACTAAATAAATCTATTCATGTTTTGAGCCCTTTGATCTTGAGTGCTTTTAAGGATAGCTGGTGATCAACCCCATAGGAGGAACATTTCAGATTCAAGTCTCTAGACTAGGTGGGTAGAGGACAATGAATCAGAGAACTCAAAAGTCTTACAAAGTATATCCAGGCTGTTAGTGTTAGGAGAGAGCCACTGACCCAAATGACCCATGATTTAATCTAGATAAACATTCTCTTTACCATGGCAGGTCACAGTCCTTCCATGAAAATCTTCAGAGTTCCTATTGCCAAATCACCTTACATTAAAGACAGGCAGACTTTCATTCCAATACCCAAAGCCCTGAGAATTTAGGGTCTTTCTTATTCTCCAATAGTCATTGGAATTGAAATTCCATGAATAGTAATTTTGAAAAATTTTATGATACAGATTGATCTATGATGTACAAGTTACCATCTTTAAAAATTTCCTTTAGGCACTTAGAGGTCATGAGTCTTGCCTAGGGTCAGAGGCAGGATTTGAACCAGCATCTTCATAACTCCAATGTTGATTCTCTATCTACTACTCCATGCTGCCTCTCAATTTTGAATTGTATTCCTAAATATGATACTCTCATGCTCACACACAGGTATATATATATCCCTATTTTTTTTTCTTCTACAAAAGTCATACCCTTACGCTTCATTTAAGTATGGTGGCAGACTTATATTCTTACAGGTTATGCTAGCAGAGCATATGGTTTCACAAATACTACTAAATGAGAAAACCTTAGAGTACCAGCCCAGTAACAGACCTATCTGATTTCAAGGGAGCAACCTAATTAAGTAGGTGGCACTTATAACTAGAGTGTTGGCCGCAATGTGGTAGATGACTCTGGCTATAAGAACTCCAAGTATTTGAATGTTCAAATATAGGGTGTCCAGACATGATGAAACAAAAAAACCCCTTTGGTTTGAAGCATATCTATCTGCATCAATATCAACTGGCAAAAGATTCCACTTAGCCTTGCCTACATTTTGCACTGATGGGCAAATTTTAATTGTACAAGTTATGTAATAGAATTATCTGAAGGATGTCAATTTCTGCCAAAGAGGCTAAAGTAATATGTGTAATACAGAAGCTTATTAAAACAATTACACTAGTCAGCCAACACTTCTAGACAGATAATATAAAAGGCCAGAGAATGTAGTCTTTGAGAATCTTTGGGAAATCGTAGAATAGACAGTAGAGTCATATCTTGGGATGGGAAAGTTTTAAAGTTAGCAGTTTAGGAAAAATCTACATATAGTCAAATGTACCCTTGAAAATTCCTTAAAGAACCTATACAGGAATACTATTATTTGGATATGACATGGAAATAAGCTTCTTGCTATGTAACAGATCAGAGATTCTAAATCTCCAGTACACAGATCCCTTGGGGTATTGTATAGGAAAAATTACATCTCAATTTCAATGTAATTCTTTTCCTTTGTAATCCTGTGTATTTTATTTTATTCATTTATAAACAGTATTCTAAGAAGGGGTTTATAGGCTTCACTGTACTACATCTGACTGCCCAAGGGGTCCATGACTGACCTCTACCTTGGATAATGTCCTTTAAATAGCACCAGTGCCTGAAGTGCAACAAATCACATGGCATGGTCCTATTTTTTTCTAGTTGAGATTGAACTGGGTTCTGACCAGGATTTGGGGTACTTTAGATGCTGCATTAATTCTTTGAGGCCACGAGGGAACTATTTAGTAAATGACTTGTTCTGTGCTAATTTGTACCAATTTGTACAGCTGGCTTGCTCTAATGTTTTGGTTGGGATGGTAACCCAATATGCTTTAGTCAATGAGTCTAGGTATCAGCAATATGTACATATGAAAGTGTCAGTGACACACAGGGAAGTGTGAAAACAAAAGCCTTAGACTCTTTTCATCATAGACTTTCATGCTCAAAGGGATCTTTGAAATCATAGGTAACTTGGTATTGCAGTGGATAGCATGTCTGGCCTGAAATCAGGAAGATTCATCTTCCTGATCCCAGACTTTTACTAGCTGTGTGATCCTGAGCATGTCACTTAACCTTGTTTGCCTCAGTTCTTCATCTATAAAGTGAGCTAAAGAAGAAAATAGCAAGACACTCCCATATCTTTGCCAAGAAAACCCCAAATGGGGTCATAAAGAGTTGGGCATAACCAAAACAACAGAACAACAACAAAAATCTTAGAAATCATCTTGTCTAATCTCATTTTACAAAGAAAGGAATTGTATACCGAAGAGGCCAGATGACCAAGGTTACAGAAGTCTCAAGTAGAGAAGCCAGCAACCAAACCCAAGCCTGCTGACTCCTAATCTGTTTCCAATACTACCAAAGATCAATAACTTAAGTGTCTGATCCTATCTCCCACAGATACCTCTTAATTTAAGTTGTTACTGAATTGATCATCCTTGCATAAGGGATATGGAGGATATATTCTAAAAATGGCACTGTCTAGATGCATGCCCATATTATCTGTCCATCCGCTCCTAAACGGGGTTCAATTTATTATACTTGGCTTCAGAAGTCATAACCAGGAGCAACAGGTAGAAATTGAAAAGAGGTGATTTCATGTAATAAGCAAACAAAGTTTTCTAAAAATCAGAGCTAACCAAAAGTGCATTGGGATGCTTCTGATGGTAATGCAGTCCTGCTCACCAATTTTTAACTGCTCTGATTGTTAGAAAGTTCCTTCTTTATAGTCATTATTTGGATGCATTGTCATCTGTAACTATGAATTTGCAGAGCCACTTCTTGATACTCTGTAGTTAGCCTAAATCTGCCTCCTTGTAGCCTCCATAAATTGCTCCCATCCATCGCCCTGTGGAGTTAGAGACCAAATCTGCTCCCTCTTCCACATGATAGTACTTCAAATCTTGGCTCCCAGGTCTCCCTAAGACAACCTTGGCTCCTTATGCCACTTGTAATAAATTGTAGTTTATAATGAAGATGATCTATGGCATTGCATGAAAAAAATATGATCACTAGCTTAGATGTCTTGGTACGCAAATATTCTACAACCACTGAAGATCATCTTTCTCCCTTAAGACTAAAGTTCATTGCGTCTTTTGTGAATATTGTGCATTATTTCATTCAACTAAGTTAAATTAATCTTGCATTATCTTCCTCCTTACATATTTATCAGCAAAGCAGAGAAGTTAGCATGTGATTCCACTCAAGGATCAGAATGCTTCACACCTCTCAGTAGTGTGATTATTACATTAGAGATGTGTCACATCTAGTTGTCTTATTGTTATTAACCAAAAAAATTAAAAAGCCAATCACCTCTTTGTTTGGTAAAGACATTTATCTTTTTCTGCAGGAATTTAGCATTCATATGCAGAGGGTTGATGGAAAGGCCTCTGTGTTGAACTATTTGTCTCACTGAGATTAATCTATATTAGCAGGCTTGCTCATTCAAATCTACTTTTATAAATATCATCTGCCTTTGTATTTTCATTCAAAAATAATTAGCAAAGAGATTACAGTCTTTGACTATGCATGGAGTTTCTGAATCATTAGGAGCTGACTGATTCAGTCCTCTCATCTGTTATACTAACTGAATCCTTTGATATTTCAAGACAATCTGTTCTGGAGAGAATCTCTTTTTTTAACGAGCTTTTTCATTTATTTTAACATTTTCGATAGAGCAGCATGATCTATTAGGGTCAATAGTTAAGTCTACAGATCAGATCAGGCCAAACCAAATCATAAAGTCTTTTTTCAGTATCTATCATGTGTCCAACATGCCGCTGCCATGGAGAATACTAATGGAGAAAATATGACTCTTAATTTTAGGAACTGATAATCTAATTGGAGAGATGATTTTATCCCCCTTTATTCCAGACTCTCTTGACTAAATGGTTTTTCTTATCTCCAAACCTGGGCCTCTATTTCCTTATCTATAAAATGATGATTATTGATCTCTCCAATTCCTTCCAGTTAGAGATCTATGATCCTAGTCATATTTATGTAGTACATATAAACACATATATATACAGTACATGCATATATGTATCACACACATGTGTATACTATATGTATATATATACATATTCCTCTCCCTCCCCCATATCTTCTATTTTTCCCTATCTGCTAGCTCATTTTTTTTCTTGACTGTAAACATGCCCCATTTTCTCTTATACTTAAAAAAATATCCTCACTAGACCTGTCCTATAGTTTTCCTCCCTTTCTTATATAGGCTTCCTGAAATAGCTGTCTACAATTTCAATTCCCTTTTCTCTTCTTATTTATTTCTCAATTCCTTGTAATATGATTTCTAGCATAATAACTCAACCTAAACAACTTCTTCAGAACCAGTAATCTATTAAAGTCTAGTGGCCACTCTTCACAGCTTATTCTTCTTGACCTCTCAGAAGCCTTTAACACTGCTACCTATCCTCTGGTTCCTAGATATTGCTTCATGGACTTTTGTGATCTCGTGCTGACTTGCTTCTGCTCTTCATTCTCTGGCCACTCCAGTCTCCTTTGCCGGATCATACTACAAATCCGGTTTCTTAACTGTGAGTATGCCTCCAAGGTTCTATTTTGAGCACTCTTCTCTGCTTTCTCTACATTCTCTCAGTGTTCCCACTAGTTAGTATGAATTCAATAATTATCTCAATGCAGATGACCCCCAGATCCATAATATCCAGCCTTATTCTCTCTTTTGAACCCATTTCACATTGAATGCGCCATAGGTATCTCAAATTCCACATATCCAAATAGAACTCATTATCTTTCCCCCTATATCCAACATTCTGCTGAGGTTTCCCATTTCTTTTGAGGGCACAACCATTCTTCTAGTCAACCAGATTTATAACCTTACAGTCTTCCTCATTCCTCCATCTCCCCTTCATCCTACTTAGGCGGTCAGTTTCAATTCTAAATCTTTTTTAATTTTACATCCACAACAATTCTCATATCTATCTCCTTTCGCCTCATACAGATGCTACCCTGATTCCCATCTTCTTCACCTGGCCTAAACTCTTACAAAAATGTCATAATTAGCCTTTCTGCTTCTAAACTTTCCAGAGTCCAATCTACTCAAGTTCCCAAACTGATGTTAAAGTGATATTTCTAAAGCCCAGATCTGACTTCATTATTTCTCTGCTTAATAAACTCATGGTTCCATCTTACCTCTATGATAACATACAAATTCTTATTACCATTTAATTCTCTTACTACCTGACTTCAACATACATTTTCAGGCTTATTATACATTGCTCCTCTTTCCACATCCAATGTTCTAGCCAGACTGATCTCCTTGATATTCCTCATATATGACTTTCCTGCTCCCATTTCCATGCCTGCAACTGTCTGTGTCCTATGCATGGAATGTACTCCTTCTTCACCTCTGCCTCTCAGAATGACCAATTTCTTTCAAAACTCAGCTCAAATACCACCTGCTAAATGAGGCCCTTCCTGACTTTCTGGCCACTAGGGCCTCTTGCTACACCCACCAATCATCTTGCATTTATTTACTATCCTAGTATACCCTATCAACTCTCAAGTTATCCCACAATTAAGGGATTTTCTGAATTTGCACTCTAAGACTATAGCTCACAAGCCCCCATCTATCTATTTTACGGATAGCCAAAGAATACAGCTCAAATAAATAGTATTTCCTCAAACAGAACAGAAAGAAAAATAGCATTAAAATATCTTCTCCCCAAACTGATGCCATAATATCCCACAAACATACACAGCTTTAACTGAGATAGTGGATACACATAAAGATCACATGTAAAGAAGATCACAGAGGGAATGTATGTGGCCAAGGTATATGTGGTGAGGTTATGCAATCCAAATCCTTTGGTATAGAGTCATTAATATTTTTGTACTCTTCCTGATGAGTTTGATCTCCAATCTCTATGGACTTGCCTGATACATACACAGATACACATACACACATATGATATGTATATTTGTATAGATATTATAATGTATTTGTACATACGTAGAGATATATGTATAATGTATATTTATATAAATAAGATGCATATTATGTATGTGAACATATTTATATGCATGTTAGATTTTTGTAAGCATTTACATATATGGTATATCTATACATATAGGTATGTATCTCTCTGTATCATATGATACATATGTATCATCTCCTTTGATTAAATATAAGCTCCTCAAGAGCAGAGACAGTTTCATTAACAAAATGCCTAGCACATATAGGTACTTAATAATTATTTGTTGACTGATTGATAGCTAACAAAACTAACTACCCAGTTATACTGTGTAGTACACCATCAAGAACTAGAATATATTGTATGGACTCTGGAAGGAATAGGAACCAGGAGAAAAGAAAGATCACTGTGGCCAATGGTAATTCGGAAAAACTTTAATAACGATATGGAGCACAAGGGAAGTTTGCTAGGAAGTGCAAGAGTTAGGTAGAACAATATGAACAAGAGCATAGAGACAGGAATGACTGTAAATGAGTACTCTGGGTGCTTGTTATAACATTAATTACACATGTAATTTTTATGATTTCTGGGTTTTTTTCAAATTACTCCACAATCATTGGCCAATCCAATAATATCCTATTAGATTTGCAATCAAAGACAAGTCAAAGAACAAGAGAGCCTTAGAGCTGGAAGGAAAGCCTCCTAGGATATTTGTTTCACTTCCAAAATAGTGCAAATCCCCCTATCACAGCATATCATCTTGGGTAATTCAATACCTATAAATACTCTGCAAGGAAATTATTCTATTGCTGAATATATCTTATCATGAGAAGCACAAATGAATACATCGAAGAATATTGCACAATGGCTCTAGGATCCTTAAACTCTAGATTCCTATGATGAGTATCATATCAAGCAACAACCCAAAATGAAACTTTGGGTTAGGGAATCCAAAAAAAACCCCAGAATCACAGAGATTTGAGAAAATATTATATGAATCTTTGATCCCAACCAAATTTGAAAGAAAAACAATATTACATATCCATGTTTCTTAGACACTTTTATTCTTTGGCAAAGAGACTATCTCTTCATAACAAATATCTAGGTGATGTCTAAGAAAGTAAAAATTCTGGCTCAGCCACTGAATATTTTTTCCTTGTGTTTTATTGCTATGTGCAAAAAAGTGAGATAAGTTTGCCCCATTCTTTTGGTATAAAGAAAACAAAACATTTGGTGATAAAATAGTGCCTAATATGCAGGCATATTTTGTGGCCACTGGGACAAGGGTAAGAATATGTGGATGGTACAATGACAACAATACTTCCACTCAAACAGAAAACATAAATCTTGCTGCTCTGGGAGGGAGTAACAATAATAGCAGCAGCACAATTTTCAAACAGAAAGCACAGAAATTTACAGAGGTATAAAGAAAGGCATTTAACTGGAACAGAGAAAAATAAGGCAGATGTATTGAAAAGACTTGTCATTTATTTTTATGGAGGAGGGTTGGTAATGAGAAGGAAAGCCCACTCAGGTATCAGGCTATATAAAATAGCTAGGTCAGCGGCATGAGATGGCAGCACAAAACAACAGAAAAACAATTTCTGTCTTAGGCTGCATTGGTAGATATCTAGCAACCAGAGTAAGATAGGGGATATTTTTTCTGTACTCTATCTTGGTCTGATATTAGGAATATAATGGCTACTTCTGGATACCATATTTTGGAAGGGACTCTGATGAGTAAGTACATATTTATAGGATGATGGTAGGACTGGAAATCATTCTGAACTATGTTGAAGGAACTGTTAGGTGATTAGCCTAGAGAAAAGAAGCCAGGAGGCACATGATAGATATATTTCAAATATTTTAAAGATTTTCATGTATAAAGAAAACTAGACATTCTTTTTGATGCCAGTAAATTTAATAGAGGACCATAGTTTTAAAAAGGGAAGGGAGCTACTAAGGAAATGGCTGATCCATTGACCATCAATGGCTAGCCTCTTTCTAATTCTAATTTTGAATGAAGAATGTTTTATACTCTGTAGAATGGTTAAAAAAAAAGCAAAAACAAAAAACCTCCAGACTTTTTTTCGACTTCATTTAAAACCTTAGCCCCTCACTATGTTATCAGTTACCTATTACTTAGGTTCTGTTATTTCCTCACATAAGCTGAAAGAAAGTCAATTGGTTGGAGGTCAGGTGACAAAATGGATAGAGCACCAGATGTGGGGTCAGGAAGACTTGAATTCAAAGGCCATAGCCTTAGACACTGTGTGACCCTAGGCAAGTCATTTAACCCTATGTGCCTCAGTGCTTCATATGTAAAATGAGCTGGAGAAGGAAATGGCAAATCACTCCAGTTTCTTTGCTAAGAAAACCCCAAAATGAAGTGTTGGACATGACTGAACCAACTAAACAGCAAAAACTCTTGATCTATGTCTGTGGGGATTAAAATTGTCTAACCTACAACAAAAGAGACTGAGGCAGAGCTCTGAACCAATGGCACTTTATTAAAGGGTCCATGGTCCCCTCTAATGAAGTAGATCTCAGATCATCCTCATCATCTGAGATGCTCCCTCTTTCATTTATGAGGTTTGATGCCCACATGTGCAAAAGAGGCATGGTGAGACACAGAATTTCATTGGTTGATAGACTTTGCTCTTAAGGGCCAAAAATGACATATCAGCAGCAGGGTCACAGGTTGGGTGAAGCATGGGGCATCTCCACTGAGTAAGTGGTCATAAGATAGTCACTTGCTTACATTGGACAAGTGAGAGAGAGAAGTTCAGAGGTACAAAAACAAATTGGGGGACTTTCCAAAGCACCAAGGCATCCCACCCATGCTGGGTTTGGACATGGAATTTGAGTAAAGCAGGATGGAGATATTTTTGTCAGCATTCTTGTAGTTGTGCAAGTGAGCCTCTTAACTTGGCAACAAGTAGTGAACATTACATTAAAGTTTGAGGCCCAACATAAGAACCTATCTACCTAATTATCCCTACATGATTTATGTAAAATATCAAATTGATTAATTCTGATTGGAATAGAATAGGGATCCAAATGAATTATTTCTCAGTCTCTCCTCCTACAATACCATTCTAAGAGCTCTTACAGTTTATCGAAGGAATTAAGGCTGGCATTGTTTGCTTAGGATATCTTTTTGGGCACTGGAAACCAAGGGAAGCTGAGGAAGAGATGCAAAGAGTTTGGAATGGCTACCTAGCTGGCTCAACTAGACACAGACACTCTTGGAATTTGTTTTGGCTCTTTACCCAGTGCATCATATCATATACAAAGAGTGATAGTTTTGTTTCCTCATTGACTATTCTAATTCTTTCAATTACCTTTTCTTCTCTTACTGCTACAGCTAACATTTTTAGTTCAATATTGAATAATAGTGGTGACAATGGGTATCCTTGTTTTACCCCTGATCTTATTGGGAATGCTTCTAGCATATCCCCATTACATAAAATGCTTGTTGATGGTTTTAGATGCTTATCATTTTAAGGAAAACTCCATTTATTCCTACACTCTCTATTGTTTTAAATAGGAATGGATGCTGTATTTTGTCAAAAGCTTTTTATTCATCTATTGATAAGATCACATGATTTCTGTTAGTTTTGTTATTGATATGGTCAATTATGCTAATAGTTTTCCTAATGTTGAACAAGCTCTGCTTTCCTGGCATAAGTCCCACCTGGTCATGGTGTATTATCCTCATGATAAATTGCTGTAATCTCTTTACTAATATTTTATTTAAATTTTTTACATCCATATTCATTAGGAAAATTGGTCTATAATTTTCTTTCTCTGTTTTGGCTCTTCTCAGTTTAGTTATCATCTTCATATTTGTGTCATAAAAGGAATTAAGTAGGACTCCCTCTTTGCCTATTTTTTCAAATACTTTATATAGTGTTAGAATTCATTGGTCTTTAAATGTTTGGTAGAATTCATTGTAAGTCAATCACACCCTGGAGATTTTTTCTTAGGGAGTTCATTAATGGCTTGTTTAATTTCTTTTTCTAAAATGGGGTTAAATATTTTATTTCTTCTTCTGTTAACCTTGGAAATTTATATTTTTGTAAATTTTGATCCTCTTTACTTTGATTGTCAGATTTATTGGCATACAGTTGGGAAAAGTAGCTCCTAATTATTGCTTTTATTTCATCTTCATTGGCGAATTTACCGTTCTCATTTTTGATACTAGTAATTTGCTTTTCTTCTTTTTTAAAAAAATCAAATTAACCAAAGGTTTATCTATTTCATTTAGTTTTTTTTCATAAATCCAGCTCTTAAGTTTTATTCAACAGTTTTCTTACTTTTAGTTTTATTAATTTCTCTTTTGATTTTCAGAATTTCTAATTTGGTATTTAATTGGGGATTTTAAATTTGTTCTTTTTCTAGGTTTTTTAGTTGCATGCCTAGTTCATTGATCCTCTTTTCATTTTGTTTTGCAAGCATTTACTGATATAAAACTTCTCCTAAAATTGCTTTGGCTGCATCCCGTAAGTTTTGGTATGTTATTTCATTATTGTCATTCGTTTTGATGATAAAATTATTGACTGTTTCTATTATTTCTTGTTTGAACCACTTATTCTTTAGGATTAGATTATTTAGTTTCCAATTAAGTTTTAGTCTATCTTTCCATGACCCCTTATGACATGCCCAGATAAATGTATGTTTCAAAATATTAATTGTTTCCATCCATTATTTCAGTTTCCATTATTTTCATTTCTACTTCCATTGTTTTATTTTAAATAATATTCTCCTGTGGTGCTGTTTTCAAAGATGCTTTCTTTAATTTCTCCTATTTATTTTTATCTCCCTCTAATCTATTCACTGAATAGTCAATCAACAAGTATCTAATAGGAGAGGGATGGGCAGAAAATTTGAAACTCAAAAACTTGAGGAACTGAATGTTATAAACTAAAACTAAATTAATTAATTAATTTAAAAAACAAGCATCTATTAAGCGATTGCTACTTTTCAGGTACTGTGGTAAGTGGGAGAATACAAATACAAACAATAAGAAAGACATAAGCTACTTTTGAGGATTCTCAGTGCCATTTTAATGGCAAATGAAACACATAAAAGGAAGCTGGAAAAGTAGAGCAGAGATGGTATCTGCTGTAGGGAAATGATAAAGCAGCCCAAAAGAATGAGGCCTCCCTGGTGGGAAATGAAGAGATGGTTGTCTTGGGTACTCTCTTAAAATGGAATTTCTGGAAGGAGTCCTCCACCCTCCAATCAGAGAAAGGTACCCACGGGGATAAGGGCATTCCTCTGGTGTGAGTTGTTGAGTTCTTTGACTTGAAGTCAGAAGAGATCTGGGTTCATATCTAGGATTTGATATTTACTAACTCTGTGATCCCTGATCTAAATTCTAGGAGCTTCAATTTATGGTCATCTGTAAAATGGGTATGATACCATTTTCACTACCTAACTTAAGGAGCTGTTGTGAGAAAAGTACTTTGTATACTTTAACATGTTTTATAAGTGGGGGTTATTAGGACTTCTCTAGCTTCTATACCAGGAGCAGAATATAGAGTAAGAGATAGGATGCTACATTGTCAGAGCTCTGGGTAAAGAGTCATTTCTCTTGGGTTTATTCTTGTTTTCCTTGGCTCATTATATAGCCAATTCACTTCTCCATGTCTTAATTTCCCTAGTTACAAAATGAAGAGAAATCACTCTTTCTACTGTGGTCACAGGGGTAAGAATAGACTCAATGAATAGGTTTAATGAATTCATTTTATTTTCTACCTAGGCCCAATTCCAAATACATTTCAATTTGTAATTTTTTTAAAGATATTTTATGAGAGTTTTTAAGAACAGATACTACACTGTATTTGTCACAAGCAAAGAAATCATTTTGTACACATTTATAAACAGTTTCACAATCTTATGGGAAGCTATATCAATAATTTATGGTCAATTTTGACCAAATAATTTCTAAAGACCCTGGCTAAGGCAAATTGTTAAAGGACTCGAACCTAGAACAGATATTCATTTGAGCTACATAACAGGCTCTCCTTTTAGTTCTTATGGATACTGTAAAATTGAGAAACTGCAGAAAGAAAAAACAAATAACAACCATATCTTATATCATCTGGCCTCCTGATTGGAGATGGTCATTTTTTTGGCCCTACAACCCCAATTTCATTGCTTTCCATCTTATTCCTGAACCAGAGAACTTACTGCAACATTATGCACTCAAAAAGAACAAGAATACCAGTATCCTATGTCATCTATGTTCAACTTTGAGCATTTTTACTTGCCTAATAGCTTGTTTTCCCATTGCGTATCTAAATCTTATTCTGGGATGTCCACATTCATTCTTTTCAAGGAAGAATTTCATTCAATCTCCTTCTTACAAGACTCTCTTGCTTCTTAGGTGGAATGCCCTCTCTCCTATTCAGTTATTTAGTTGGACTGATCCAAAAGTAGGACTACAACTACAGGCAATCCTTAATTGAAGGAGATGTAATGATGCTTGGCACAAGTCAACTTTTTCCATGCAAGAGGAACAGCATGAAATGATAGTACCAATTGCCAGATTTTACAAAGTCTTGACCAATTGCACTGACTGATGAACAGACACTCTGAGAATAATTAGTAGTTGCTGGCAGTGACCTCTGTGATTATTTAACTAAAAGGGAAAATATAAAAGGAACAGAGGGGATATCCCATGTTCCTTGACCTCCATGGAGAGTCAGTGAACAGAACTTAACACTAACACAAAGGACAAGAAATTAACAATCTGATGTTCACTGGAAAGATTTTGGAACCAGATGTTTCCAAATCACACATGGCATTTTAGATGCCTATTTGCCTTATAGATTCTCCACAGGGAGCCAGATTGTAATCTCTTAAATCAACCTGAACTAAACTATAAAAATAGTCTAATAGATACAATTTTTAAGACTTATAGTCTTTTTCTAACTGCAATTTAATGAAAAAAATACCTAATTGTCTTGGATTGAGGATGATTAAACTGTCATCTACAAAGAACATACACGATTAATCCAAATATATATTTACCTCAAAAATCTTGATGGATTCCCAGTGGATGGTGGTGCACTCTAGATGTTTCTGTTATGGATGACATTGTGCTAATTGCATCAAGTCCCAATATATTTTGGAAGAAATCACTAATCATTGAAAATATTTTGGTCTATCCATTCACACAGGAAAAAACAAGTGGACAAATGTCTAGTGTCCAAACTTAATATATATTTGGATGAAAAAGCTATAGATCTTGTCCAACAATATGTATATCTGAGACACGTAGTACAGATGAACAATGAGCAGAACTTGGACTTTAAAAAGAGGAGGCAAAGTAAGCTGGATGTCTTTCAGGAAATTATAATGCTCTAATACTGACCCCAAGTTTCCCTTGAAAGCAAAGACCTATCTTCTCAATAACAACATTTCACTGCTGTTGCTATATAGCAAAAAAAAAAATGTGGAATAGTCCAGCCTCCAAAGAAATAAAAATGAACATCATAAAAAGGGTAAAGGAGAGACACATGGTAGCTACAAGCAGTGTACAACACAGAACTCATGAGGAGCTCCAAAGAAGAAAGGGAGTAAAGGAATCCACCAAGTAATTATACTACGTGAAAACAAGACTAGACATGGCCAGAGTAAAGAGTGTCAGGTGAACAGTCATAATGTTCCATTGCCCAGGCCCCACCTCCAACAAGATCAGGAGAAATTTAGGAAGATCTCTTGTATGTCGGGTGAGCCTCTTATGATAAACCTAGGGGTCAAGTCCAAAAGTCTCACAGAATGAATGGTCACACATAGGTTCAGATTTGTACTGTTGCTGAGAATTCCTAAATCTATGAAATCACAGAATAAGCATTCATTTTGGGGTTATGTTGATATATGATTCTTTTTACAAGTGAAATTAATGTATATGTCTCCCAAGGTGCCCTCTATAGATCTACCTATGAAAACACATTTGTTGGTTTTGTCACACATTCCCCACTTTTTACCCAAATTGCATCAAGCCTAGATCCATCCATGAATAAACAGAGGTTATGTGACACTTTCTTAAAGTACTTTTAACTACCTGCTATTTGCCCTCATGATTCAAGAGACAGAAGGTGCCCATGAGGTTTCTCTTAACTGGATCATACTGGGGTAGGGTAAGAGGCAACCAGTACAAATCGTGAAATTGCCGGTCTGTATTAGTAGAAAAAAATTTTCTTACTGAGTAGCTCCATATACCAAGAAATCACAAGTCCTAGCACCCCCAAGCCCCAAAATTGTGCAGCTCTATCAGGTTTGATTTCTACCCAGCCAACAAAGTCTTTAAGATGAAACATTCCTAACAATTAATTCCAATGTTATACAAACTATTTGAAAAAGAATAGGTAAAGAACAAGTCCTGCCAAATTCCTTTTGTAACACAAATATGGTTTTGATACCTAAACCAGGGAGAGCACAAACAAAAACTATAGGCCAATTTCCCATAATGAGTATCAATGCAAAAATTTTAAATAAAACACTAGCAAGAAGATTACAGGAATATATAACAAAAATGACACATCATAATCAGGGGATTCAATACCAGGAATTTGGAGCCGGTTCAATATTAGAAAAGCTATAAGCATAACTGACCATATCAATAACAAAAACAACAAAAATCATGTGTTTATAGTAATAGATGCAGAAAAAGTTTTTCACAAAAGACAACATTCATTCCTATTTTTAAAAAGCACTAGAAAGCATTGGAATAAATGGAGTTTTCCTTGAAGTGATAAATAGTATGAACCAAGAACAAGTATTATCTGTAATGGGGATAAACTAGAAGCCTTACCAATAAGATCAGGGGTGAAACACAATGTCTATTTTCACCATTATTACTTATATAGAAATACTATCTATAACAATAAGAAAGGGAAAGGAAATTAAAGTAATAAAACAGACAATGAGGAAACAAAATTATCACCCTTTGCCTAAGATATAATGACATGCTTATACAACTCCAGAGAATCAACTAAAACATTTGAAAAAATAAACAAAGTTGCAGGATATAAAATAAACCCATAGAAATCATCATTTCAATATATTAACAACAAAATTCAGCAACTGGAGATAGAAAAAGAAATTCCATTTAAAATAACTGCAGTCAATATAAAATACTTGGGTGTTTACTTGCCAAAACAAACCTAGAGATTATATGAACACAATTATGAAACACTCTTCACACAAATAAAGACAGATATAAATAACTGAAGAAATATTAATTGCTCATCGGTAGGCTGAGCAAACATAATGAAAATGGCCACACTACCTAAATTAATTTACATATTCAGTGCCATACCAATCAAATTACCAAAGAATTACTTTATAGAGCTAGAAAAAAAATTGACATAATTCATCTGGAAGAACGAAAGGTCAAGAATATCAAAGAAATCAATGAAAAAATGTTAAGGAAAGTGGACCTATTTGTACAAAAACAATGAATTGGAAATCAAGGGGATGTCTATCAATTGGGAAATGGCTGAACAAGTTGTGGTATATGATTGTGATGGAATACTATTGTGCTTTAAGTAATGATAAAGGGTCCAGTTTCAGAAAAACCTGGTAAGACTTATCTGAACTCATGCAGAGTGAAGTGAGCAGAACCAGGAGAATACTGTGTGCAATAACAGGAATATTGTAAGGATGATCGATTGTGAAAGTCTTAGCTACTCTCATCATTCCCTAATTGCAAAGTTGCTATGCAACTCTAGAGAGAAAACTGATGAACTCTGAATGAAGAATGAAGCATACTATTTTTCACTTTGTTTTTATTGTTTTATTTTGTTTGTGTTTTCTTTTGCAACATGGCTAATATGGAAATACGTTTTGTATGACTTCACATGTATCATTAATGTCAAATTGCTTATCTTTTCAAAAAAGGAGAATGGAAGAAGAGAATTTGAAAATCAGAATTTTAAAGTGTTAATTTTATTTACTTCTAACTGAGCAATATTCAATGAAATAAAAATAATTTTTTAAAAAGATCAAATCACCTTAGCTATTTTCTTTAGTCAAGGAATTTATTTTACCTCACTTTGAAAGGCAAAATTATCTTTATTTCCTTCCTGTCTTTCTAGACCTTTAATGTCTCCATAAAACCACACTATATGGTTCTTTGAAAATTATTTCAAGACATTTCAAAAAAACATAGTTCCAACTCTATTCTGGGATCTTTGCACACTGTTATTTCAATCTCTAAAATGTAAATGGTGTATTATGGTTACTATTGATGCCAAAGAAAAGGTAGGCTCTTTACAGAGCCATAGTTAAAGTCAGGCAATATTAAGTGACACTTCTTCCTCCCTGACTCCTTGTGACTTTGTCACTGTTCATCAAAATTCTATCAGAGAGGAAGTGAAGCTGAAGGAAAAAAGAGCTATGAAATGAGGAACAAATGTAAATGCCATAAGTGTCTGAA
Organism: Phalanger gymnotis; assembly: GCA_028646595.1. NCBI lineage: Eukaryota > Metazoa > Chordata > Mammalia > Diprotodontia > Phalangeridae > Phalanger > Phalanger gymnotis. Next base: position 201,455,494 of record CM053622.1, on the reverse strand, counting down.
GTGCACTTTTAGGAGGAATTTCAGGATGAAATAGCTGGATCTTCAGAAGAAATAGTTTTTTGACAGGTGAGATGAAATATAACTAAGGATATGGCAAAGCTTTCTCTATTGGTGCTATAATTAGATCCACACAAAGAATTTAGAATCCATAATTTATTACAGGCTAAGAAGTTGTGAAGACATGTGGCTACATTTAAAAAGAGACACCATGACTAACTGGGCTTACAGTGAAGGCCCAAAAGTGGACTTGCCACTGACTATGCATGTGAATTTCAACAAGGTACTTAGCCTCTGTCTTGGTATTTATTTTGTCAGAAAATAGATTTGGAGCTGGAAGGGACCTTAGATCTCATCCTGGCCAATATTCTCGTTCCTCAGATGAGGAGAATGAGACTGCATGCAGCTAAATGACCCATCCAAAATTACAGAGAACAAGTGTCAAGCAGAGATGGGATTCAAACTCAAGTACCCTAGCTCCACATCCAGGGCTTTTTCTTGGTACTATTGATGCCTCTTAAAGTAAGAGTTATAAGGGAAGAGACAAAACCAGAGATAGAAAGGATCATGGGAAGTAAATGGATAATTTTGATTACATGAAATTTTTTAAAAGTTTTTGCACAAATAAAACCAATGCAGCCAAAATTAGAAGGAAAGCAGGAAGCTGGAGGTAGGGGGGATTATGGCAAGTTTTTCTCATAAAGGCCTCATTTCTCAAATATATAGGAAACTGAACCAAATTTATAAAGAAAATGAGCCATTCCCTAATTGATCAAAGGATATGAAGAGGCAGTTTTCAGAAGGAATCAAAGCTATCAATAATCACCCAAAAATGTTCCACATCACTATCTTGTTGTTTTGTATTACCTGTTTCAAATCAAATAATGTAGAAATAACATAAAATATAGAGTGGGAAGAAAGAAAAGAAACAAACACTTATTAAGCACTAACTATATGTCAGGCACTATAATGAGTGATTTACAAATATCTCATTTAATCCTCATAGAAACCCTGGGAGGTGGGTGTTATCATTATCCTCATTTTACAGACAAGAAAAGTGAGACAGAGAGGTTAAGTAAATTGCCCAGGGTGACACAGCTAGTAATTGTCTGAGGCCGGATTTGGACTGAGATCTTCCTCACTCCAAGTCCAAGTCTCTATCAAATGCTTCACCTACCTACCTTAAAGGAGACTTTAAAGAGCACCGAAACCAATTCAATTCTTTTTGAAATGCAGAAGTTGATGCCCAGACTCAGATGAGAGATTCACATCTGTTACAACTTAAAATCGATCTGATAAATGAGTCCCCGATTGATAATATTTTAAAATGATATTTAGAAATAGATAGTGCATGGAAGTAAAAGACTTTTAACTTTAAGGATCATAGTTCTATAGGTATAAGAGACATTGAAGGTTATATGGTTCAATACTCATAGTTTTTAAAGATTAAGGAAAATAAGATGCATAAATAATTGTCTTTCTCAAGATTACCCAGGTAGTGACAGTACCATGATTCCAACTTAGGTATTGTTCCTCCAAGTTCAATGGCCTTTCCATTATAGCACTCTTTTATTATCTGGTTGGGAAAACAGCACATATATGTATAGGAAACAAATAGAGAAAAAATTTAACACAACATATCGATTGCAAGTACATAAGTAGAGAATGTATGTGTAGTCTACCTTGGTTCTCTTCTCACTAGCTTTGTAGCTAGATGGTGCAGTGGGTAGAATACTAGGCCTAGAGTTAGGAAGACTTGGTTCAAATCCAGCTTATGGCACTTAGCTGTGTGAATCTGAGGAAGTTGTTTAACCTTTCTCAGCCTCAGTTTACTCAACTATAAATGGAGATAACACACATATGAGATAGTACCTGTAAAAGCTCTTAGCACAGTGCCTAGACTATGGGAGGCACTACATAAATATTTATTTCCTTCCTTTGCTATAACTCCTAGACCAGAAAGTATGTCTTGGAGCATTTTACGTTATTTCTTTGGGAACTTGCACTCTGGAGCCTGTGTTACTCTGGTTGGTGCGTGCTTGACATGGCATATCATAAGTAGGCAGCCCCCATCATCCTTCATCTTTCTTCCTGACCATCTCCTCCTCATCAGCCTTGCTACCACAGTGAATCTCCCTGCCCAGTGCTAACATAGTAATCAAATCAATGCTGCCACTGTTAACAAAAAAATGTTTCAATATGCTTCCCCTGTAGTTCCACTCACCATCCCTATCTGTCCAAATCAAAAGATAAATCCTTTTACATGTGATTTAGAATTTTAGCAGGAATCAAAAAACATTTAAAAGACATGGACCTTTTAGAACCTATTCGCTTCGTTTTTTTAGCTTCAGATATTTGCTTTCACAAGTCTTGTAGTGTATCCTATCTTTCCAGTCTCCCAAACATCACCGACAGCAAACAATCGCATCTACCGGCTCTCTTATCACTAACAATACAAAAAGACAAGTCCTGAGTTGCCACATTTTCAAATTTTTGAGTGTATTAGCAAGCATCCTAGCACACCCAGGATGACCTACTAGCACAGGTTCTTTGATCTGGTTTTATAAAGAAAAGACAACTTTAAAGTGATTAACAACCCTACTTTAATTAAACCATGTAGACTTTATTCTATCTAACCTTCTCACAAGGGTTGCTGAGCACCACCTCCTACAGCATTCCCTAATCACTGTTCTCACAGGGGCCATTGAGAAATGGAGGATCAACTCTCCCTATATCTCTATGGGGTCAATCAAGACAGGTACAACTTACACATTCCTGTGAGTCCCTTCAAACCTCAGTGGTGGCCAGTTGAGGCAAACAGATTTCCCCAAGCCTTGATGGGGGCCAATGAAGGCACACACAGCATCGTAGCTTCTGCATTTCAATCCTAAAGGTTTCCTACTCACTGACCAGTGCCCACCTGCTTTATAGTTACACTCCACCCCTCCAAGGTCTTGACCTTTATAATTTAAACAGGCAACACCTGGCTCCTACAATCTACACAGGTCGTGGTAGAGATGTTTTGAACCATAGAACTCATATCCAACACTTGGGAACAAGAGATTGTTATGGACATGGATCCTGGAAAACCAAACTGCTTACACTTACACCAAGGTATGGATGCTCACATTAAATATTTACCTATCAAAACATAAGCCCTAGTAAGCCAGCTGAAGCTACATACCTCTGCATATGTCCATGTCTTAGCTTCTATTACATGCTGAAAAATTATGAAAACAGGGATAATGACTAACTCAGATTAATCTGTCATGGGAATTATGTGGATATTCCCATTCAATGATGATGCTAATTGCAATTATCGATACTTGCCTATCTTGTGTGATTCTTATGTCTAATATATGTATGCGACCATATTTTCTCATGTAGTGTCTCAAGAGGATTCGCCCAGTACCCTGGGGATCGTTGCCTCTTTCTTTTGACATCCTGAGAATAGAGACTGTACCTGTAACTTCATCAGTATAAGGAACCCTGCTAACGTAGTTCAGTACAATCTCTGTAACTTATAGTCTTGGCCTGTTGCCTACTACCTAGGGTCACACAGGCAGTGTATACCAGAGGCAGGACTTGAATTTGGGTCTTCATGGCTCCAAAGCCAGTTTTCTCTCTATCTATGCTGCCATATTAATAATGCTCTCAAGATGCTTACAAGCTATGAAACAGGTATGCAAATAAATACAAAATATAAAGTGTTTATATGAAGTAATTTCATAAAGAGACATGGAAATAATTAGGGAGATCAGGAAAAGGATTTATACAGGAATGGGTGCCTTATCTGTGATTTTAAAAGACTTTGGGGACTCTGAGGAAGGAGTATCTACAAGGCATACGTATCGCTAACACAATATTCACAGTGCCGATAGTAACTATGAACATTCTGGTGTAGCTCTGAATTGCAAAATATAACATGGCAGAAAGAACCAAAACATTTATTCTCTACATGGCAGAAAGAACCAAAACATTTATTCAAACACCAGAAAGCCAAATCCATCACAGCAACAAAGAAATCCATACACAATAACAATGCAGAGGGTACCGCTGTCCCAAAGACTTTCCTGTGTTAGGGCCTTCCCACAAAAAAAAAAATAAAAATAAAAAAACCTCACAGCTAGCTGCTTTCTCTCTCTCTCTCAGCTTCAACTACTCTGACCAACTTCTTCCATTCTGCTCCACCCTTCCTGTTCCACTCTTCCTGCTCCACTCTTCCTGTTCTACCTGTTCAGCAAACTCCCAGCACAGGCTTCATGTAACTTAGGCTTCCATGTGACTTAAGCAGGTCACATGGGCCTATTAATGGATGGGAAGATTTTCAAATTTACATTACCGGTACAACATAGAGAGACCAATTGTACAAAGGGATATTGGCAGGCGCGTAATTAATGTATAGATGGTAACTAGCAGTCATGTTTGACTAGAACTTAGAACATGTGAAGGTGAGCAATGTGAAATAAGCCTGGAAAGTCAACTGAAAGCCACACTACAGAGAGCTTTAAATGCAATCTGTGGAGTTTATATTTATCCCAGAGGCAATATAGGAAACCATTGCATATTATTGAGAAGGAGCAGAGAAATATGGTCAGATACATATTTTAAGCATGTTAATTTGGCAGCTGTGGGAAGAGTGGAAAAGGAAGGAAATAAAGCCACTGAGACACCAATTAGGAGGCTGGACTATTACACTCTTCAATTTTTAAATATAGATTGATTCATTGTTAAACAAAAAGGAACAGATCAGCTCATTAAGATTCAATATACTGATAGCAGTGCAAACATATTCCTTCATATGGCATACAGAAAGATATGGCCACCAACAGTAAGTCAGTCTACATGGTAAACTGAGTAATGGCTAACAGAAATAGATGTTGTTGCTTAGTTCTGGTCAATGTAATTTGTATTCAAAGCCATCAATAATCTATAATATTTCATGACATGGCCTGTGATACTCCCCAGATAGAATGGAATGATAGTTTCAATAGAAATCATTAATAACTTATTCTGGTTTCTTTTCCTAGAAATAAAATGGAGAATAAGGAAGTTTCAGTCTGGTTAGGATAAAGACGTGATTAGAATATAGCTTATCATTGCCTTTGAGCCCAGAATGGCTACCAATAAGGTAGCTGCTGGTTCAGTAGATAAGAGTACTGGGCCTGGAGTCAGAAAGACCTGAGCTCGATTCTAGCCTTAGACACTTAGTAGCTGTGTGGTCCTGGGAAAGCCACTTAACGTCGGTTTACCTCAGTTTCCTCAACTATAAAATGGGGATAACAATAGCACCTATCTCACAGGGTTATTGTAAGGCACAAGTGAGATAATATTTGTAAAGTGCTTAGCACAGTGCCTTGCACACAGTAGGTTATGTCTATGTATATATATATATATGTGTATATATATATATACATATATGCGTAAATATGTATATATGTATATATATGTACCTCAATGCTTATTCCCTCGCTCCTTTTCCCTAAAAGACAAAACATTTTGCCTTTACTGTCATTTTTTCTCTTTTAATGATGTAGTAAATAAACAAATGTCACATCATACCAGCATTTTCTAATAAGCAATCTGAAAACCACAATAAGGCTCACAAGTGTTTGTAAAACCATCACCTGTCAAGATCCTGTGTACTGAATTGTTTTATAGACCCATCTAATCCAATCAGTACTTGGTAAGCAATTCCTTTGCTCAAAGTACTGCATTAAATGTTAAAGAAACCAACATACTCACATTTTATGATAATAGTAATGAGTATCTAGAGAGAAAAGCACTCCATGTGTGTTATTTCATTTGATCCTTACAACAATACTGCAAAGTGGGTGGTATTATGATCACCAGTTTACAGGTGAGGAAATAGCGGATATGAGAGATGAAGAGACTGGCCCAAAGTCATCCACCTGGAAAGTATATGAGGCAGGATTTGAACTGGGGTCTTCTGCCTCCAAATACAGCTCTCCCTTCACTGTCCCACTTTCATTCTTATACCATGCAAGAGAATCTCTGGTTGGATGCTTTAACTCCATAAATGGCAAGCGTGAAAGGAGGGACTACTTTCTGGCCTTTCTGTGTATCCCGAGCACTTATGTACCATTCCTGGTACAAAATAAGTACTTAATAAATGCTTACTGACTTGACTACACCTATCAGCTTATGCACATATAGAAAAAGAGAAGGGGACACAAGAAGCAGCTTTGGGGGGTGCCACCCTTTCTGGAGAAGAGGAAGATGATAATCCAGTAAAAAAAAAACTGGTGATGGATAGAATAGTCATCAGAAGCATTATTTTTAAATCATTTTGTCATTTTCCCCTATGTTTGTAAGCAGATAGGAAAGCAGGAAAATAACAAGAATCCACTTATGGCAAAATCCTGAAGAAGCAAGAGGAAATGGAAAGAAGAACAGAATGAAGGGGGGGATAGAGGAAGATGTCTGTTCTCTGTATCCTGCCCTTCCTCACCCCAGCATCTAATGTTTGTCACAAATAAACTTTTATTTAATAAAAAACCCCATCACGAAGAGAAGTTTCTCCTGTGCTTCCACTGAAGCTTGATTCGTCTCATCATCAGGCTGAGAGTTGTGATGGTTTCACTAAACTAATTTAATTAGCAACTTATTCTTGCTCAGTACCCTCAATATTATGTGAATGGCCTATTTGAAATGTATTCCCAGGAGTGTCTGTTTTCCCTTCCTGAAAATGTCTTTATTGCTTCTAAGAAGTGATACCAATAACAATTCTTTGTTGGGAAAAAAAAGTGAAACCAAACCAAATTTAAATTTAAATTGAATTGATTTTTAAATCCTTCAATTTACACCACTGTGAATATGCTTCTGACATATTTAACAAACCTGAATCTATCTGAGATTGCAATGCCTATACTGTAATGTAAGATCATGGTTTCCTAATGTTAGAGGCGGAAGCAACCAGGTATAGAAAACATCTTGATTCATAATGTAGCAAAGAAGAAGCACCTTCTTTTTGCAGAATTCAGTTCAAAGATCTGTTATTTCTGCAACCCTTTAGGGAAAGCCTTCAGGTGAAGTGAGTCTCTCAGAACAAATCTTTTAAACTCCATGTCATTGCCATGTCGTAATAAAAGTAATTCTTCTAAAATGATTACTGAACGCAGTTGCTGTTTTCAAAATGCAAGAACCATTCAGGGGGTGGAGCCAAGATGGTGGCTGGAAAGCAGGGACTAGCATGAGCTCCCTGCTAAGTCTCTCCAAAAACCTGTAAAAAATGGCTCTGAAACAATCCTAGAACTGCAGAACCTACGAAATAGCAGAGGGAAGCAGGGCTCAAGCCCAGGACAGCCTGGATGGTTGTTGGGTGAGGTCTTTCGCCCATGGAGCTGGGAGCGGAGCAGAATGGAGCAAAGCCCAGCATGGGC
>CM053622.1:201432761-201447594 GCA_028646595.1 Phalanger gymnotis | reverse complement strand
AAAAATAAAATTATGCATGTACATGGCCATTTTTAATATGAGAACATGGTCCTCTATTTTGGACCAAGTTTTGTATTACATAACTCATAGGATTTTTGTGATGAAAAAATTGTGGAAAAATTAAATTGCTTTATAAATGCACATAACATGATATGGAATTCTAATGGTCATCATGAAATACTCATCATTCTAGACTTACCTTAGGTGTCACCTTCTAAACACTCAGTCAACAAGCATTAAGCAAGCATTTACTCCATGCCAGGCACTGGGAATATAAAGAAAAGTGAAAACACAGTCTTTTCCCTCACATTCCAATGGGAGTTACAACATGCAAATAACTACATACACATACTCTTCATATGTCTATACATCAGAAATATATATCAGGAAAAAATGCTTTATAATAGTATTCAGGAAAAAAATTAAAATGCTTAAATCCAAACTTATGTGATTAAAGGTTGCCCACACCCAGAATGTCACCCAACCTCAGGAATACTGGAGATGACTACTAGGTAATGGGTTCCCAAAGGGCCTGGATCTACCCAAAGCATACTTGTTTTGGGTTATCACAACCAAGACTTGTGAGAGGCCTACACGAGCTTGTGTTTTGGGTTTCCTTGTGTGTTGGTCAAATTGCCCTCTTGGCAATATCGCTTAGCTGTGTTAGTGTGGTTTGTGAGCATGCGCTCTTGTCTAAATCCTTTATAATATATACCTTCCGGAGCCTTGACAGGAGGGAGCCACACCTCCTTTCTGGCTAGCTTTCTTCTACCAAATTAACTAAAAGATTTCTTTCAGATTTTGGAGTTTGTTCTTTTGAACAACAATATATACACAAGTTATATAAAGCACCTTTTCTTATCTTTCCCCCTAAGCAAGTGATTAATATAAATAAATTCATGTTGTTATTATTGCCATTCAAGAACATATTCTTAAACATTTAAAATGAATTCACTATAATTGACTACATTTTTAAAAGACCACTTAAAATAAGTTGTTCTTAGCAGGGAGTCCATGAAAATATTTAAAAAATATTTTGATAACTATACTTCAAAATAATTTGTTCCCTTTAAATCTTATTTTATTTTATGAATTTAAAGACACCATTCTGAGAAGGGAATTATAGGCCTCATCAGACTACCAAAGTCATCTGTAACCCAAAAAAGAATCTGATTTGGACCTCTGATTTAAAAACTGCTTTTTAATAAGCTATTATTATTATTGTACCTAATGATTAAAGGTAGCAATAGGAATTAAAAAATTTTCTCTAACTTACCAAATACGTGGCCTAATTATTTATTTTATCTTCATGTGTTTGCCCTTAAAGATAAAGGGGTGGTTTTTTTTTTGGTCTTTTCATTTTTAGAAAATAGATTTAGATTTTTAAAACATTAAACATTTTGTTTTGTGGATTATTTCATTTTCTTTTCAATTCAAAATCTCCATTTGAGGAAGGCGCTGAGGCCAGCTTGGTCTCTTTCCTTTCCAGACCACATTCCAGACTTTCTTTACCATGCATTCAGGTAGGGTATCTTGTCTCTTCCCACTTCTTCCACTCCTAAGCTTTCTGCTTTATGAGTTGTCTTGACTCATTAGAATGTAAACTCCCTGAGGGCAGGGACTGTTTTTTTTTTTTTTCTGCTTGTATTTGAGTCTTCAGGATTTAGCACAGAGCCTAAGGCCTAGCAAGCCTTTAAGAAATGCTTGTTGACTGACTGAGTGAAATAAACATCTATTAAATACCCATAATCTTATTCCTTAAAGTGGTTACTTAACCAAATTTTGGCTCAAGGGGTCAGATTATTGATAAGTAGTCACTCAATAATCCTGTCATTTCATTTATTCCACCAAACAAGCACCAGACATTTATTAAACACCTACTATAATAATGCAGTGAGATGAGATGGAGGTGGGGGATGCACATAAGATACAATCTGGCCTTCAGGAACTTACTGTCCAATAGTGAAAAATAAGACAATTGCAAAAATTTTCCAAAAATGTGAATAGCATTATAAGATCTTAAAATTCTATGAAATAGGACTAGAAAAAAATAATTTCCACTTTGGAGACTTCATAAAGTTGGTGACAATTAAGCTGTGGCTTGATGGATAGTTAAGCTGTCACCTAGTAAGACTGGATATGGGAGCAGAGGATATAATGTATGAACAAGAAAGTGCTATAATTTCATAACCTCCCACTAAAGTATAAATAGTATGAAAGCATTTGCTTTCTTTTTTTCCCCCTTGATTTGTTTTTTGTATAGTCTGGGTAGGTAAGGTAGACAGAATAGTCTGGGATAAACATGAAACACTCATGGTTAGACCTTCTATACTCTAAAATCTGTTTTTAGACGAGATGCCATGCACAAGCTACCACTTAAGTGCCTGCTATGTATTAGGCAATGGGGATGCTCCCAGCGTCCCAGTGTGTGCTGGGGGCTTCCCGATAAAGAAAGGCATTTCATATAGTATATTGCTCAACAAAAACACAATTATAAGCATGCAAAAAGAGTTCCCGCAGAAAGTGTATAACCCGAGGATGGTCATTCGTGCATGATGTCATGTTTGGATGCAGCTACTCCACACGGTTCACCTCCTGCTCTTAGGGTAAGTGGCGCCCTAGACAACTTTGCCTCAAATAGAGCACTGTTAGAATGACTTGTACAGCTTAGGTTTCTTGCCCCATTTATAACTCACAGTAAAAACAAAACAAAACACAAAACTCTAAATAAAGCTATCAGTGAGCTTCCTTAAGATACAGGCATAGGTCATTTCAGAACAAGCTAGCCTTCATGATTCAAAAGTTGGGTAGGCAGTGCAGAAAAGTACTTCAAAATACATACATAATTAGAAACTACGTAGTCTCCGAGCTCAAGAAATTTATAATCCAATGGCAGAGGGGGAAAGCGAAATATTGATAAATAAATATGGTATAAATTAGGAAGTGAAAAGTACAACAAATAAAAGATCCACAGAGATAGTATTGTAAGAATGTTGGAGAAGGTAGAGAAAGATGGAGAAATTACTTTCATTGGTGATATTTGGGGGAATGAGGGAAAACTTCTGAGAGCTACCTATGCAAGGCAAAGAAGGATTTCACCAGGCAAGGGGAAGCAAGATGATGGAATACTTAATGTGTACTTGGAGTGGTGACTTATCTTGTCCTTTTTCATCTCTCTCACATAGAGTGTGTAGTAAAGAGTAAATACTCTCTCGACTAGCTCTTTCACTCCAAAATGCTCTCATTGGCTTATTATGTAATCGGACAAGGACCACTATACTCAAACCCTCTCAAATCCTATGGATAATTCCTTACTACTTTAGTTCTCAAATCTCCACTTATGTACTTCAATTTACACAAAATCAGCTTTTCACAATGATGACTCATTTAGGTCTTAAATGCAACAGAGACTACCTCGGCTCTCACTTCCTGGAAGCTCCAGGTGTGTAACACTTTACCCCTACTCCAGGGTTCTCCAGTATTCTTAAGTAGGATTAGGGAGGGTCCAGTCTCTGCCACCGGCTCTAGACACCCCCTCCCCAATGTCTTCCCAGGATTGTGGGGGTCCTCTCACTTCCATTTAATCATTTAAGAGATTAGTTTTTTTTTTACAAAAGAACATTTATTTCAAAGATATAGCAAGAATAAACATATCAACATTCCTCTCAACACATGGAAACGTAATCCTCCCGTGTGACTTCATACCCTGGTGAGGAGGAGGGAGAGGGGATTAGGTTAAGGCTTTAGTTCATTTTCTGTGGAGCACAATCTCAACAAGCTCCAAGTCTAAAACATACTTTGGATTTGAGATCGAGGTACTGAATTTTTCAGAGTTTCCCTCCTGGGTTTGCTGGCTATCTATACATCCAGTCCAGAATCCTGTCTCCAAGATCACCATGGCTTCAGCTCCCAGGTGCAGGATAGCATTGTCTGCACCTAGAATTGAGTAGAAGAGCTAAAAGAAAAGAAACCAAAAGAAAACCCAAACCCCATTTCATGGGGCCACCAGGTAAAAGTGGGGAGGAGGGGAACATAGCTCTTCTCTCCACCCAGTGAATTCATGGTGACCAAGCTATGAGTGAATGTGACCTTCATTCCCTGTGCACACTGGGAGAGAGAGAAAGTGTGCCAAATCTGGTAGTTTTTAAAGACACAGCCTATTTTGGATAAGTTCTGGCTTGCAACTAACCCAAAGAGACAACTGCTCTATATAAGTACAGGATATGCTTTCTCTGAAGCGGGTTGCCTCCATATTAGGTGATCTGGTTTAACACCAGTGTTACTAGCAGCTGCTGGAGAGGTGTAAGACCAACAATACCAGCACACAGGAGGGCTGTTAGCACAGGTTCTTTGATCTGCTTTTCTAAGGAAAGCAACCTTAAATGGTTTACAATCTCACTTTAATTAAACATACATATATCATTCACTTAGTTCAGGGGAAAAGTTAGCACCCTGAACTTCAGAGAAAATATAAACAGAAATTACAAGCAGAAATTATATAAACAGAGCAAATACAAATAGCAAAGGTCAAAAGGGCTTCCAACTGTCTGACCAAAAGCAATACATACATAGTTACCAGAGAGAGAGAGAGGCACCAACAACTGGGTTTCAAAGCTGGGGGGCTCCTTAACAGCTACCCAGGGTCTCATCCGGCTACATCGCATGGACGCTCTTTCCATGTGTGAGCTCCAAAACAAAATGCTAACCTCTGAATATATATACACTTCTTCAGGGTCAGAGGGCATCATAGCTGTCATGATCCAGGTTCATGAGACTTAGGCTTCCATGTGACTTAAGCAGGTCACAGGTCACAGGCCTATTAACATATGGGAAAGATCTTCCCATTAAGCAAAAATATCTGAACAATACATACAATACATTAACAATACATCTGGGCATGTGCAAATCAAAGTTCTAGGTACATAAACATAATCATTTATTTAATGAGGAAAGAAATAATAACAACAGGAATTCATATATTAAAACAAATGAAACAATAACAAATAAATCATAGTCCACACAAAAACCTGGGTCATATGTTCCCTACAATTCACTCAGTATCAGTGAGGGAGAGCAGGCATACACATACAGAAATCTCCCAAAGAAACAGAGTAAGGAAAACACATGTGCTTGGTGGAATTCACAACTTTGGAATTACAGTCCTCTTTCTGTCTCAGGAACAGTTTATTAAAGTTCCTTCTGTGCTGGACAGATGCTTCTACTATTAAGCTGAGTTGATCCACAATGTGCTTGACATCTCACCAAAACCAGCTATTTTCTGGATTATTTCTCTAATTTCCTGCTTTCAAACAATTCCTCTACTAAGCTGAATTTATTCCTCTGAACAAATGGCAGTACAGTGAGTTACGATATTCTTTAATGTAGTTTTGGAATCTATTCTTTCACCTCTCTCTTATGTTTCTGGGTTCAAATTCCAGGACCTTGCCTCAACAAATGGTAAGTAATCAAATTTTCATCTTTCTATAATCATAATATTACATTTGTCACATATTATAAAACAAATATAGTGTCTATATTTCTTCCGGTTATTAGCCTAAAAACTTTTCTAGTTCTTCAATTCTTCATCTGTTGTTGCTTTTGTTGTTTGTCCTTCATTCTTGAAGAGGACTATGACATCAGGCAAGTGAAGCCATGTTGTGCAAGTGACTTGCATTTAAGTGATGGAGGGCTGTGCAATGTCACTAGCCTCACTTTCTCCTCTGGAGCCATCTGGATCCAGATGACTGGAGATGGGCCTGGATGCAGTGGCAGATGTTGGCCTTTTTAAACCAAAGTCTTTAACGGGCCTCAGTTTGACTGAGGCAACACCCATTCAGTGATTAAGGCTAGGTAAGAAATGAGGCAGGGAAGGGCCTCTTCACCTAATTCAATCTAAATCTAATCTAATTATCTATCTGAGTGGGAAAGACCTTCAGAGTTTCTGGTTAAAACAGAAACAATTGCTACATTCTATATTCATTTTAGTATTCAACAGCTTGTTACATTCAAAATGAGCAACTGCTGTCTTAGAACTCTGAGTCAGACTTACTGTGTTGCCCTTAAAACTCTAAGCAATCCTATGACCCAGACAAGTAAACTGTCAAGGCAGGCTTAAAGCAGTAAACTGTTTTTCATAGAAATAGTATTATGCCTCAGACTCCCTCACAAATAAATGAATGAAAAAGCATTTAGTAATTTCTTACCATATGCCAGAATAACAGTAAGAAAACAGCTGTTAGTTTTGTCAGGAATATAGAATATGTGAATGGGAATAATGTGAAATAAAGTTGAAGACAAATTGTCTTATAATGCTAGGCAAAGGAATTTGTATTTTATCCTTGAGATGATTGAAAGTTGCTAAAGAATTTTAAGCAGAAAGTTTCATGGTCAAATCTGTGTCCTTAAAAAGAATATTTTGGTAACTGTGGGAAGGATGGATTAGAGAAGGTAGAGACTGGATACAGAGATGTCACACCTTATAAGTGACTGCAGTGGTTCTGGTAAAAGGTGATAAGTGCCTATAGAAGGGCAGTAGCGTTTTAAGTGGAGAGAAATTGATGGTTGTAAGAGATGTTGGGAAGATGAACTCAAGGCAGATTTTATTCTTAAGTAGAATTGGAGTAGAGAGGATGGAAAGAATCAAAGATGACTTCAAGGTTTAAAGTCTGGCTAAATGGGTGTTTAATAGTGTCATCAATAGAAACTGAGAAGTTGCTAGGACTAAGTGCCCATTATGTGCTAGGCATAGCACAGGGCATACAAAAAGAAGCAAAAGACAGTTCCTATTCTTAAGGACCTTAGAAACTAACAAGCAAACAAGTGCATACAAACAAGCTACATATACGATAAGTAGGAAATAATTGTCAGAGGGAAGTGATTATCATTAAGAAAGATTGGGTAAGGTTTCCTGTAAAAGGTGAGATTTTAGCTGGGCTTTGAAGGAAGCAAAAGAAGATAGGAGGCAGAGTTGATGAGGAAGGGCATTCCAGGGAAGGGAGACAGCCAGGAAAAATGCCCAGAGCTGAGAGATGGATTACAGTATCTTGTTTGAGGAATAGCAGGAAGCTGGTGACTTGGTAGGAGCTTAAAGTGTAGGAAGGCTGAAAAGGTAGGAGGGGGAAGGGCTAGGTTAAGAGGTTATGAAAAGTTTCAAGAGCAGGCAGTTCAAAATGAAATAGCTCAGGGGAGAGACTAGGGATGGATATAGAGAATTGGGTGTGTTATAAATATGTACTAGTCAATCATAAAAATGAATGAGATTGCCAAGAAATAAAATAAGAGGTAAGAGAAAGCATAACAGAACTTTCAAGTATACTTACAATAAAGGTGCAAAAGGAGGCAAATGAACCAGGAAAGAAAATCAAGGGAAAAAATACACAACAGAATATTTCAGCAGAAAATCTGATGAGGGCCAATGGTTACTCAACTATAAGGTAGTGTAAATGAAAAGAAACCATAAAATGTGTCAGTTAATCTTCTGTTAAATAGAGCAAGTGGATATAATGTTCTATCATTCCCATTTTTTTTTGGTTTTTCTTCAACTTTTTCAATATCCTAACCCCTTTTTTAGTCAATAAATTAACAATGACTTGTTAAGCACCTACTGCGTGCCAGACATTGTGCTAGGTAATAGAGACACAAATACAAAGTATTCAACAATCCCAATTCTTGGGGACCTTACATCCTAATGTGGCAGGCAATAACTACATATACCGGTAGCCCAAAAGTCAGTGCAATTTTAAACTATTAAAATTTTAATAGGTACAAAGAGAATAAATATAAGGTAAATACATATAAGATCATTTAAGAAAAAAGAGCAATAGTGTTTGGGGTGGAGGAGGTGGTCAGGAAGGCCTTCATGTAGAAAGTACTGCTTGAGATGTATGTTAAAGGAAGAATATTCTTTGAGGAGGAGGTGCAGGAAGAATGCATTATCATCACGGCGGAAAGTTAGTGCAAAGACATAGAAATGAGAAATTAAATGCCTTTTGAAAAACAGAGAGGAGAACAGTCATTCTTGTGACTTTACTTTCCCCTTCCATTCCCCTAAGTGTCCTGTCACGTTTTTCCTGAACTCAGTTTTGATGTATCTCTGAAGTCATAGGATAATTCCATGTTGCCTAAGAGTACCTAAAAGCAGAGGTGCTCTGACTTGGTGTTTCTGTTATGTGAGAGA
This sequence comes from Phalanger gymnotis, assembly GCA_028646595.1. Taxonomy (NCBI): domain Eukaryota; kingdom Metazoa; phylum Chordata; class Mammalia; order Diprotodontia; family Phalangeridae; genus Phalanger; species Phalanger gymnotis. The sequence goes on along the minus strand of CM053622.1, from coordinate 201,439,418 downwards.
AGTTGTTGTTATTGTTGTGTGTATTTATGCATGTGTGTGTGTGAAAAATTTTTGTCACAGTGGTTGCTATGCAACCACAGTAATGTAACAAGCATCCACTAGAAAGAAATGGAGCTCCATAAGTGTGGGCTGGCTCGTGAAGAATGTGGATAGACAGTTAATAATTTAATGTCAACACCTGCTGAAACCTTCCTCACAAGAGCCCTGGAGAAGAGGTTGAGGCCTTTTAAGTGGAGAGTCTACTGGCTAAGGAAAAAGCAAGATTAAGAGCTGATCCAAGGAGCTGTTTCCTCTTTGCTATAATTGCCTCCAAGGAATGTATCTAAAATGCGTAACTAATTACGATCTAAGCTGTTACAGGCCACCTACATTAGTTGCTACACACAGGAGATTTATCACTGTTTACATATCTAAAATGTTTTGTAATTCCTGAAGCAGAATGGACATCTTAGTCACTGAGAGGGTGTGTCATGGAGAAAACTTGGACTGTAATTTGATCTATCTTCTTTACAAGATTTACCCATACCCTTGTTGGTAATATTTTTGGGAAAAAAATCTATTCCTTTAAGAGCTGTTAGTTTTTATTTCTAAAGTGCTGCAAGTCTGGGGAGGGAAAAATAATTCTTAGGAATTTCTGTTTTAGTCTTTTTTTCCCCTGAACTTTCTACAATAGTCACAGTCTGATTGATACACCTTTCTCCAACCTCACTTCTATCCATATCCCCACTCTACCTTACAACTCCAAGAATCTCAAAAGAAAGAACATTTTACCTATAAAAGAAAGGGGTATTATCTCATGTCCATCTTAGCCTTTCTGCTTTCAAAGGCTTCTATAATTGCCTCCTATTTTGTTTACCTTTATTTTTCACTACTTTCCAACAGTCAATTCAATTCAACAAACGTTAATGAATCTTTCATGTGTAAGACACTTTGATAGTTACTTGTGTAATGATGAAAAGTGGCATGGGCCCTACCTTCAATGAGCTTACTCTTTACTTAAAGAGATGACACTTGTAGAGGCATAATTATAACACAAGTTAGAAAAATGATTAACTGGATAGGCTAATTCACATGAGAGGACAGTTCTATTTGTGAGAGATGATGGCATCATAAATATTATCCAAGCAGACTTTAAAGAAAGATTTCAAAATATGGAGGTGAGGAAGAAGAGAAGGTCATTCTGTATTTAGGACAATAACCTACACAAATGTGTAGAGGCAGGAAAAGACAGGTTGAGATCAGGTATTAGGAAATAATCTAGTTTGACTGGAGAAGAGAATGTGAAAAGCTGATGAGTTTGAAATATGACTGAAAAGGTAGGTTTTAGCCTGGTTGTTGAAGGCTTTGAATGCAAAGGTAAGGAATTCATATTTTGTTAATTTTTCAATGGGAAGCCTTTGATGTTTCCCAAGAAGGAAAGAGACATAATCACTCCTATGCAATAGGATGCCCTTGGCAGGGGTATGAATGCTAGTAGGGAGAAGAGAGATACTACAAGAGGGAAACCCCTTATAAGGCTGTTATGGTATTCTACATATAAGCCAAGAAAAGTCTTTAACTAGGAAAATCATAGGGGCATGGAAATAAAGCGGTAGAACATAAGTTCCTTGAGAATGAGAATTGTTCCCTGTTTATTTGTGCACATTTAAACCTCTAGTATCTAGCCCAGTGTTTGGTACATAGCTGATATTTAATAAATTCATACGGATTGGTTGATAATGTGAAGGTAGAAACAATGACAGCTGGAAGATAATTAGATATAGGGAATGCAAGGCCGTGAAACGACTCTTGGATTTAAACTTATATGACTGAATAATGAAAAGAAGGGCTAAGGGTAAAATGATAGTATATTACAATAAGTCATTTACACTTAGCAATCAGACACAAAGGAATCAGAGTGGTCAGACAGACAGGAAGAGAACGAGAAGAAAACTGTGTCTTACAAGCCACAGGAAGACAGAAAGTCAAGAAGTAGTCAACAGTGTCTAATACCATAGAAAGTCAAGGATTATAAGAATGAAGTTCTAAAAACCATTAAGGAACATTTGGCAATCAGAATTCCACAGGTAATTATGGAGAGAATAGTTTCAGTAGAATTGTGAAGGAAAAAAGGTGTATTTCGTGGGCCTGAAGAAAAAGTTAGTGAAATGGAGGGGAATAAGATAATATAAATTATTCTTTCTACAAATTTGCCAGTGAAATGGAGAAAAGAGACTTTTTTTTTACAGATTTGAAAGATCTGCGGTTCTTTGTTTTTGACTTTTTGCGTACTTGTTTCTGGCAAAAATGTAAGGACCTGTAGAGAAGTGCAAAAGGAACGGGCATAATCAATGGGGCAATATCCCAAAAGATGAAACAACTAAAGTGGAGCGGCATTACTCTTCTCAGGAAGCATTCTGCTAAGATAGTTAGACGAGTTCCCTCTTCCCTCTGATTTACATCTCAACCTACTTTTTGTAATTTCCTATTCTTTCCTGATATGTTCCTAATGAAGAGAACTAACAGTTTCTTTGTTCTCAACCTGCAGAGCTTCCCAGCTGACTGATAATAGCTGAGTCCTGCAGTAGTCTAACGTTCCTCAGACCCATAATTTGGTCAGTAGCTAGCACAGCACAGAATAAGGGGAAGGGGCAGCAATCATACATTGCCCTGGATTAGCCCACTTTGGGAGCACGGAAAGATTTCAGGTCCCAAGTCTGACCTGTCCATGAGATACTAGAGTAACACAACACGAAATACACCCAAGAAAACATTAATAGGACCAGTCCAGATTTTCCCAACAACCCCTAACATTAAGTCAGGAAGTAGGCTGGGGGGATGTGCAAATACAAGAAGAATACCACCATAAAAAAAAATTATTATGGTTACAACGTACTTGAGATACAAATCCAGAAGAAGAAAATGACTCCAAAACATCTACAAGCAAAGCCTAAAGGAAAAACATAGTTTGGGCACAGATTCAAATAGAATTCCTGGAAGAGATAAGCAAGATTTTTAAAAAAGTTTAAATGATCTTACAAATTAAATGAGGGTACTAGAGAAAGGGAAAATGAGACTTCTGGAAGACGAAATTTGAAAAGAAATTAACAGTTTGGCACAAAAGATACAAAATGCTGCCAAGGAAAAAAAAATTCTCTGAAAATTAGAATGGACCAAATAGAAGCCAATATCTCCCTAAGATGAAAAGCACTACTAAAACAAAATCAACGTACTGAAAAAAGGGAAGGAAATTTAAATTCTCTCACAATAAAAACAACTGACAGGAAAACTTATAGAGGAGAAAAAAAATAAAAAATCACTGGACTATCTGAATGTCACACTCAAAAAAAAGAGCCTAAACTTTATATTTCTTTTTTTAAATCTCTTAAATAGTATTTTAATTATATGTAAAGACAATTTTCAACATTTGTTTTTATAAGATTTTGAATTCTAAATTTTTCTCTCTTCCTCCACAAGATAGCAAACAATCTGATATAGGTCATATATGTACAATCACACAAAACATATCGATATTAGCCATATTGTAAAAAAAAAAAAAAAGGAACAGAACAAAATGGGGAAAACTAAGAAAAAAAAAAGAAATTGAAAATAGTACGCCTTGATCTACATTCAGACTCCATCATCTCTTTCTCTGAATGTGGATAGTATTTTCCATCATGAGTCTTTTGGAATTGCTAGATATTATATTTCAAGAAATCTTAAAAGAAAGGTGCCCACATCTCTTAGAATCAGAAGGCAAAGCAGAAATAGAAAGGAAATCACCAGTCACTTCTTGCCAAAAAATAATAACAAATGAAAACTCCCAGTAACATTATAGCCCAAATCCAGAACTTCCAGGTCAAAATAAAAATATTGTAAATAGCCAGAAAAAAAAATTCAAGAACTAAGGAGCCACAGTCAAGATGACACAGAATTTAGGAGCCACCAACTGTCAAACAATGGGGAGCTTGGAATACCACATTCCAGAAGACAAAGGACATGGGCTTACAGTCAAGAATTTCCCAGCAAAACTGAGTATAATCCTACTGGATAAAAATGCATCTTTAATGAAATGGAACATATTCAAGTATTTCTGTTGAAAAGACCAGAGCTGTGTAGAAACTTTGAAGTTCAAATACAGGAGTAAAGGGAAACACAGAAAAGCAAATACAAATGAACAATAATATTGGACCAAACAGGAATAAACTGCTTACATTCTAATATGGGAAGATAGTAGTATATGAGTCCCCTCTGAATGCTATCATCAGGAATCATAAAAGGAATGTAATTAGGCAAGTGGTTCTCTCGTATCATGAGAATACAACTGTTTCTGACTATTTTCAAGTATTTTTTCCTTTGATTTGAAGCTTTGGATTTTAGCTCTGGAAGTCCTGAGAGCTTTGATTTTGGAGTTTCTTTTATGAAGTACCTTGTGGAAGCTTTTTGTTTTCTCTTTGCCCATTTGAACTAATATAGCTAGACAATTTCCATTTACGATTTCATGAAACATGATATTTAGAATTTTTCTTTGTTCATATTTTTCAGGTATTCCAATAATCCTTATGATAGCTCTATTTCCTGTTTTCCAGGTATGTTTCTAAGAGAAGGTATTTTATATTTTCTTACACTTTTTTGATGTTTTGATTTAGTTCTAATGTTAGTCTTTTTGCGTCATTGATTTCCGTTTGATCTAATTTTCAGAGAATTTATTTCATGGGTCAGATTTACCACTTCTTTTCTAAGTTATCAATTTCTTGGCCATGTCTTTTTTCCATATCTTTCACTTCATTTGTAATTTATTGCTACATTTGTTCTATATACTTGAATTTTTGTGGTCAAATGATTTTCTTTCCTGAGGCTCTGTTTATAATTCACAGAGCAATATTTTCTCCTTAGTTATCCTCTTAGATGGTTCTTGCCTCATGATATTTTTTCATAGTACTTTGGGTTGTCTTCTGTTTACTTATACCTTCAGCCTTAATTATTTTTTAAATAACATTTTTTTCTTCCCAATTACAGGTAAAAGCAATTTTTAACATTTGTTAGGGTTTTTTTAAGTTTAGTTCCAAATTCAATCCCACCTTCCCTTTTTTAACTCCTGCCTGAGACAGTAAGAAATCTAATGTGCATTATACATATGCAATCATGTAAAACATTTCCTTATTAATCATTTTGTGCAAGAAGACTCCAACAAAAAATAAAGGAGGAAGGTTGGAAGGAAGAAGGAAGGAAGGAAGGAAGGAAGGAAGGAAGGAAGGAAGGAAGGAAGGAAGGAAGGAAGGAAGGAAGGAAGGAAAAAAGGAAAATAGTATGTTTCAGTCTATATTCAGATAACATCAGTTCTTTCTCTGAAGGGAGATAGCATTTTTCATCATGAGTCCTTTGGGATTGTCTGGATCATTGTATTGCTGAGAATACCTAAGTAATTTACAATTCTTCATATAATATTGTTGTTACTGTGTACAATGTTCTCTTCGTTCTCCACATTTCACTTTTTATCAATTCATGTAAGTCTTTCCAGTGAAATCATCCTGCTTATCATTTCTTATAGCATAATAATATTCCATTAAAATCATATACCACAACTTGTTTATCCATTCCCCGACTGATGGGCATTCCTTCAATTCCCAATTCTTAGCCATCATAAAAAGAGTGACTATAAATGTTTTTGTGCAAATAGGTTCTTCTACCTTTTTTATTCTCTTTGGGATGCAAATCTATATTCCTGGATTTTCCTGGATCAAAGGGTATGCCCTTTGGGAATAGTTCCAAATTGCTCTCCAGAATGGTTGGATCAGTTCACAACTCAACCAACAGTGTCTTATTTTTCCCACCTCCCCTCCAAAATTTATCATTTTCCTTTGTCATATTAATCAATTTGATAGGTGTGAATTGGTACCTAAGAGTTGTTTTAATTTGCATTTCTCTAATCAATAGTCATTTAGATAATTTTATATACTATAGATAGCTTTGATTTTTTTTGTCTGAAAATTGCTTGTTCATATACTTTTACCATTTAGCAATTGAGGAATGTGACTTGTATATTTATAAATTTGGCTCAGTTGTCTATGTAGTAGGAAAGCCGAATTTATAATCTCAAATATAATCATGTATATGTTTGAATGGTTCGAAACCACAAGGTATGAGAGATTCTCTAAGTGGAAAGCAACAGAACATTTATTTAGGCCCCAGAGCAACAAATTCGTGAACCAGCCTCCCCATTCTGACATCTTGACCAAAAAACCCCAGGCTCAGTAGGCCCGCCTCACAAGAGTAACCAGGAGGCCACAGAAAAACAAGATAGTATTTAGCCAAATCATATTTACTGGCCTCAAGTCCTTGCTCGCACTCCTGGGTTCTCACAGGTCTCCTGCTTCGGCTTTTTTTCAGCTTCAACTGTAGTCTCCCTTAGCTGGCCTCTCCTCGAAGCCAAAGCCTCTAGTGTTCTCAAGCCCCACCTCAACGACCAGAGACCAGAGACCATTGGTTCCTGAGTTGGCCCCTCTTAAGTCATCAATCTACACCCACACAGGTTTCACACCTGGTAGGGCTTTGGGCCTGGGGCTTAGCAGTTAACAGCTGAAAGTACTTTCGCTCAAGGTAAACAAAAGCCAAACTCCTGAAGTGCTAAGAAGCCCACTCAAAGTAAACAAAAGCCAAACTCCTGAAGTGCTAAGG
>CM053622.1:201388560-201426653 GCA_028646595.1 Phalanger gymnotis | reverse complement strand
ATCTGGCCATTCTAGAGAGCAGTTTGGAACTATTCCCAAAGGGATATAAAAATGTGCATACCCTTTGACCCAGCAATAACACTCCTACGGCTATATCCCAAAGAGATCATACAAGTGGGAAAAAGGCCCCTATGTACAAAAATATTTATAGCAGCTCTTTTGTGGTGGCAAAGAATTGGAAGTCAAGGGGATGCCCATCAATCAGGGAATGGCTAAACAAATTGTATTATATGAATGTAATGGAATACTATTGTGCTATAAGAAATGAGGAGCAGACAGACTTCATTATAACCTGGAATGACTTATATGAACTAATGCTGAATAAGGGGAGTAGAACCAGGAGATCAGTGTACGTGATCACAGACATTGTATCTTTGATAGACTTTTCTTTGATAGACTTCACTCTTGTCATCAATGAAAGCTTCAAAGACAGCTCCAAAAGACTCATGATGGAAAAAGCTATGCACATCCAGAGAAAGAATTATGGAGTCTGAATGAAGATGGAGGCAAACTATTAGCTCTCTTTTTTTTCTTCTTTTTTGTTTTCATTTCTCCTTTCTCATGATTCATTCCATTGCTTATAATTCTTCTTTATAATTGGACTATTACATAAATAAGTTCAACATGAAGGTAAATGCAGAACCTACGCTGGATTACTTGCTATCTGGGGGAGGGAGGGAGGGAGGAGAGGAAGGGAGAGAAAATTTGGAACCCCAAAACCTGTGGAACTGAATGTTGTAAACTAAAAGTAAAAGAAAATTATTTAAAAAAAATGAATAGCAAAGAGAGAGGAACAAAGATGGCAGAATATAGGCAGCAGCCTAATTGAATTCTTATGACATGTCCCTCCAAACACCTGTAAAGTAAGTCCTAAATCAAACTTTGGAACACCAGAGCCAACAAAAGGACCCAGTGAGAAATTTTTTTCCAGCTTAAGAGAACTGTGACACCAGGATAGGGTCTAGCCCAGAGTGTAGCACTAGTGCCTGTGGTAGGCCTTGAAGGCAACTGTAATAGCAGAAGCTGCAGCTTCTTGAGCCCTCAGTGCAGGGACAATGATAAGGGGGTCAGATCACTGGTGAGAAAGAGACTACGAGGGCCCCTTTGTTGGCACTGGGTGAAACTGGCAAAGATGGGCAATTTTTATTGCTCATTTGTAGTTCTGGGTCACAGTTCTAGTGCAGGGAAGAACATCTGTGGTTGTATTAGCAGGCACCCTAGCACACCTAGCATGGCCTGCTAGCATAGCTTCTTTGATCTGTTTTTCTAAAGGAAAGATAACCCAACAGGGTTTAACTATCCTACTTGAATTAAAGGATGTTCTTTGTTAGTTCAGGGGAAAGGTCAGCACCCTGAAGGTGGAGAAAATATGAGGAGAGAAATTAGCACAAAGATCAAAATAAACAGGACTCCAATTGTCTAGTAGCCTTGGTACACATTTTAAATACATACATCACCAAATCAGGGGAGCACCAACATCTGAGTAGTTGGGCAGTGGAACACTCCTTAACAAATGGCTACCCAGAGTCCTGTCCAGGAAATCAAAAGGTCCTTCTTATGAGCAAGCCCCTAAAGCAATATCTCACCTCAGACTATATATACACTTTCAGCTAATAGACTCAGAGCCAGAAGGCATCACAAACCTCATGACTCAGTGCCTATTAGGATTAGCTTAGTACCAAAAGGTGTGAAAGCCTTCCTGCAAGCAAACTTCCCCTAAGCAAGCTTCCTTTTAGGCAAGTTCCTCCACCAATAGACTCTATTTGACTCATGATGTATCGCAGCTGTGAGCTTGGCCAGAGCTCAAAGCAGCAAGACATACATAGTTGAAATACCTGTGCACCTTTATACCTAGGATATACAGCCCCTATTCCGAGGAAAAAAGGGAACATGTGGTCATGTAGGCCTATTAATAGATGGAGATCTTATATTCCATTAATCCTACAGTGGTTGATCACAAGCAAGCAGAGGCCCTGGTTGCAGTTCCTAGGAGTTATGGAGCACTAAATTTGTGGCTACAAGAGGGCAATGGAACTGGTCACAGTTCCAGAGTCAAGAACAGCACTAGAACTTTTAGCTGCAGGGGACCAGGACTCTTCCTGGGTAAAGTTCCAGAGTATAGATCAGGAAAACAGTGACTACATGAGTCCTCAGATCACACCTCTTTGGAAGTATCAAAAACTTCCAGACCCCCAGAACTAGCTCTAAAAATAGCAGCATAAAACTATGCGCTCTCTTTTTTTGTTTTGTTTCTTCTATCTCATGATTCATTTCATTGGTTATAATTCTTCTTTGCAAATGACTAATGTGAAAATATGTTTAATGTGAATGTATATGTAGAGCCTATATCAGATTACATGCCATCTTGGGCGGGGGGAGAAAATTTGGAACCAAAAAGCTTGTGGAACTGAATGTTGTAAACTAAAAATAAATTAATTAATTTAAAAGAAAAAAATAAATAAAAATAGCATCATAAAAAAGCCTGAAGTTTGGGACAGTGCCTCCCACACCCAAGTGAGCAGAGTTCAATTTTAACATAAAGTTCAAAGCCAAGAAATAATCAGGAAAAAAGAATAAAGAAGCAAACAAAAAAGAACTTGATCATTAAAAGCTTCTATGGTGGCAGGGAAGACGAAGACATAAGCTCAGAAGAAAACAACAATTGCAAAACAGCTAAAACCAATGCCTCAAAGGAAAATACTAATTGAACTCAAGCACAACAAGAATTCCTGGAAGTTAAAGAAAATGATAAGAGTAGTAAAGGAAAAATTGAGAAAAGAAATGAGAATGATGCCAGAAAATTATGAAAAAGAAAATGAATGCCTTAGTAAAAGAAGCACCAGAAATACTGAAGAAGATAATACTTAAAAACAGAATTGGTCAAAGGTAAAAGAGGCATAAAAATTCACTGAAGAAAAGAACTCCTTAAAAAGTAGAATTAGACAAATGGAAAAAGAGGTACAAAAGCTAGCTGAAGAAAATAATTCCTTAAAAATTAAAATTGGGCAAGTGTAAGCTAATGACTCCATGAGACATCAAAAAACAATGAAGTCAAAAGAATGAAAAAAATAGAAGAAAATGTGAAATATCTCATTGGAAAAAAAACTGACCAGGAAAATCAGATGGGAAGAGAATGAGATATAGCCTAGAGGGAATGACAAAAGGGAGAGCAGATTAAGAGAAACAGTGGTTAGAAGCAAAACAAATTTTTGAGGATGGACAGGATAAAAAGAGAAAGAGAAGGATAAACAGAAGAAAATAGGATGGAGGGGAATACACAGTAATCATAACTTTGAATATGAAAGGGATGAACTCACCCATAAAACAGACAGATAGCAGAATGGATTAGAAACCAGAATACAACAATATGTTGTTTGCAAGAGACATGCTTGAAATAGAAAGATACTCATAGTTAGAATGAAAAGCTGCCGCAGAATCTATTAAGTAAAAAAGATTGGGGTAGAAATCATAATCTCAGGTAAATCAAAAGCCCAAACAGACTTAATTAAAAGAGTAATCAAGAAAACTACATGATGCTAAAACATATCATAAACAACGAAGTAATATCAAAAAAATATTTTACAACGGGTTGCTCTGATAAAGGTCTCATTTCTCAAATACATAAAGAACTGATTCAAATTAATGAAAATAAAAGTCGTTTTCCAATTGAGAAATGGTCGAAGGATTTGAACAGGCAGTTTTCAGAACTATCTATATTTATGTGAAAAAATACTCTTAATTATTATTGATTAGTGAAATGCAAGTTAAAACAACTCTGGGGCACCACCTCACAACTATCAAAAATGACAAATGCTAGAAAGGATGAAGGAAACTAGGTATACTAACAAACTACTGGAGGAATTGTGAACTAATCTAGCCATTCTGGAGAACAATATGGAGGGTAGTAAAACTACATACCCTTTGACCCTGCAATACCACTACTAGGTCTATATTCCAAAATGATCAAAGAAAAAGGAAAATAACTTACATGTTCAAAAAATATTTTGGTAGCTCTTTCTGTCATGGCAAAGAATTAGAAATTGAAGAGGTTCTCATCAATTAGGGAATAGATGAACATGTGATTGTGATGGAGTACTATTGTGATACAAGAAATAATGAGGGAGATGGTTTCAGGAAAACAACAACAACAACATGGTAAGACCTATATAAAGACCTGATGCAAAATGAAGTGAAAAAATGGGAGATTATTGTGCACAATAATAGCAGTGTTGCAATGATGATCAATTGTGAAAGACTTGGCTACTCTGATCAGTGCAATGATTCAAGACAATTCCAAAGGGCTCATGATGAAAAAAAAATTGTTATCTACTCTCAGAGAGAGAATTTATGAACTCTGAGTACAAACTGAAAAATAACTTTCTCACTTTCTTTCTTCCTTTTTTTGCTCTTTTGGGTAATATGGTTAATGTGGAAATGTTTTGCATGATTTTTCATGTGTAATTGACATTTTGTTTGTCTTCACAATGGGTGGGGAAAGGGTTAGAGGAAAGAAGAGAATTTGAAGCTCAAAATTTAAAAAGAAAGGAAGGTAAGACATAAATAATAACTTTGGGGGGGCAAGTGAGAGGGATTTTAAAAGCTGTCAAAAATCAAATAAAAAAAACAATCTTCGCACTTGAATATATAAAAGAGTATATGGAATATCCAGAGAAAAGAAAGTAGAAGCTAGCAGGCTGGTGTATAGGGCTCATAAATAATAGCTAAGATCTGTAGAGCTCTTACCATGTGCCAGGCTGTGCTAAGCACTTTACAAATATTATCTCCTTTGATCCTCATGACAGCCCTGCAAGGTAGGTGCTATTAGTATCCCCATTTTACAGATGAGGAAATAGAGGCAAACATGAGCGAAATGACTTGTCCATGGTCACATAGCTAGTAAATGTCTGATTTGAACTCAGATCTTTCTACCTCCAGCCGTACTGCTTTATCCACTAAGCCACCTAGCTGCTCCATTGAAGGGAATGATACAAAAGAATACTAGCTAGGTAGGCTGGTGCCAGATTCTTAGGGGCCTTGAACACCAGGAAAAGGAAGTTGAACTTCAAGTTCAAGGTTAATATCAAGTCAGCTCTAAATTTCAGAAATCAGTATCTCAAAGAAAAGGTTAAAAATCAAACTGGGAAGAATGGTACGAACTAAAAGAAAAAGAAAAATATGAGAGTCAGCTTAATAATCACCATGAACTATATATATATGTATATATATGTATGTATATGTATATATACACATATATATACATATATGCATGTGTATATGCATATATATGTGTGTTGTATGTGTATGTATGTATGTATGTATGTGTATATATACATATATATATATGTATATATATTTATAAGAAGAAGGGCAGAGACTAATTGTTCTCCTTTTCTCAACAATGACAGAACTAATAATACCAGACAGGAGGCACTAAATGGCAAACTTAAGTTCCATGTGAGAGAAAATCCATTTCAAAATCTTAAGCCCAGTTAATTGAGCTTGCCCAGGGAGGATTAGAGTTTCTACCACTGGAGAGAATCAAACCTAGATCAGAATCCCATTCAGAAGGGATTAATTTAGTAACACTAAAATCATCTCAGTGCTCACACAGAGAGTGCTATGCACTCTCCAGAACAAGTAGGGTTGAAGGCATGGAAGAAGAGGTAGAAAGACAGTTTCTTTGTTTACTCACCCTGGAACAATTCCTAGTACAATATTTTACCCAGGGAGACTCCAAACCTTCTCCTGATCCAGGACCCAGCATAGCATGTAAATTGATGTTGACTGATTCAATAAGTGAATGAATAAAGGAATCTAAGTTTCTGGCTCCAAGTATGGACTCCTGAGGTGATAGTTGTTACAGGGGATGTTATAGCAAGTGTTTTTATTCCTTTTGAGCCCCTGATGATGTTTTATTTATGGAAGTACAATGCTGCAGTGATTTTTAGAGTAGAGTTAACCCAGAGGAGTTTCTGCAGCAATAAAGTACTGTCATGTGGAAGGTTTGCTCAAACCCTACTTGTTTTATTGATTCCTAATATAACAATGGAGGCAACTGGCACTGGACCCAGAAGATAGCTGTTTCAGTAATGATTCTGACATCAGTAACCTGTTGTCTCTTGTCGTTTAAGATATATTCAATTTCCTTTTTTTCTGTTATGTTATTTGGTGCTTGCTATGCACATTGTTCTTGACCATTTCTAGAAAAAAAAATTATTGATGACATATAGTTATAAAGCTTCTGTATAGTCCTCAAGCCTTTGATTTTCTCTCTTCTTAGAGACATTTACCAACACACATAAGCACACACAGATACATACATGTGCACACACATAATATATATGCCATCTTTTCCTAAGCACAGATTTGTATTGAAACCATCAAGAATCTCTCTCTCTCTCTCTCTCTCTCTCTCTCTCTCTCTCTCTCTCTCTCTCTCTCTCTCTCTCTCCCCATATGTGTGTGTGCATGTATATGTATATGTGTCTGTGTGTATTCAATTTACAGGATCTTACTGAGTTCAATATAATATCAGGATAATTTGAAGGAACTTGGGATGCTTAGCTTAGAGAACAGAAAACTTGGAGGGAGGGATGATATCTGTTTCCTAGCATTTTGCAGGATGTCATGTGGTGACTGAAGGAACACACGTATACATACATGCATACATACATACGTATACTTTTTGCTCTCAAAGGGCAGAATCAGGAGCAATAGGTAAAGGTTACAAAAAGATCAATTTAGGCTCATTGTGAGGAAAATCCCCAACAACTTTTAGCATCTAGAGCTCTCTGTCAAGATATTAGGAGACATCCTGTTTTCCAGAACTAAGACCCAGCAAGCAAGCAGTGAACTGAGCTTGGCATAACAACAATCCTTTGCATTCACCCTCTGGATGATTTCAGTCATAGCAAAATCTCAGAATTGGTATTTATGATTTTCATATTAATCCCTATTTGCCAGGGAATCCTGGCCTGAGAGCTGGGCCTACAGCCAATATGCTGCAACAGAAAGGGATCAATCAAATCTCCTGACACTCTGTATAATTTCTGTGCCTGTAACTGCTGAGTGAACTGAACCAAGTGCTGCTCTCCTGTTCCTGCCATGCTAACTCTTGTTCTGTACCCCACTAAATGATCACAAGGCTCGACAACCCTTAACACTTGAGATAATCACAAGGCTCAACTATTCTAATAACTTAGAGATTGTTCCCACAGGACCCAAGAACACTCATAAGGTCCCCAAAAAATGCCAACTATGGGAATTGTTTACTTAAGACCTAAGAATGACTGTGTTGAGTTCTACCTTTTTGTGGTTTTCATGTTTAAAAACCCTACTCCTGACAAAAGCCATAAACTCTCCTTCTCAGGAGGACTTCCACTTGCAAGTGTTTTCCTCACTTAGAAATTAAGCTTCTGTTTGATTCCTGACTCTTCTGTCTCTTGCCTGCTTTGTTCAGCTATGACCACTGACAGGTTAGAGACAATTTCTGGTCTGGCTGACATCTCCTAAAGTGGAATGCATTGCCTTGATAGGTGGTGGATTCCCCTTTCCTGGAGATCTTCAAGCAGAGGCTAGATTACCACTTGTCATGCATGAGGATTCTTTCAAGGATGGATTGTGACTGCTGAGGTTCCTTCAAACCCTCAATTTCTGTGATTTTTCATGGAATGTCTTTACTTCCTTCTCCTGTTGTTTATGTATATGCCAAAGTTACCTTTCTGAAAGTTTCTCTGGAGGTATTTTCCATGAGTAATGAAATAAAGGTGACCGAGTTTCGCATAAAATGATGTTTCTTGGATGCAAAATAAAACCAGTCCATCAGCTCCTTTATTTGCTTCTTTGATAAAGACCAATGAAACATCATTCCATTCATTTGCAAATTCCTTTTATCTTTTGGTCTAACTCTTATAAATGATGTAACTGTTGATTTGACCCAATTCCTCCAGTATGAAGTTTACTCATGAACACTGTATACGGGTTTCAAATATCAAAGTACCAACAGGTAGATTGATATTTACAATCTCAAAACTGTATGATTCTTGGCAACCTCTCTCTATTTCCCATAACTCATATACCATCACTGCAGAATCAGAAGGAGTCCTTATGAGAGCAGGGCAATTTTAAAAATTTTCTTTGTTTGTTGAGTGCCATGGTTGAAGAATTAATCACATGATGGTTAGGGAACTGGTGATGTGACTCTTTGTAATTAGCTAGTCTGGCTCTCAGAAAGTACACATTGCCTAGATGGCACTAGAAGTTGTTGTATGAGCCACCACAGATATTAGAACATACGCAAGTAGACCAAGGGGCAAAAGAGGATATAGTCAGTAACTATATGACTGGGAATAAGCCATCAGAAACTACTGCAAGAGGAAGTATAGGAAGAGTCAAATCAAAGTTGTCAAGTCAACAAGCATTTATTAAGGGCCACAATATGCCAGGCACTGTACTAAAGCACTGAGAACACAATGAAAGGGTAAATACAAAAAAAATTTAACTTGATTTTTAGAAATTAAATTGCAAGGAGCTTACAGTCTAATGAGGGAAATAACATGTAAATGACTATGTACCAACAAGATACCCACAGGATAAATTAGATAAATCAACAGAGAGAAGGTAAAACTTTAGGACTTGAAATTTGATGAGATCATATTATTCCTCCCTACTAAAAGCCATGGACATGGTGAGTATCATGGTTGAGTGTAAATGGAAATTTTGGGAATATTAAATGGAAGGAAGAAAAAAATATCTAAAACATTGGGGCAGGATGGAGAAGGGTCAGGAAAAAAAGGTCAATGGAAAGAAAAAAGGGGGGATAAAGGAAGCTGAAAGACTTCTTGAAGAATAGATCTTAGCTGAGATTTGAAGAAAGTGAGTAGATGGCAACAAGGAGGGAAAGAGTTCTAGCCATTGGAGATAGTCAGTGTTAGGAGATGGAGTGCTTATGTAAAGAACACTAAGAATGTAAAGTAAGGATGTCACTTGATTATTAGAGAACATAGAAGAGAGTCAAGTATAAGAAGAAATGAAGGGCTTTGATAAACTGAGAATGCTCTTTAATACACACATATATATATATATGTATATAAGTGTATATATACATATATGTAGATGTAGGTGTATGTATGTATGTGAGTGTGTATGCATGTGTGTATATATATGTATGAATGTATATATATAAATATAAATTTAAGTATAAACTAAACTAACAGATTTAAGTCATCATGGATGTATATATACCAGCTGCCACAGTGTTACCTAGGCACTCCATATTTGTTTTATTTTGAGAAATATAAGCAATTATCCTTTTCAAGAACTTGGCAAGATAATTCTGGATGGTCTAAAGAAGTTAGGGTATATGGATTTTGCCCTACATCAAGGGGAGCTACAGCTCTTTCAGACAAATGTAACAATCCTTGACAGCTTCACTGAAGTTTATCAGTCAAAACAGAGTTCTTTTGTCGATGAGAGCAAAAAATCTGATTTGGAAAATCCACAAAAGCAAACATTCTTTAACAATAAATTGATACTGCACAACAAAGAGAAGTGAATCTAAAGGTCTCTGATGATGAGAACTATAGAGAATAGAGAAATTCTTCTCCAACAAATTATCCCCAAGTTTCCAGGGTAACAATGGAACTGTATCAGAAATCAGATCCTTTTTGCTGAACCAAATCACATAAATAGTGGTTAATAATACCTGGTGGATTATATGCAAAGATGGACTTGGATTCTCTCATCCCAGACCAGAAGTTCTGAACCAAGAGCATTAACACAGGGTCCTTTCTGAAGAGTATAAATAACTCAGATGGGGTAGGAGAGAGAGAACACCACTATTTTCATTGAGGAGAAAAAGAAATATCATAGAGCTGTGTTGACTTTGGCAATATATAAAAGGAAAAAGAGGAGCCTAATTTATAGCCTAGTATGCTCAAAGCCACCTACCCTACCCCCATAATCCCAAAGATAGAGCAGCTTAGATTCTGCTAGTCTTCTAGCATTTTATACTTCTGTATTATGCTAATGTTTTATATGTCACATGTCACAGGTGTGGGTATTAAGATTACAATCCTTTTCCATGGCTTATCATCTTATGATATTCTACTTTATGAAAAAGGAAGTCATCAGTTCCTCTTAGAACTCCAGGGCCAAAATATGACAACTGTATCCCAAATTCTAAGTTCTTCATTAAATATAGTTATTAAATCATTTGGGAGCCCTCTGTCTTTTAAAAGATAGGACAACTAGGGATCAAAATGGCCCTGGCCAGTCTTTTGTAAAAAGTGGTAACTTTAACTGTATTCAATAAAACAAAAGGCAATGATTCCATAGGACTAATAATGAAACAGACTACTCACCTCCTGACTTAGAGTGCAGATTGAGACCATTTTTGGAGGTGGCCATTACAGGAGACTATATGTTTGTAACGAGAATTTTGTTTTTCTTTTTTTCTCAATTTGGCAGAAATTGGGGAATGTAGGGGTGTGATGGTGTGGAAGAAAGGAGTAAAGGCAGATTTCATCAATTGAAAAAAATTATTAAAAAAGCAGTTCCTTTGATTCAGTCACATGGACCATCTTTTTTTTCTTCCTTCATAAAATTATTGTTTCATCATAAACATTATACATCTGCAAGGAAATAAAGAATTTACATAAACTCCTTGAGATCAAGAATCATTTCATTCTTTGTCTTTGTATATCTGTTACCTCACAGAGAATCTGGCACATAATAGGTCCTGAATATATGTTTGTTGATTAATTTAATATTGAAGACAATGTGACTTACTTTAAAAGATTCTATTGTTATTAGTAACTCCACTAAAAGTAATGGGTTTGGGATTTACATTACTAGATAATAGGAAATAAAATTGTGACAATATGAAGATGAGGCTAACCCTAAACAGAAAAGTATTGTTGGTATAGAACAGGGTTTCTTGACCTCTATTGTATCATAGTTTAAATTCCATTGCAGACACTTACTAGCTGTGTGACACTGGGCAAGTAACTCAGTCAGTCAGCCTCTGTTTTCTAATCTATAAAATGAGTATAATAATATTACTTATGTCCCAAGATAAAGTAGGTTAATATTTGTAAAATGTTTTATGAGCCTTAAGATGTTATATAATAATAGTTATAATCATAATTATATATAATTTAATAATTATTATAATATATTCTATATATGTACATACATATGCATCCACATGTGCATATGTATGCATATGTGTATGTATATATGTACACGTATACCCACACATGTACACATACACATACACATACACATACACATACATATACATATACATATACATATACATATACATATACATATACATATACATATACATATACATATCATGGTAGTCTCATCAGACTGCCAAAGCATGTGGACCCATCCTCTCAATACTGTGTTAAATGCATAAGATAAAATACAGAGAATTACAAAGAAAACCAATTATAATGTAGTTATCAAATATGCACACATATGTGTAGTTACATATATAGAAATGTCTATGAAATATTTATACAAAATATATACACACATGAAATAGATATACTATATATATATATATATAGAGAGAGAGAGAGAGAGAGAGAGAGAGAGAGAGAGAGAGCGAGAGAGTGAGAGTGAGACAGAGACAGAGACAGAGACAGAGAGAGAATGAATATCTTTGGTTGTCCTCTAAGATCTCTTAACCTGGTGGGTTGATCAAGCTTATAAACTCTCAGGTTAAGAAATCTGAAAGAATAACCAAACATTCTCTAGCTCTGGCTCAAGAATGTGCGGGGATAGAGAACAAGGATACAGCAGTTATTCTGAAGAGTATTGAGTATCAATTCCATGATGAAAAGGAGCAAAGGTATTCAAATTACCAGAAAGCATGTCATAGTAAAAGTGAAGCAGGAACAGCTGGGCCTACTTCAAGCACCCTAGAATGAAAGAGGAAGTCAATTCCATTCAAAAAGCAGTAAATAAGCTCCCCACTATGTACAAGTGTCTCTGCTAGACTTTAGAGACACAAAAGAAGTCAACCAGCATTTATAAAGTGCTACGTGCCAGACACTGGTTGACTTCTTAAGAAGACAAAAACGAAACAGTCCCTTCTTTCAAGGAGCACACATTCTACTGGGTGGCTACAACATGTCTACAAATAAGTATCTAAAAAGAAAACAAATGTAGTTTGGGGTAGGAAAGTAAAGGGCAACTATGGGGATCAAGGAAAGTGGTAGTACCTGAGCTGAGCCATAAAGATATCTAGAGAATCTAAGAGGTAGAGGCATTGTTGGGGTGTGTTCAGGCATAAAGGAAAACTTCCAACAAGGTACAGATAATGAGGGGAGGAGGAGGAGGAGTGGAAGAGAAACAGCAGCACTGGTAACATCTGCTTAAGTGAAAGCAAGGACATCTGTAGCCTGTAAGAAAAGAAAACATCATGAAAGGGTTTCAGGAAGAGATGAGGGAAATAATAAAATATTTCACATTGGGGTAGAAAAGACAAAGAGAAGAATAAGATATCTGGGCATTTTTTAAAGGTAGTTCAATAAGCAAAGAGCTGGGAGAAGATAGCTCCTCAAGCAAAAGAAACAGTATGCTTATTTCAACTACTCAGGTGCCTCATTGTTATATGTCACGCTTCTGTTCCAAAATGTCCCCTGGCTCTGGCTGTCTACCAAATAGAGTATATAATCCTTAGGTTGGCATATTAAGTTCTCCACAATATGAATCTAGCTTACTTTTCTAGACTTGTACTCTATATTCCAAACTGGGTTATATGTGATATGTCCCATCCATCTATAATTCTCATTCTGCTTTATCTTTTTTTCCATAGTTTTTTTACCTTATTCCAAAAGCCAGGGATGAATTTAGCCTACCCTCTCCCTATCATTGAAAATCATCCCTTATGATTAAATTTGGGTACCATTTCCCCTAAGAAATTTTCCCTATTCCCTTTGGGTGGAAGTGAATTCTCACCTTCTGTCTATCTGTCTGTCTGTCTGTCTGTCTGTCTCTCTCTCACACACACACACACACACACATATATGTACATACACACTCTTTCACTCTCATAGACACATATAGACATTTTTATTTGATATCTGTACCCCTAGGGTCAAGTCCAGTGCCTTATATGTAGTAGGCCCTAAATAAATATTTATGGAATTGAACTTTTTGAGTTGAACCAAATTTAATTGAACTGAACTGAACTGAATTTAGAAAGAGAGCTTTGTCTGAAGATCCTGTCTAAAGAGAAGTCCCTTGTCTAAAGAGGAAAAAGGAAAACTGTAAGATTTTAGTGAGATAATCCTAAGAAATTAATGAGGGGAACAAAGAAAATAAGAACAGGTGCTATGTGGATGGAACCAGACTTCCCATGAAAGAAAAGAACAAAGGAGGGGAGAAGTAACATATCTTGAGATAAGGAGAAGACATAGTCAATGAGAAGTCTAGGAAGAAAGAAAAAAAAAGGCAGTTCAAAAGGTGCCTTGGGGTTGGAAAGGATGATTTCTAAGGTCCCTTCCAGCACTACCAGGCTAAGTCTATAAATAAATAAAATCATACATATTTGGGTAAAGCACAACTTAAAGCAAGATCATGTAATACAAATAGCCCAAAAACACAGCTGTCTGGACGTGCAGCCAATGGAACTCTGAGAGAAGAGAAGCAGGATGTAATTTTAGAACAAGAGACAAGGCTGGATGTGAAGAAGGAAATTGATTACAAACAAAATGATGGAGCTCTTCACAGCCATCAATAGGAGAAAAGAGGTATATAGGGTGAAGACTTGTCTTTTACTCACATAATATGGATGTTTGAAAGCTAAAACATCTGGGTTGTAAGGTTAATGATCACACTTGTGAATTGCAGGGATAAAAGTAGGTGCAATAGATGAGATTTGTAAATGTATATATTCCCCCAATAAATGTGAAAGGGAAACATTATCAAGGATGAGATATCTTTTCTGCATATGACAAAAAGAGGTAATGAATAATCAATAAGCATTTATTAAGCACCTACTACGTGTCAGGCTTTTCAAAGTGCCAGATAGAAAGGTAAAAACATTAACAGCAAAAACACCACCATCACCTAACATATAGCATTTTAAGGCTTGAAAGGTGCTTTTTGGAGCAGTCCCTGCTCTCAAGGAGCTCACATTCTATTGGCAAAAACAATATGTGTGTATGTGTGTAGAATGTATGTATATGCATGTATAGGTATGTGTATATACACACATGTACATGTTTTATATGCATACATGTATGTATGTGTGTATAAAGGTGGGGTTCTACTTTATTCAGACTAGAAGTACCAGGCCCCCTCACCAAATCAATCATTATCAAATAAATGCGTAAATGAGATGTGAACAAATTTTTTTTAAGACTTCAGAAAGTCTAAATAGGAATCAACTAGGAAGAAAATTTCCTTAACTTTTTTGGAAGGAGTGAAATGCTTCCAGTCATTGAATGAAATGAGATGATATTACAGGAGAAGTGTTTTGGGATTAGTTGATGAGATTCAGTCAATTCCTTTGTTGTTTAGTATTCTAAAAGCACACCAGCCTAGCAGTGGAATAATTCCATCCAAACCCTCAAGAAAAAATTACTTGAAGCTGGGGGAAAGAAAAGAGAGTCCCTGAATTCTCATTCTTACTCCTTGACAAGAACACAACATTGCGAACTTTGTTTCAGAAAATTTGAGCTTCCCATTGGTGATAGTAAAAGTATCACTAGAACAGCAGTGGTTAAAGGCAAAGCTACATCGGAATCAAGGGAAAATTAGACAGCCTAAGGAAAGACAGAGCTAGGATTCTGCAAAGATAGTTGAAAGTTTAATCTAATGGGAAACTTTATGAAGTGAAATAGAAGGGAATGCATGTTTATATAGCACCTACTGGGAGCCAGACATTGTGCTAAGCACTTAACAAATATTATCTCCTTTGATCTTCATAACAACCCTTTAAGGTAGGTATACTTATTATTCCCATTTTAGAATTGAGGGAAACTGAGGCCAGAAAGAAGTTAAGGGACTTGTCCAGGGTCACACAGCTAGGAAGTATCTGAGGTTGGATTTGAACTCATCCAAAAGCTCATTAAGTATGCCTGACTAATTAATATCAACTGATAATTAATAGTGGAGCACACCAATAAGAAATTGTGAATGATAATCAAGTCAACAAGTCAATAAGCATTTATTAAACACCTACTATTTGGCAGGCACCCTTCTATGTGCTGGAGATACAAAGAAAGGCAAAAACAAATCCCTATTCTTAAGGAGCTCACAGTCTAATGGGAGCACAGAAAGTCTCCCCCAAACCCTCCCCTACCATCTTTTGGGGAAGAATAATTAGCCTCCCTAGGGTACCTACTCTGTCAGTGTGAGTGGAAGCTGGGATAGTGGGTTGAGAGCCTGTGCTACACAGGTATGTTCAAAGAACATATATAAAGTAATTTTGGGATGGATACACTAGCGGCTATAGGAATTAGGGAAACTCTCACATAGAAAGTAGTTACTGAACTAAAATTGGTAGGAAACTAAGGATTCTGAACAACTGAGGTGAAGAGGGGAGTACATTCCAGGCATGGAAGAATAATTAGAGGCAATGGGTAAAGAGAGCACCTTGGGAAAAATTAACAAGTGTGGAAATAAGTATAAAATGCCTTACTAAGAAAAACATTAGAAGTAATCAATAATTATATAGGATTGAATGTTGCTTATTTATATGTGTAGCATACTCACCAAAAGGGAAGAAAGTTAGGTGAATTGGCTGGATTTATATGCAAGAAAGATAACTGAAATCTTAAATGAGGTACTAGCTTTTTGGGTTATATATCCTAAAGAGTTGATGATATAGATAGATATAGAGATAGACATAGACAGAGATAGATATACATATACATATAGATGTAGACATAGACGTAAAAGTAGACGTAGATATATATAGATATAGATACAGATATAGATGTAGATATAGATATAGGCAGAGTCAGAGACATAGATAGAGATACAGACAGAGATAGAGATAGATATGGACATAGACTTAGATAGATGGATCAATCAAAGGGAAGAAAACCCAGTCTTTACTTTCAAGATGTCAGACAATGTTGGGGCTATCTGTTAAAATACAATACAAAGAAAGGGATTAAGGAAACAAATAATGCCAAAGGCTCTAAAGAACAAAATAAATATTACTGGCTGCAGATTGGTTGATCGAACAGAACACAGAGGGGTAGGGAAAGGTGAAGAAGTTGGAGTGGAAATTGTGAAAATCCAAGAGTAAATGAAAGAAGTTTGTGTAAACAGAGTAAACATGATGAGAAAAAGAAAAGGTCAAGGAAGAAGAAAAGCATTGGTTCCAGATATCTTAGAGAAGAGAACAAAGAAGAGAAGAGAAGGTAGTTGTAGACTCAAGAGACAAAAATGGGGCTAGTGCCAAATGAAAAAGAGCCACAGATAATGGAAGAGACCTTTACAGAACTGTTTCAAGAACAAGAAAAAAGTACAGAGCAGAAAGGCTAATGATAGGTCACCAACCAAAGGATGAAGGTATAAATGATTTAACAGCAGACATCCTAGCACAAAAAAAAAGCAAGTTATGTGATCAGTGTATTGAAGAGCAGGCTTTCTCCAGAGTCTAAAGGTCTCATTCAGGAAGTCCAGGAGATTAGTATAGATTTCCTGAGCAAAGCTTTAGCCACTGCTTTCAAGGGCATATGGGTGAAAGGTGGAAGGAGCAGCATAATTAAACGAGAATTGTTAAAAGTGTTACTTATACTAGGGAAGAAGATGAGAATATGGGGTCTACTAACATCCCTAAGCATTACCTTTTAAAATATTTTCACAACATTATGCACAACCACAGATATATGGATTCTGTGATGACTAACCTTGATAGACTTCGCTCTTCTCAGCAATACAAGGCTCAAAGACAACTCCAAAGCTATCCACATCCAGAGAAAGAACTATGGAGTCTGAATGCAGATTGAGGCAAACTATTTGCTCCCCTTTTTTTCTCTTTTTGTTTTTGGAGTTTTTTTGGTTTTGTTTCTTCTTTCTCGTGATTCATTCCATTGGTCATAATTCTTCATTACAACTTGACAATTTTGTAAATAAGTTTAATGCGAAGTTATAAGTAGAAGATGTATTGGATGCCATGCCATCTTGGGGAGGGGGGCAGGAAGGGGCGGGGGCGGGGAGAAAATGTGGAACTCAAAATCATGCAGAGCTGAATGTTGTAAACTAAAAAATAAAAAAAAATCTTAATTAAAAAAATATTTTCACAAGACGATGGCTGTGTAGGCTGATGGCCTCGTAATGTGGTATGTCAGGTGGAGTACTAAGTCATAAAGAATCAAAATAAATTCAATTTGACCATTTGGTAAATGTAATTGAAACCATAGGGTAATGTAATAAGAAAGATGTGAGGCTGGTTCTTGTTATGTCTGGAAGGAGAAACATTAGATTGGACAAAAGGTTTTTTAATAGCTTTTAAACAGTTCTTAGCTTGTGGGGACATAGAAAAATGGGCAGCAGGGCATAGTTTGCTGACCTCTGGATTGGAATAACCACAATTTTCTTTTTGAGCATGTAAAGACAGAGCATACAAAAAAAAGAAATAAATCAGTCATGTACTTGGTGTATAAGTATTGAAAATAATCTCAGAATGACTGAAGCTCAAAGTTGGAAGGGATGATAGAAACTATCTAGCCAACCAAGACGAAAATCACTACCAGAACAGAAGTTTCACATACAAAATTTTCAGAGTGCTCTTTGAGCCTTAATTTGAAGCTAGAACAAATTAAAGAGACAAAGAAGCATGTGACAAAGATATATCTTACACATGTATGTTGGATATTTTCTATTTATAAATGGAAGGGGTCATCAATTTAGTAGTCATCAAGTCCAACCAACTTCTTATAGATGAAGAAATTGAGGTAGAGAGAGGGTAAACAACTTGCCAAGGGTAAAACAACTTGATAAAGTCTAAGATGGGGGTTCAATGGAGGTTCTGCACTCCAAATCCAGTGCTTTATTCACTTTGTAATGCTGCCCAACATAAAGACTGCAACATAAGAAAAGACACTGAATTTGAAAGAAATGGTCAAGTCTACAAAGGGGATGGTAAAATGGACACCAAGCCCAGTTACAGTATAAATTGATGACATAATTCTGACAAGAACAGAAGAAAGAAGATTAGTATTTAAAATATGTAACAGAGGATTCTTTCACTGTACCTCACTATTACTCTCACTTTACAGATGAGGAAATCAAGTTTCAGAGAGGATAAGTGAATTGTACACGAACTCTCAACTACAAAATATTCGAAGCATGATTTAAACCCAGTTCTCTCTGAAGCCAAGGCCGGGACTCTTTCCACTATCCCTTTTCCAATATTTGGAAGGGATTCTGGGCTCTACGTCAGCAGAATTTAGTGCAGGGGTGGGGAACCTGTGGCCTCGAGGCCGCATGAGGTGCTCTAGGTCCTCAAGTGTGGCCCTTTGATTGAATCCAAACTTTATAGAACAAATCCCCTTAATAAAAGGATTTGTTCTGTAAAACATGGAATCAGTTAAATGGCTGTACCCAAGAACCTAGAAGGCCGCATGTAACCTCAAGACCGCAGGTCCCCCCAGCTCTGGTTAGTGTAAGTTTCAACAGATTTTGTCATTTTCATTTGAGACTGAGTCTCCCTATTTCATTTGGGCTGGAAGTACAATACCCACTCCTGATGTGTTTTGATCCAATCTGTTTCTGCCCTGGGCTAATTCATCTCTCCTTTGGCAGTCTAAAGAAAAGGAAAATAAAAGATGAGGAAACCAAAGTACTCATGCAAAGGAACTAAAAATTTTCATTAACAATTTGAGTAATAATTCTTATATATTATAGGCTGCTGATGTGCTTGTATTGCTCCCCCTGGCCTCAGTTTTGAAGAATCCACTCTGTGCTGCTTTAGAGAGCACTGCTGGATACTGTTTCACTACAGTCTCCAGATTCCAGCTTCTGGCTACTGAACTATCCAGCAAATTTGTGTCTGAGTAGGATGCTACATAGGAACCCTCATGAGGACTGTCTCCTCCAGTTCTTCAAAGAAACAGTGTGAAATTATCTCCCTGCAGAAGATCCAGTGCCTGGATACTTGAACTTAAGTTACTAAGAAGGCAACTCTAAAATTTGGTGCTTTCCTGGAAATAGCTTTTCTTTCCTCAAAAATTAGATTCAATGACAATTTCTCTGTGAAATTCAGAAATCCCCATCTTCTAGACAGAATTTTGGGTTTGGGAATCAATGTATTGGAATCACCCTCGCAAATGGCACATAAAACATATGTCTAATGTGGCCATGTGCCCATTGTTTAAGAGGTCATTTCCTTTGGAGGTGAAGAGAAGAAAGAAATATGTTCTGTACTCTTCACTGTGCACAACAATATATGTAAGGGGAAAACTGAAAACCAAGTCTTTTAAGCCTCCTCTAGAGCTCAGTCCTGAGTACTTCCTCGTGATGTGATTCTTTCTTCAGAGCTGAGAGTGGAAATAGCTTGCTTTGTATCTAGACAAATCAATGCAATTGTTACCTCTATCCAACAGCCAATAACTTGTAATGGTAGCAGATTATTCATAGTCTGCTATCAGATTATTTAGGTAAATCATGAAGGTAACTCCATTAATAGATAAGTTCCCCAATTTGAACTGAAAATGCCTAGATTCACTGCCTTTACCTCTCCTTGTATCTATATATGTAAAGTAATTGAATCAGGTAAGCATATGTGTATATGTAAATATATGTACATATGTCATATCAACTTACATATAGATAGATGCCAAGAGTTTATAAACTGTTTTCCTGAAAGAATAGATCACCATCCTGTATCAATTTATAGCTAACAAAACATTAAGATGATACTAGGAAGTGGGCAGACCAATCGAGTAGTTTCTAGTGTCACTTTTTGGTATGTTATTTATGTATTTCCCATTAAAAGGGGTTTTACGCCACTGATCTGCAATTTTTGCGTGCCTCTTTGGAGCAGGGGGGAACATTTAGTCCAAAGGCAAATCACACACACACACACACACACACACACACACACACACACACACACACACACACAGAGGCACATATACGCATACACACGCACACACACACACACACACACACACACACACACACACACACACCTTTCACAGGAAAAAGGGAAATCAGATATGAGACAGACTAAGGCATAGAGGAGAGAATTCTGGTCTTGGCTCCAGAAACAACTAGGTAGAAATCATGCTTCTAATATTTTGTAGTTGATAGTTCGTGGACAACTCATCCTCTCTGAACCTCAATTTCCTCATCTGTAAAATAAAGGTAATAATGAGTCTCATATTTACCCTCCAAGATTGTTGTGAGACTCAGAAGAAATAACACATGTAAAGAACTTAGCACACTTTAAAGATATTATCATGATAAACTTAAAATTTTTGACAATATAACAGGTTTGTGTTTCAACAGTAGGAAGGCATAAGATAATAACCAATGAGGGTCTTTACCTTTCTCTTTTATCTGCATATGCTGAAAAATTGCCAGGAAGGTTATTAGGCTAAAATGAAAAGTTCTCTGAAAATAGAGAAATCCAACTTCTAAAAAAGCCATGGAGAAGGTGGCAAAATGATAGACAAAGGCTGAAGACCTAAAAAGGAAATCAAAAGTTTCAAAGATAAAATTCTGAGGATACTATCATTGTAAAACAGAAATGGATGGCTTTGAGGATGAATGTTACTACTTCTTCACTTCCTACCCTACTGCACTTCTCCACACTCCTCGATCATGCCCCAGGAAACTCTTCATCCTGCAAGATCAGCACCTCCCATCACCAGTGCCACAACCCCCAGCCCCTGGGGCCCCACTCTTTCTCTCAATGGAGGGAAGACAGTAGAGAATGCCTTCCAAAACATCTATTAAAGGAAGGCACCCAGGCCCAACCATCTCTTCATTTTCCACCTGGTTGTGTTCCTCTGGATTTGTTCATCCTTCTTCTCCCCCCATGCTGAGTACCTTCCTCCTCCTCTCTTTCAGTTTCCTTTTATGTATTGCTTTCTCCTGTCAGACTCTAAGCTCCTTGAAGTCAGGGACTGTCTTTTGCCTTTCTTCACATCTGCAGCACTTAGTGTAGTACCTGGCGCATAGTAAGTGCTTAGTTAATGTTTGTTGACTGACTTTCTTTCCGAATAAACTACCGCTAACAGAAAAATTTGGACAATGTGATGATGCCAAAGAAAAAGTCCCTTATTAAAAAAAAAAAAAGCTCATTGAAACCAGTATGAGAATTCAGGATAGGGATATTAGTGCCCATCTGGTAGAAGTGGAGTAGGGTAAAGGGCTAAGAATCACCATAACACTAAGTCTCAGAATAGCAAAAATACAGCTAACAGCAATAATAACAAAAACTTTAGATTCTCTTTATCTGAGCTTACAAGGGTGAGGGAGGAAGTAGGTGAGCTTTACCTACTGAGAGTTTACTGTATCTTATTTCTTTTTAATGGGAAAGAGAAAAAAGACTATTGCTAATGGAAGGATAATAGTATCTTTGAGATAGGAGCAAAGTCTATGAATGTGTAAGTTGTTAGAACTGGTCAAACATGTAAAACATATAGAAAAGAGAATGATGAAACAGATAAAGGGAAAACTGATAATGCAAGGCTAGAGAACTAAATGTGTGTGTATGTACATACATACGTACATACATACATATGGATAGATGGATAGATACACACATATGTATGCATGTATGTACGTACATATGTATGTATGTATGTATGCATTTCCTGGCAAAATTCTAGACTGTATTACCCCAGGGGTGGTTTGTGAATATTTAAAAATGAGACAAGCACCAGTATGAGTCCATCAAGAGCAATTCATTACAGATGAACCTCATTTTCCTTTTTTATGTAATTACTAGGGTGAAAAATCAAGGGAACTTTTTAGATACAGCACCACTGGATTTCAACAAGCCGTTCTGCAAAATCTCTCCACACGTCCTTGGGGACCAAATGGATGGATGTGAGCTAAATGAAACTACACTTAGTTTGACTCAGAACTGGTTGAATAACCATCCCTGAAAAGCAGTAATTAATGGATCAGTGTCAACCTGGAAGGAGGCCTTCAGAGAAATGCCTCAGAATTCTGTCTTTGGACCAGTTCTGCTCAGCATTTTAAAATCAATGACTTGGAAAAAGAAATAGATGGCAGCCTTGTCAAATTTGCAGATGGCACAAATTTTGAAGGATAGTCATCATATTAGATGGCAGAATTAAAATCCAAAAAACTATGCCAGGCCTGTAAAATGGGCCAAAATAAAGGGAAAATCAATGGAAATAAGTGGAAATACTTCTACTTGGATTCCAACAAACAATTTTACAAGAACAGGATGAGCTTACGTGGCTAGATATCTGTTAACATAAAAATAAAACAATCGGCCACCTGAGAATTTTAGTTACATACAAACTAAATGTGAGCCAACGGCCAAATAAGTTGATATGGTCTCCTTATTTAATACTTTGATGGAACTGTGATTTCATTCCTTGATGTGGGCTCCCTCTACACAGATAAAAACGTATTCATGTCTTCTCTTTCTGTGGGTCATACTCATCCATATTCTTTGATAAGTTCATCACTGTGCGTCCTCCTCAATATCCTAGTGTATTCATTTAGATTCCAATGTAGCACAAATGCTGCCCAATGGTTATATCTCATTCTTCCTACATGACTGGCTAATGTTTTGTTTTGGTTTTTTTCCCCAAGATATATCTTCTCTGATGTCATTCTGTATACCACTTCTGCTCCACATTTTTTTTTGGTAATGTTTTGCATTGGGATCATGGTCATCCTGAAACTTTCCATTGTCCTTTGGGTGATTTTTGGTGGTGCTCACCATATTAAATCAAATGTATTTTTTAAAGTCAACGAACAAAAGTCATAGTAAGTTGTTTAGTCTCTACACATTTTGGCCAGCTCCCTGATGATATAAAAGTTGTTCAGTAGTGTCTCACTCTTCGTGACCACATTTGGCATTTTCTTGACAAAGATAATGGAATAGTTTGTCATTTCCTTCTCCAGCTCATTTTATAGATGAAGAAGTGAGGCAAACAGGATTAAGTACCTTGCCCAGGGTCACACAGCCAGTAAATGTAGGAGGCCAGACTTGAACTCAGGAAGATGAATCTTCCTTGTCTCAGGCCCAACAATATCCACTGCATGACCTAGTTGTTCAACACAGTCTGCTATGAAATATTGAAAGCTGTCTTGTTTTCTTCCTGTGCCTTCATCAAAGATATCATTGATGAGTGTTGACTATTTTCATGAAGTTTTTCTTTAGATGGGAAAAATGTGTATGTATCCGTATTAATTGATACTTTCTTTTAGGTAATAAGTTCTGAGATAGTTTCCTAAGCATTTGAAATCGTACTGCCTCATTCAGATGCTTTGCAATCAAAGGCCATCCATAAACCAATACCTTACACCATTTACCAAGATAAGGTCAAAATGTATACATGACCTACATATAAAGAGATATTACAAGGAAAATTTGAAGAACATGGACAATATTACCTATCGGACTTACGGAAAGGTGAACAATTTGTGCATAAACAAGACACAGAGAGCAGAATGAGACATGAAATGGATTATTTCAACTACATTAAATTAAAAAGGTTTTATACAAATAAAATAAATGTAGCCAAGATCAGAAAGAAAGCAGAAAATTGCGGGGAAATTTTGATACATAGATTCTCTGATAAAAGTCTCATATCTCAAATATATAAAGAACTTTGTCAAATCCATAAGAATGAGTCATTTCCCAATTGGCAAATGGTCAAAGGATAAGAATGGAGTTTTCCAATGAAGAAATCAAAACAATTTATAGTCATATGAAAAAATGATCTAGATCACTATTGATTTGAGAAATGCAAATTAAAACAATTTTGAGATATCGTTTTACACTTATCAGATTGGCTAAAATGATTGAAGGGGAAAGTAACAAATTTTGGAGGGGATGTAGAAAAATTGGGACACTAATTCACTACTGGTGGAATTGTGAACTTCTCCAACCATTCTGCAGAGCAAACTGGCATTATGGCCAAAGAGTTACTGAACTGTCTATAACTTTTGACCTAGTAATACCACTATTAGACCTATATCTAAAAATGTTTAGGAGAAAAGGGAAAGAATCTATATGTTCTGAAAAGATTTATAGCAATTCTCTTTGTGGTAGTAAAAAAAAAACAAAAATTGCAGGGACGCCCATCAATTGGGGAACAGCTGAACAAGTTGTGGCATATAATTGTGAAGGAATACTATTGTACTGTAAAAAATGATGAGTTCTTTGATTATAGAAAAACATGGATATATTTGCACAAAATAACAAAGAGTGAAATGAGCAGAACCAAAACAACATTGTATGCAATAATAGCAATATTCCTTTAAAAACAACTTTGAGCAACTAATTCATTTTGGCTAGTATAAGTCCCCAAATTAACTACAAAGGACATATGAAGGAAGATGCTATCTGCATCCAGAGAAAGATCTGATAAATACAAGTATGTATAGAATGATTTTACATGTGTGTGTGTGTGTGTGTGTGTGTGTGTGCGCGTGTGTGTTTAATGGCAGTCATCTCTTAGGCAGGGAATGAGGAGGGAAGAAAAAAAGGAAAAAAGTTACATGATAACATTGTTATATATTTAAATGGAATAACAAATTGTACATAATAGATTTGCAATTTCATGTGCAAACACAAATTCGATGTATCTGAAAAAAAGTAAAAAAGATCAAAAGATATCAAAACCATCAGTACAAACAGTATATACTTGGTCTAATTTAGTTGTACTTCTGGTGTTTTTTTTTCCTTTATGCAATTAGTATATCTTCAGAGAACACATTGTGTACTCTGATGTTATAATACAAAAAAAAATGCTGGGTAAATGATAATACATAGAAAAAATATCTTATAAAAATGTTTGTGATTTTGTTTTGCATTTTTTGGCCTTCTAGTTGCATCCTTAATTGCCTTTAGGATGATTTGATTTAATTGCAACTTTTGCCAAAGTTTTCTGTAAAGTTGTTTTTCCTTATTTCTTCTCATTGTTCTATGAGGCAAAATAGGTCGTAATTTAGATTTTACATATAAATTATATTTTGGTTACCATATCTTTTAAACCGACAAGGAAATAAAGGTATTTTTTCCTGATATGCTTTTTAGATATTTTTGTTATTTTCATTGTATTGATTAATATACATTGATTAAACTTCCTCTAGAAATAGTAATTGTCTGAACTGATGTCTGTCCTTCTGTCCATTTCCAATTTTCGACACCAACAGCCTTTAAAAATAGGTCAGGCTGGGATTGGCTCAACTGTATATGGTAGCCTCTTTTAAAAAAAAATTAAAGACCTTTGCTCTAACAAGACATGGTCTGACTTTACACAAATGGCTCAGATTCTGAAATGACTTCTCTATCAGTAATCAGTCATTTCCTTTCAGTTGAAATATCACCATTTTAAAAAATATTTTGTGCTGTTACTTGGCATTTGCCATGTCTAACACCTTCCAACTCTCTTGAAAGAAGTTTAAAAATATTCATGATATATTGGTATGAGACTTTTATATAGTCTACAAGTTTTTGAGCTCTCTCATTTCTTAGACATGAAGCATGTTATACAACAAATTTTTTTTTAACCATACTCCCGTGCCTATCTTCCTACTGAAGTCAACAGGTAATAAGGTATTTTTTTCAATCGTTGTTGTTGTTCAGGTGTTTCAATCATGCCTGACTCTTCATGACTCCATTTAGGGTTTTATTGGCAAAGATGCTAGAGTAGCTTGCCATTTCCTCCTCTAGCTCATTTTATAGGTAAGGAAACTGAGGCAACTAGGGATAAATGATTTGTACAGGATCACACAGCTAGTAAGTGTTGGAGGCTAGATGAATTCAGGAAGATGAGTCTTTCTGACTCCAGGCCTGGCAGTCTATCCACTGTGCCACCTAGCTGCCCTGTTCATTTGATTGGAAGGGCCTTACTGTGTTCTTCATAGAATTCCTCTACCTCCTCCTTCTCTGCAACAGATATTGTTGCATAAGCTGCAATGAGTGCAATTTCATGCCAATCTTTGTACAAATATTTATCACAAATACTTTAATATGAGATATCTAAATATCCCATGAATTAAAGTTTCCTGTTGCCTTTTACTATACAACAAAATTAATTATATCAATGTATTGGTAATTAAGGTGGGACTTTTTTACTGTTTTAGAATGCTAAATTAATTAAGTGTCTTTGATTGAGTCTTACTAAGTGCAAAGCCCCACACTGGTTAGCAAACTAGTTCACTAGTTTGAGAGAGGTGGGACTCCCCCAGGGCCCTAAAGGGATTTGCTAAGACCAGAGCCAAGGGTATGCACCTAAGTTCTAGTCGATCGGATGACATTCTAGTGGATTGGATGACTTCTAAGGACTAAATAAAAAGAGAGAACAGAGTTGTTTGCTGAGGACTCTCACTCCTGAAGGAGTATGGAGACTCTGGGCAAGCCATTGTTAAGAGCTCCCTGGCTCATGAACCCAGATGTTGATGCTTCCCTGGTAACTATGAATTGTGATTTGGTCTGTTTATGTTTGTATATGTATGTAATATATGTATATGTTTGTAATTTGTTTGTATTTGCTCTGAAGTTCAGGGTGCTGGCTTTTCCTCCTGAACTGAGTGAATGATATTTGTATGTTGGATTAAAGTGAGATTGTTAACCGCTTCATGTTGCTTTTCTTAGTAAAGCAGATCAAAAGAACCTGTGCTGGCAGCTCTTGTTGCTGCTCTTGCTGGGTCTTATATCCCCACAACAGCTGCTAGCAGAATTGTTGTTACAATCAACTCATTCTTTTGACTCTCTAAGGAAATCTGCAAGTCATCTTTGCCAATAGCTGAAACTTCCTTTACTTTTCTGGATCCATTTATAGCAAGCATTTCAACATTAATATGATTCATTTCCTACAGCATATCCACTTGGTTACTGTTCAAATATCTTATATTTAGAATATCAGAAGATTAGTCAAAATTTATAGACGGCCTAAAATATGACTCACAGAGTGCTGTCAAATAAGAATTGTATCCAGAACAAAGGAGATTATCATCTTGATATCTTCTGTCTTAGTCTCACAATATCTCATTTTCATCCATTTCTGGTGATTAAATTTTAGGAAGGAAACTTTGGCAAAATAAACTATATTAATTTTTCACGTTATTTAATTCCCAATTTAAGAAATAAAACAAGCATTTCCATAACACAGCAGAATAGGAAAAAAGATGATTGTACTTGTACTTGTACTGCAAATCTATTATGTACAATTTGCTATTCCTTTTAAATATGTAATAAAGTTATCGTGCACCTTTCTTTTTTCCTCTTTTTTTATTCCCTCCCCAAAGATGGCTACCATTAGATACACACACACACACACACACACACACACACACACACACACACACAGAAATCTATCTATCTATCTATCTATCTATCTATCTATCTATCTATCTATCTAAAACCATTCTATACCTAAATACAAGTATATTTATCAATTCTTTCTCTCATGTGTCTTTTTAGTTAATTTGCATATTTATAATAGTCAAAATTACTTAGTCATTCAAAAATAGGCTGTATTCAGAGAAGGAAGAAAAGTTAGAGGACAGACCTGAAGTAGAATCTCTCTTATAAAGATAAATTAAAGGAAGTTGGGATGTTTAATCTGGGGATAAGACTTCTTAGAAGGAAAAAAACCTTTCAAGGATTTCCTAGAATCAGCAATTGTTATCACAAGCAGGTATCTTAAAAATTATAAAACATAAACATCTCATTTGTTGGACAAAGAAACTGAAGGCTTAAGGAGTTAAATGTTCTGTTTAAGAACATTCAACTAGTAAATAGTAAAATAAGTATTTTAACCAGTTCTATTGATTACAATTCCAGTGCTTTTCCTACTATAACATATACTTGTGGGGTGGGCAGGGTTGGGGAGGGAAGCTAATATTAATTTTGTTTTACTTGATCCCAGAGGACAGAACCAGAAACAATGGGTGGAAATTACAGACAGTAAAACTTTGGCTTGACGTTAGCAAAAACTTCTTTCCTATTTGATTTGTTTTTGGCATTGATTGTCTTACAGGGAAGTATATTCAGTACAACTGGAAGACTTTCAGCAGAAAATTTATGGATGACCACCTCTCAGGAATGTTGGAGAGCAAGTTCCTACTCAAGTATAGTTTCTAGATTTTCTCTGAAGGTCCTTCCAACTCGGACTTTTATGATAATGTCTGTAGAAATTTTGTTGGCTGTGATGGTGAAAGAGGAATTCAAAATACTTGAATATATAATACTTTCACAGTAAAAACTATAAGAAAGATTAGGATAGAAGAAAGTGAAAACACTGGGGAAATATACATAATTAATTTATTTTAGGGAAAAATGAAGAGTTTAATAAAGGAAAAATGAGACAAAAAATTGTAGAAGGAGAGTAAAGAAAAGAGTTAGAATACTTATAATTTCAGATATTTTGAGAATAAAGATATTTATTCAAATTGGAGTTTTAGAAACATAATTCTAAGAATAACTGTTTTTTTTAAATGCGCTAACGTATGGTTTTTAAAAATCATGTCTTCCCTCTTTGTGTTTTCTTCAGCTTTCATGGGTTCAAGGATAAACTCTTGCCAGATGATTCCCGTCCAACCCTGATTCCCAGCTCTCCACTGGATATCTCTTCCAAAATGAGACTCCATTCTTCCTTCTATTCTTCCAAATTTCCCTATTTCTTTTGATAGCATCATGCCCCCTCCAATTACCCAAATTTGTAACTTCAGTTATCCTTGATCCTTCCCTAATTCTTATTCCCATATTCCACCAATTGCCAGATCTATTCAATCCTAATCCAAAAACACCTCTCATAACAATTCCCATTTCTCTACTTGCACAATAAATACTTTATTGTAAGCCTTCGCAATACTGTACCTGGATTATCATAACAGCCTCTTAATTGGTCTCCCAGCTCTCAGTCTCTCCATCTCTTATCTATCTTCCACATGACTGCCAAAATAATGTTCTTGTAGCACATCTATTAATGCCACTCTCCTGCTTAAAAAGCTTCAGTAGTTTCTTATTGCCTGTAAGATAAAATACAAACTCTTTAGCCTGACATTTAAGAACTTTCATAATTTTGTTCCCATCTACCTTTCCACATTTATATGACACTACTTAACAAATGCTATGTCCTGTTCAATAGGCCACAGGCCATGTTCTCAACTAATTTTTCCATCTTCTCCTTCTATGCATTCACACAAAGCATTTCCCCATGCCTACAATACATTTCTTCCTGATTTTTGCCTTTCAGTATCCATGTATAACTTTAAGCTCAACTCAGGTTCCATATTTCCCAAGGCTTTCTAATCTAATTTCTGAAGGCCTAATTTCAGAAGCTTGAGAGGTGATTATTCTCTCCCACCCATTCTCTACCATTCAGTAGCAAAAGATTACTAATTGGATGGTCAGTTGTCAACAATTAGTGCCATGATAATCCAAGTGAAAACTGAAGTCAGTACACAACTCACATATCTGTTATGAGGGGCTTATTGAACAACACAGGTAGGTTAGTGTGAATAATGAATCCCCTCAAGTATGTATTCAAATTCACACTCTCTGAAGTTATAATTATACAAAATATAGTAATTGGCTCAACCAAGTAGAAAGATACAGTTATAAATTTCAATAATGGAATCACTTCAGAGAATTCATTATTTGCACTAACTGGGACCTACAGCACAACCATCAGTGTTCAAGGGTGTGAGGAAGGGTATAAGATTGTTCTTTTATACAACATTCTTTCCAGTATTGTGATGTCTTCCTTTTGTGGGTCCCATATATCATATATTTTGATATTTAAGTTATTAATAATAAAATGTTCTCAGTATGAGCAAGGTCTCTCACTTTGGTCTATACTGCATGAGTTTGGGAGACACTGACTAACCAAGAGGCAGGTGGCTGAGATTATGATCTGTCTTTCTTTCCCCAGTATAAACAGAGTGTTTTGCAAATTGTAACTAGTATTTGTCAGACTGAACAGAATTGAATCCAAATCCACATTTGCAGTCATTAGAACATTGTTTTTAGTGGCGATCATGAATTTGTTGTGTTCCATCCTTACCAGAGCATAACCCAAACTTCATTCCTGTCCCTTTTAATCAATTGCATATATTTACAAGGTGACTAACTAAACTGAAGGATATTGTCTTGTGCCTGAGGCCAAGTTCTCACAGTGGGGTTTGTTATGGTCTAATTAGCCCAGAATATTTGGATTATTTTAATGTGTTTATAGAAAAACAACTTTAATAAACCTATTGTGACTTCATCTAAGTCTTATTTGAGATAATGTCTTGAAAACTATCCAGGAGTTGTTCTTTTTGCTGTTGTTTGTCTTCCCTCACAATAGTCATCAATGGATGACCAGTACCTAGGCAGAGGATAGTCAGGGCTGGTTTCACCCTGTCCACAATGTGTTGGTATATCACCAGAGGGGAAGTGTCTGTCAGAAACCAATATGATTAGGATATTATAAATTCTTCATATTTAATGTTATTCACATGAAGTTTCCTGATGGATGCAATCTGTTTTAACTTTCTTATCTACCTATCTGTTACTGAAAAAGCCAAGCAAATTAAAAAAAAAGTGTTGCCCAAATTATGAGAAGTAACTGGACAGGCAGTTGATCAAATGAGTTCTTTAATAGGTGTATCTTGGACAAGCATTACAGATGGATAATCAGCTGAGCTTAGATTGAATAGGAGGAAGAAATCAAGCTTGAATGCATTTGGAAAAGTGCACAGTGATTTTGATGATCCCAAACTGCTCATTGCTAAAAAAGCCCATCTCTCTAACACTAATATTATCCCAGTGATGCTATCTGGCTGCAAAACATGGAAAAACACAATCTCAGAAGAATGAAAATTGCGAATAACTCAGAGAACAAATGGACTGATGTAAACTTCTTAAGGACAAGGACAATTTCCTTTTGAATCTCTGGGGCTTAGCACCCTGTGCCTTGATACTGTTTGCACTCAATAAATGTTTTTGGATGTGAATTTATTTGAAGGATGAGTGGTGAGTATAAAGCTGGCTGTAGCATGTCACTGGTGGTAACTCGTATTTTAAAGAATGTTCCTGGTGAAAAAGAAGGTATGTCAGTCATGTAGCAAGAATTAGAATCAATAAAATGACAACTCAAATAATAAATTGGTACTTCCAAAATGCTAGAACAATGGAATGGACTATCATCAACTGGGTAGATTTTCTATGAAAATTGTTTTTTTATGGAAACAATGGACAAAATCTTCTAAGATAAGAAAGTATGGAGAAGTTTTGGTCCATATCATGGGAATGAATTCCACATTCTAATGAAATCATAGAAATTTTAAGAATATCACATTGTCCCAACAACTATAGAATCATAAAATTTACAGCTACAAGCTGATCCAAGAATATAGAGTTGGAAGGGACTTTAGCAATAATTTAGTCTAACTCTTTCTCTAATATTCTGCAAACAGGATATGTCTTTGAGTTATAGAATGCTATGATTTCTAAAGAATTAAAGTTGTTGGTCTTCAAAAGGATATTCATGTTGAGTATGAATAACCAGCAACATATTAGGAGAAATACACAAGAAAAGCAGTCTAAAGAGTATTATCAACAAACTGCAAGCCGTCATGTAGGAAGATCAGGGAATAAGCAATGATCTTTAGTGAGCTTTTGGACCTCCTTTTCCATTTGGCTAGTTTTGCTTTTTAAGACATTCTTCTCCTTGTTGGCTTTTTGGAACTCCTTTGCCATTTGAGTTGGTCTATTTTTTAAAGGGTTGTTTTCTTCAGCATTTTTAGATCTCTTTTAGCAAGCTGTTGACTCCTTTTTTATGATTTTCTTGCATCATTCTCATTTCTCTTCTTGGTTTGTCTTCTACTTCTCTTACTTGATTTTCAAAATTCTTTTTGAGCTCTTACATGGCCTGTGACCAATGCATATTTTTCTTGGAGACTTTGGATGTCGGAGCTTTGACATTGCTGCCTTCTTCTAGTTGTATGTTTTGATCTTCCTTGTCACCAAAGTAAGATTCAATAGTCTGGGTTTTTTTTTTCCATTGTTTGCACATTTTCCGAGCCAATTACTTAACTTTTTAGTTATTCGTCAAGGTAGGACTCTGGTTCCAGTTGGGGGGAAGGGGTGTACAGTCTCAAGCTTCAGGAGTTTTGTGTAGCTGTTTTCAGAGATGTTTCTAGGGACCTGTAAATTTTCAGCTCTTCTAAGGTGGTATGATCAAAGAAGAGCTGTTTACTCCTCTCCTGGCCTGTACTCTGGTCTGCAAGTAACCTTAAGTACTCTGTTCTGCCTTAGAACTGTGAGAAATATTCCCTCTCCACTGCCACTGAGAGGTCTGTCATGCCAGTGCTCCTCCTCACCCCAGGACCACCACCCAGGACTGAAGCCCAGATCCAAGCATGGACAAAGCAAGAGAATCCTGCCTCAGCACCACCAAAGAGATCCTTGCAATCCACCTCTGATCAGAGACTGGATTCCTCTACCAACTGTGGTCCAAGAGCTCTCAGAATCAGCCACTGCCACTGCCCACCACCACTGCCACACTGGTACTGGGACTGGACCCATGCTCCTGTCTCACACAGGTCCAATAAATTTTCCCACTGACCTTTCAAGTTGTCCTTGGCATTTTGGGGTTGAGAAGTCTGGAAACCACCACAGCCGCCAGTGATTTAGTCCCCTAAGGCCTGCTCCACCCCCATCTATGCTGGCAGTCCACATGGGACTATGTTTATCTCCCAGCCCACTACAATAGACTTTTCCTGTCAGCCTTCTAGGTTGTCTTGGGCTGGATGTTTGATTCACTCTGTCATTTTGTTCTGCAATTCTAGATTTATTTTGAGTCATTTTTACAGATATTTGGAGGGGTTTGAGGAAGAGCTCAAGCAAGTCCTTGCTTTTACTCTGCTATCTTGGCTCCACCCTACAATAAGCAATGCTCAATCCATGTGCTCCACTAGTATCTATACAGTGCAAAAATATCTACAGGGAAGCACTTAGCCATTTGGTCACCCTCTCTAGACAACCGATGGGAAGACATAGTCACACAAGATGACAAGTTATGAATCAACTGTGATCTAAACTGTTAGAAGGAGTACCCCAATCACAGAGACTACAAATCCATTGATTATTAACATAATTAGTTGGTTTTGCAGTTTTAAAATACATTCTAAATTTATTAATCCTCTTTTTAATACTCAATATGTATTCAAAGATACAGATTTTCCAGTATATAATGTTTTGGTTGGAACCCATATATTTTATCATGCCTTGCCATTATCCTTCTTGATACAATGATTTATTATTTCTATGATTTGTTCTTTGAACCATTCTTTACTCAAACTATTGTTATTTAGCCCCTATTTAGCCATGTATCTTTTGTTTATATTTTCTTTATTTATGATGATGTTATCCCATTATGATCTATAAATAATGTGTTTAATATTTCTCCCTTTCTTCATTTATTTATGAATTTTGTGTACTCTGCCCTCTTTTATAAGGACATCATTAATGCTGAGATTTATAATCTTTAAGATTAAAATTTGATAATCTCTAAAATAAATCCATTCACTCAACCATCTTTCTAGAATTCCCTTTGCTTCCTTATTCCATATGACTCACACTCATTCAACATTTATGTCAGTCAAACTGAACCTCTAGTTTCCCCTGAGCTCAATTTTCTATCTCTTCCCTTTATATATTGGCACAAACCTACTGACATACCTAAAATGCCCTCCCTATCTCCATCTTTCAGAATCTTTATCTTCCTACAAGACTCAGCTCATATGCCATGTTTCCTGATCCCTTCAGTTGTTAGTGTTCTCTAGCTTTTTTAAATGACCTCATTCTTTCTTATTTCTGAATATACAATGCCTTTTATTAGGAAGATAAGCTCCTCAAGGGCAGAATTGGTTTCAGTTTTAGTTTGTTTCCTTTGTGTGTTTCTACCCCTCAGAATACTGTGCAAAAATTCTATTTAACAATTTTTAATTGAATCAGGATTCAGATGCATAGACATGATCATTGAAGTCATGAAAGTGAGATGGAGGGTATCTTATTATGTGCTTTGTAGTCTCAGAATGGAATGGTCAGATGCAATTATAGTTTAAATCATTTGTTTTATTATTATATATGGGTTTGTTTTCCTTTAGGCTTCACTCTGAATAAGTTGGGCATATTGTATGTTCCTTTGTGTCTATTATATTTGTCTAACTTTAATAGACATTTTATGCCTAATGTCCAGAAAGGGGAGAAATAAAAATTTCCTAGAAACACACAAAAAAATGTATAAAATAAAGATGAAAATACCTGCTGACTCCCTCAAGGAAGTTTTTAAGTATATTACTCCTTTAGGTTTTGATCCTACTAAATTTATGGACTGAATTTCAAGCAATCTAACCCTTAGAGATTACTCTTTATTTCTTTATACTGAGCAAAATTCACCTCCAAGTTAAGATAAAAAGCTATCAATAGGGTGATTATTCTTACAGTCAGTAATCAATTCGGGGAGCAAGAAATGTAGCTCTCTTTCTCTTGTTCTCTCTGTGTGTGTGTGTGTGTGTGTGTGTGTGTGTGTGTGTGTGTGTGTGTGTGTGTGTGTGTTTAAGAATCTACCTTAGCTTTTCATTGGATATTATAAAAGAACTTTAAGAGAGATGACCAAAGTAGAATCACTTGTATTACATTTTCATGGTTCAGAATGTCCATTATTCAGACATCTATCATGCTGTTTTCCCTTTCTCTTTGGTTAGTATATCTATGTGCTCTGTAGATATTGCTCAGCAAATATTGTTTGAGAGAATCTCTATCTTGCTAGTGGGAGTCAGCAGCCTGAAGGGGTGGGGTCATGATGACACTCCCTCTTTTGCTGGAGGTGAGTGAAGATGTTTGTTCCCTCACATATTCAAAGGCAGAGAGAGTGTTTGGCTAACTGACAAAGTAAAGAAACTCTTTGTTGCTCTTCCAGGGTCTTTGGCTCTATATTTGTATCCATACTAGTCCTCTGCATCAAAAATATCTGTCCACTGACCAACAAATAAAAGCTACAGGCTGTGATCTGGTGAGACTTCTGAATCTCTGCTGGCACAGCATTATTCCTTCAGCATAGCAATTTGTAACTTCAATGCTCACCAGCTAGATGCCTTCGCTACAGGACTCCAGCCCCTCAAAGATGAAGATATGATTTTCAAATAATAGTTTAGGTTAAAACTAATATACTTACTATGGAAATGTCATATTATACTTTAAGGATCCACAATTTCCTGAGTCAGCATATAGCTACAGTTGTGGACCATAACATCTATATGCTAAGCAAATAGTTTTCAAAAGGTGCAGTTGATTTATCACCTGATCTCATCTTTTGGGTGTTGACCTTCTTTGCATGCTCAGCTAGGCTGGTCCTCAGGGACAGATACACAATCCATCACTGACTGGGCTTATACTCAAAGCCCTCCCACTCTGGTAAGACATGACATAGCTTTGATAGCATAAATTTTGAAAATGAGGAGTCACCTCTAAGCCACAATGAAACATTAGTAGAAGAATTTAATGGAGAAAAGGATTTTTTTCCCTCTTTGCCTCTGCCCCACTCCTCTTCATTAGAATTACTGGAGCACAATAGGAATAGTAGTGCCACTGTTGCCAAGGCTTCATGCCTCACTATGATATGACTTTATCTCTCTCTCTTTCTGTAGGTAGATAGATAGATAGATAGATACATACATACATACATACGAAACACACACTATTATGGTAATTAGGGTGGGACATTTTTGCTGTTCTTCTCTTTCAGAATGCTAAGGCCATTAAGTGCCTTTAATGAATCTTGTCTTTGTTTGAATAGGGTGGGTAGAGTGGGACCTTTTGTCGTCTTTGTTTTGGAGTGCTTTTCAGCACTAAGGCATCTTTGATTAAGTCTTTGATGACCTGCATACATCATACATCAAGGGAAGGCCTAGTTCATGTGGATTTGAGTCCCATGGTTTTCCTCTTTGACCTGGAAGAAGTGTATATATAATCAGAGGTTAGCGTTTTGCCTTTGGGGGCACACTCTTTGAAAGAGTGTTGGTGCCTAGATTCTGGGTAGCCGTTGAAGCAGCCCCCCAGCTTTGAAAAACCCAGATGTTGTTGAGTCTCTCTCTGGTAACTAAGTATGTATTGCTATGGATAGACCGGTTTGTGTTATTTGCTCTGTTTACATAATTTCTGTTTGCAATTTCTGTTTGTATTCTCGATGAAGTTGAGAGTTCTGGCTTTTCCCCCTGAACTAAATAAATGGTATTTGTATGTTTAATTGAAGTAGGATTGTTAACCCCTTAAAGTTGCTTTCCTCAGAAAAGCAGATCAAAGAACCTGTGCTAGCAGTCCTCCTGTGTGCTGGTGTTATTGGTCTTTCATCCCAACAACTACTAGTAACATTGTTGATACACACACATACACATATAAAACCTAAATTTGAGCAAAGCTCTAGCCACAAGAAATAAATTCAATTTTACTGGCCAATATTCACTAATGATATACACAGACATAGATATACACAAAGACATACATGCATTTGTATGTATGTACATATACAAACTCATATTTATTTGGGAATAATAACATAGCCATCCTTACTCACCTAATAGATATATAGACATCTATCAGTAGGTTTCTATGTAATTTGCCACTGTCATGACCCCATTTCAGTTATTTTTCAGTAAGGAGAACAGCAGTGGCACTACTGTGCATGCATGTGCATAATCATCTGGATTGAAACTAGGTAAAAGGGGTAGCTAGTTGGTGCAGTGAATAGAGCACTGGCCCTGGAGTCAGGAGGACCTGAGTTCAAATCCGGCCTCAGACATTTTATACTTACTAGCTTGTGACCTTGGGCAAGTCACTTAACCCCAACTGCATTGACTTTCCCCCCTTCACAAAAAAAAATGAAACTAGGTAAGTAGTATCAACATATATTTGGCTTTTGTCTCATGAATTTCTGTATATCTTTACTGCTTAAGTTTTCTTTCAAAATTGTATCTATTTATTATGTGATCTAACTTGGTTGACATACATGCAGGTTTTTCCCGTTTTTCCCTATTTTTTTAGATTAAAACTCCTTTGATTTGATTGGCAAGAATCTACACAAATAATTCATCATCAAATGTTTGAAGCTAGGAGTTTCCCTGGCTAGGAGTTCATCATTATTATGTTATTTAAATTGAAGTTACGAAGACCCAAGTAAAATTCAGCCTCAGACACTTAATACCTGTGTGACCTGTGTGATACTTTTTATATGCCTCAATTTCATGATCTGTAAAGTGGAGATAATAATAGGCAGGGTCTTTGTAAAGATCAAATCATATAACATTTGTGAAGTGTTTTGCAAGTCTTATAAGTCTCTAGCTATGATTATCTTAAGCTGTCTTTCAGATATCCAAATTCCTCTCTCAGACACCGTCATCTTAACCAGCTGTTCAATTCTCAAATCTTCCTTTGAATTCTGAAACCTTTTCCTTCCATCAGCAGTAGTAATGGAACCACCAGCTGGTACCTTCAGTTATTTTCCAAAGCTCCTGATCATTATCAGCGCTCTTTGTAGCATGCTTTTGCCAATGTGAATTTCCATAACTGAGTAGTATCCAACATAATGTGTTGTGGTTCTCTGTGGGAGACGTTAGTGAGTTAGGAGCTTCAGTGAAGATGGTCCAGGACCTGTTTCTTGGTCTGATTCCCCTAGAAATACTATTTACTTGTTAACTCCAGAATTTGTTCTCCAGATATCCTCTTGAAATATGCAGCAGAGAGACAGATTATTTCAGTTTTTCACTCTGCTTTG
Organism: Phalanger gymnotis; assembly: GCA_028646595.1. Taxonomy (NCBI): domain Eukaryota; kingdom Metazoa; phylum Chordata; class Mammalia; order Diprotodontia; family Phalangeridae; genus Phalanger; species Phalanger gymnotis. The sequence goes on along the minus strand of CM053622.1, from coordinate 201,388,686 downwards.
CTTAGGACTCTGTTGGTGATAATACAAAGTAGTTAATTATATTTGCTGCTGATGCCACCATTCTTTCTGAGCACATAGTCTTGTGAAAGCCTTGTCTTTCCTTATGGACATCTTCTCTTTTTTTTT
>CM053622.1:201369457-201388060 GCA_028646595.1 Phalanger gymnotis | reverse complement strand
ACATGTGGCTCATGTTGAGTTGCTTGACTTAGGGAGGGTGGATGGGAAGGGAAGAGGGGAGAGAAGTTGGAACTCAAGGTTTTAAAAAAATAGATGTTCAAAAGTAAAAAAGTTTTTTTTTTTCATGCAACTAGAAAATAAGATGCACAGGCAATGGGGCATAGAGATTTGTCTTGCCCTACAAGAAAGGAAGGGAAAGGGGGATGGGAGGAGAATGGGGTAACAGAGGGGAGGACAGACTGGAGAACAGGGCAACCAGAGTGTATGCCATCTTGGAGTGGAGGGGGGAGGAAATGGTGAGAAAATTTGTAATTCAAACCCCTGTGAAAATCAATGCTGAAAACCAAACATATTAAAAATAAATTAAAAAAAAGAAAAAAAAAAACAAGAAAGGAATGTCCCAAAATGTTTACCCAAAGCTTGACTCCCTCCCACTAAATGCACAGTTTCACAATAAAGACACAGAGCAAATGGCAAATAAGCCCATTTACCCAAAACAAAACAGAAATCAGAGAAACATACATATGCAACTATAGAACAGAGAACACAGAGTGAAAGAGCTCTCCCTTTGGGAGTGAGATAACTCGACCATGAGAGAGTCCCAGTTCTTATCCAAGGGAAAATTCCCTGACAATTCTAGTGTAGCAAGAAGGGAATAGGGGGAAGATAGAGAATTGCAGCCCTCTACATGTCAGCTTATTTTCAAGAGTCTTTCTCTCTTTTCAGGCACCTGAAGAGAGTTTGAAACCAGGCTCCTACTCTCTCAAAGCTAGAAGCCAGAAACTCAAGATGTTTCTTCTCTCTACTTCTCACCAACTCAACCCATTGTTCAGGTGTAGAATACTAAATAATCCATCTCCAACAATAAGCAGAGTTTAATGTGAATAGACCTCTAAGTCATGGATTACATCAACATGAAATGATTGGGCAAGGAGAAAGGAATAACTAGCAGGTAGAGAGATGAGGAACAGCTTTATATAAGAGGTACCATTTGTTCTGAGCTTTGAAAGGAGAGAAGTAGGTTCTAGAGTGGGGAATAGGCTATGTATTGGCACATATATCCAACCTACAAATAAAAACTAAGATTAAGGGAGAAGGCAAGAGAAGAAAGGAAGAAAAGGAGGAAAGACATAAAATACTAGAGGGGAGATGAGTATAAAATGGTTAGTCATGGCACATTTATGTGTGCATAGTGGTCTGTGGGGGCATGTGAAGCACTAGGCAAATTTCACTGGGAGTCTTCCTTTCATTTAAATTTTTTATCCTAAAAATATGGCTAAAATCAACATTATAACCTACTCTGATCCATGTAACAAGAGAAAGATAACATCAACCTAATCTTTCTGGCTGTTCCATTCTTAAACATCTCCTAAGCTATCATTAGAGAATGGAGAGAGGGGACATTATTTTAAATAAGAAGATAATTTCAGCTGTCAGAGAGCTTTCATCAGAAATACTGATATTTCCTGAGAGCCTGGACATTCTGTACATAAACAGTGTAAAAATGGCCTCTCTGCTTTGGCAAGCAGCAGTTTGACTTTCAGCTGCTAAGATCACCAGGAAGCTATGGGGTCGAAAGGTTAAACTCCTTGCTTGGAAAGGCACCTTTGAACTCCAGATCAGTATCCTGAATTTGAGTATCACCAAAGTGGGACATTTGCTGTCTACTACAAGACCAACTAAGACGTTCTATGTCTTACCCCATTCCATAAATTTAACCTGCCAATACAATATTTCTGAAATTAATACTGCCTATTAATAGTATTTTTAAATGAGATTTCAGAAGATGCAGTATGCCTTAAATAGCCTGGTTGCAACCATCCTTTCCAGATCCCACCAGATGCCCCTGAAATAGACCACTGCCCACAACCTGGTAGACGAGGGTTAATGATAGCTGGTGACAATCACTTGTGGCAAAACTCTAATTAGCACACCAGTGTTGCTCTGTTCTCCTTGTTCAGTCACAGTGTGCTGCTTGCTCCAAAAAGGTTTTTAGCAGCAATGATACAGGATGTTCCTTTTTTCTTGAAAGGTGAAAATAAAATGAAAAAAAAACTATATATGGATTTTGCAGCACAGACTGTATTTATATGTAGCTGATAGGAGAGTTTGACTGATTTGGCTGATACTGTAAAAAGTAAATTACCAATGGACTAGAATGATAAGTGACCAAGTTAATGGAGTTGGAGATTCAGCTGGTATAATTCAACTTTGTCAATTCCCATTCTGTAAGAGAATAAGCCTCCACTTCTCTTCCAATTGATGGGAACCATCCATATTGGTATGGTTGAGACAAAATGTCGTAAACCTCTAGAAAAGGAAAGTTCAATGCCCTAGTTGTATGGTGATGGGGAAGAGGTGGGGGAGGTGTACCTTATTGAGCTGTCAAGGAGAAGTAAAAGGATTGGCAACTTGAACTGAAAAAGATATGATAAATCATTGGGATCAGAGTATGTCAGTCTTCTCTGTTGTACAAATGTAGAAGCATTCTTTCACAAAGAGAAAACAGAAATTTATGGGAAATGTAAAATAGGTCATATGCTCAGGAACAGGAAAATATGGCAGTCTAAGGCTAGGTATTAGAGGCAACTGATGTTTTGCAGACAAGTTAACAAGATGATAAAGCCCTTCAACTTTCTAGCGCTATGGCTAAGTCAAGAGACTAGACTAGGCCCACTGGCAAAAAACAAAACAAAACAAAACACCTAAACTAAATTTCACTAACAATCTGCAAGTGACCATGCTGTAAATAAATGATCTAGGTTTCTACAAAGGGATAGACTGATGGGTCAGGGAGGAGGAAGGGTTATGTTGAGAAATAAAGGTGATACGACTTTTTAACAGAGCAACTGTATAGGATGGAAATTAAAGAATTAGAGGGAAGGGAAGGGCTTCCAGCGACAGGAGTCTTAAAGACATCAAAGAAGAGCAAAGGACATGTTATCAAGGTCAGTGTACAATGGCACAGAGAATGACTATTTAGGGTCAGATTGGCAAGGACTTTCTCTTTTTCCATTTAGGTAACTAGATTCTTCAGCAGAATTTAATAAGCTATAGAGCCTTAAGAATGTCCAGAAAGAAGAGAAAGGCAACTGGAAGGTCAACTGAGGATGGCTCAAAGCCAAAAGAATGAATACCTGTGATTCAGGTAGAAGAACCCTCACCTATGATCTTTTACCTGGAGACAAGAGAGACAAGACAAGCAGAGTTTAGACGTGATTGAGAATACTGAGAAGACATAAATATTATTGTTGCTGTTCAGTTGTGTACAACTGTTTCTGACCCCATTTAGGGTTTTCTTGGCAAAGATACTGGAGCGGTTTGCCATTTGCTTCTCCAGCTCATTTTACCGATGAGGAAATTGAGGCAAACAGAAATAAGTGACTTGCTCAGGGCCCCACAGCTAGTAAGTGTCTGGGGCCAGATTTGAACTCAGGAAGACATAAATATAAGTCTCTATCTAAAGCTGTCTTACACTAGGAGCCTGAGTAGCTTGGTTTATTTAATAAGCCACTTAAGACTGAGTTAAGGAATGGGATAGGGTCTTGGTGTCCTATAAGTCATACTAGCCAAATCAATCTATATGTAGATGTTACTTTAGAATATAAAACAACCTGTTCTCCATAAACTCATTTCTATACTTTTAAATTTTGTTTTAAATTTTTCCTTTCTCCTTGTGAAGATACAATTGAAAAGTTCCAAATTTATCTCAGTTGAACTAATTTAATGGTTATCAATCTTTTTGTGTCATGGCCCTCTTTACCAGTCTGGCAAAACCCAAGAACCCTTCTCAGAATAATGTTTTAAATATATAAAATAAATTACACAGGATTACAAAGAAAACTAATTCTATTAAATACAAATAGAAATGAAATTCCAATGACCAAAACCTATATTTAAAAAAAAAATTCAGGGACTCTGGGTTATGAATTTCTGAACTAAATGGAAAAAGGGATTTATTCACACAAATCAAATTTGTATAGAATAGGTGAAGGTGAAACTGCTAATCTTGGGGGGAAAAACTATCTGGCTCATTCTCAATCCTTGTGGCTACATCCAAGGTATGTATGTATATGTGCATATGTGCATATACATATACATGCATGCATACATACACACGCAGACGTACACACACACACACACACACATATATATATGAAGAGAGAGAGAGAGAGAGATAGATAGATAGATAGATAGATAGATAGATAGATAGATAGATAGATAGATGTAGATATAGATTCCAGACTGCCTGGATTTCTAAGATCTCTCTATATGTCATACTCTTCTGGCAGAGTCCATTTCACAACCACCTTTGTTTATTGATATTCATCTCTAAGCCAATCAGTTAAAATCTCTGCAGCTGCAAAAGCTTTCCTTGGAGCTCTAGGGCAGCCCATGTAAAAAGATACAAATCTGCAAAAGGCAAATGCATGAATTGCTTACTGTTAATCATAATTCAGTTTTTCCAGTCAAAGCACTAGAATAACCCTAAGACAGTTTTGTGTAATTGTGAAGATATTGTATTCCCTTGTTGAACTCCTTTGTGAATGCTGATTCAGCCAGTTTTGCATCCTCTTCACAAACACCTGACATAGCAGCTGGCTATTGGAGCTCAGTGGGGAGGAGTGGCTCCTGTTGGTCTCTCTGACTCAAAAGGCCAACTTTTGAAGCACAGAATCCCAAGACTCTTGACCTCACTAATTCCTGCTCTTTAATCCTCCTCTATTCATCCCTTCTTGTTACTGACCTGCTACTTTACACCTGGACACTGATATATTAGGTTTGTTGTCTCCTGAACATATCTCCCTTCCCCCCCCTTCCTTTTCCCTTCTCCCCTCTGTCTATCTCCTATTCTGCCTTGTCTCTCTTCCCTTTTCCCCGCTTTCTGCTTCTGACACTTATAACCTGTGTAACCTTGGGCAAGTCACATAACCCTCTTCCCCTTCACTTTACCAATCTGGAGAAAAGACCGTTGGATTAGGTGACCTCTGAGGTGCTTTCCAGCTCTAAATCTATAATCCAATGATCTGTTACTGAATTATCATCCTTTTCTGACATCTCACACTTGGTGTCTTCCAAGATACTGTCCTAGACCCGTCTTCCCCTTTCCCTCTCCCTCCTTCTTCCTCTTCCTTTCCTTTCTCTCTCCCTCTCATCTCACATAGGTTCAATTGTCATCACTCTAAAAATGACTTCTTAGCCTCATTTTTCAGTTCTAATACATCACCAACTGCCCATTAGACATTTCCAGTTGTCTCATAGGTGCATAGGCAGTTGGCTCAAACTTAAACTGTCCAAGGCAGAATTTATTAGTTTTGTTTTTTTTCCCACAAATACATCCTTTTTCCTAACCTTCCTATTTCTTTCAAAAGAATCACTGTCCTTTCTTTCACTTAGGTCTGCAACCTTAGAGTTAGCTTTAACTCTTTCACTCTCCCTCTCTCCTCATATCCACTCAGTTGACAGCTCCTGTCAATTCCCTCTCCAGAACACTGCTCATATTTGTCCCTGCTGAGGACTCCACCAGAAGCATGCTAATTCAAGACCTCACCATCTCTTTCCTGGCCTGTTGTAATAGCCTTTAATTGGACTCTCCCTATCCAGGCTCTTGCTGTGTTATTCCCTTGCTTGAGAAACTCCTGTGGTTCCTTTTTGCTTGTTGGATCAAATGCAAATTCCTCTGTTTGCCATTTAAAGCTCTTCATAATCTGACTCCAGTCTACCTTTCTATTATCCCCTTCAAATATTCTATGTATCAGTCAAACTGGTTTAATTGCTGTCCTTTATACGTGACACCAAATCATTGGATCATAGATTTAGCCCTAGAAAAGATAATAGGGGCTGCCTAGTCCAACCTTTTCATTTTATAGATGAGCAAAATGAGTTCCAAGGAAATTAAGAGACTCACCCAAGGTTACACAGAATTAGCAAAGGTGTGAGATATTTTAACCCACTCCCTTTGACTCTAAATATATTTTTATTTACTTATTCATACACTTATGCACAGTAGAATGTATGCCTTTTCGTTTTTGTCTTTGTATTACAAGCACTTAGCATAGCATTGGATATGCCATAGCAATTTGATAAATGCTCATTGGATAAATGAATGCTTAATTGACTTGAAATATTTTAATTTTATAATTAAAAAGAACCTTTTGGGTTTTGTGTGAAGCAAGAAGATAACTAATAATAGGACAGGATCATGGTTTGGAACAGGAGGTGTACGAGTAATTGACAATAAAGAAAGTAAAACCATTTGAGTTCTATTTTATATGTCTTCTGTATTAAGGAAGGATTTTCATACTGTTTTTAAAAGGGAATATATGCTTAATATTTATGAAAAGATCGTGAGAAGACCTATCTGGGTAAAATCAATTCAGGATTTGAGACCAGACAAAGTATATCATCCAATACTGGCAGAACTTGAAGTTGTAAGTGTTAAATTGCTGTTTGTAATATTTTTTATGAACTCTACATAATAGGAGAGGTTTTGAATCCTGATAGACTGGAGATAGGTAAATGTTATGATTTTTTAAAAGGAGAAATTTGTTGAGTCTGTAACTTATTGATCACTGAGAACCAGCCTAGGTTCACTAAGACAAGGTCATGCCAAAATTAACCCCATTTCCTTTTTTTTGTTAGAATTACTGACTATTTAGTAGCTTAGTATACTTCTATAGATCTCCATCTGTATTTCTTCAAGGCATTTAGCAAAGTCTTTCATGACTTCCTGTTGACAAAAGGGAGGAATGTCAACTAGATCATTGTAGTTTAGGTTACTTCCTAGCTTGTTGAAGCACTGTACCTAAACAGTATTGATCAATGGCTTCATATCATCCTAAAGAAAGAGATTTATTGGCATATTATGAGGCATATTCAAAATTTGTCCTGTTCTAAGTTTTTATTTCTTATGGATGAAGACAAAGAAGGCAGAATTACCAAATGCACTTATGCCACAAAGCTGAGAACTAAAACTAATATGGTAGAAATCACACTGTCCTGGAATTCAGTTAATATGGATTACAATCATGGTTTTGATATTAATTAGCTATGTGACCTTGAACAACTCACTCAACTTCTCAGGACCTGCAAAGTAAGGAATGTTGGAGTAGGTCATACATAAATTCCCTTTCAGCTCTAAAATTCTGAATAGAACCAGGATCCTGAAATATCATGGCAGGTTGGACCCAATGACTATACCTAATTAGATGGAATTATTAAACATAATTTTTAACTTAAATCCCAAATCATTAGTTTGAGTTGATATCTTAGTTGTAAAAGTAGGTTCTGTGATAAGTAAGAATTGATTTAACAGTTCATGTGAAATGGACCTAGGGGTTTATACTGACCACCAGCTCAATGTGAACCAAGAAGTCTGGTGATAAGCTGTTGGCAATGTCCAAAAATCAGTATTCCAAAAACCAATATTTTTAATAAATTAAATTGCTACCACAATGATTTCTACAGTGAGATATGTGTAACCTGTTGAGTGGATGTACTAACTCCTGATGGGTCACTAGCAACTGTGTTTGTATGAAAGATTATTGGCTATGGTCAAGAGGGAATCACCTATTCAATGGACTACAAGAAGAACGGAGGAAAACCATGTCATTCTCTCTTTAGGGATTCTTCTAGTCAAGTATCTTTTATGCAAGCTTTATCACTGATCACCAATCAGAAGTAGATATATTACATCTCAACAAGGAACATGACATTTAGCAAAGAACTAGGGTACATGTTTCCCTTAAGGAATAACCCCCATTACAGAATGATTTTCTTTTCCTTCCTATTCCATATCCTCCACCCCCAATGCCTTTTTGAAAAACACCCCTCTGTGGTCTCAGGGACTTTGTCCCTCGTGTTCTTCCTTAGCCTCCTACCTGTACACCAACTTGGATCCTTCAATGGATCTATGGACTCATTAATATGAATACTTCCTGCACTGATGAAGACCTCAACTTTGTCATATCTTCTCATCCTGTGTTTCTTATTCACATTCTTTCTGCAAATTTTCTATAGAAGATCCATTAAATGTAATGGAGGACCTTCCCTGGTCCAGTTAATATTTTCTGTATACCAGTATAGCACACAGACTTTCCATACCTTCCTCTCACTAGATGATACACTCACCTCCCTTTCCAATCACACACATTGTTTCTTGGTGATGTCTTTTATGCCACTGCTTAAACTTCATTCATTCATTCAACTTACTCATTCATCCATTCAATGGCCCCTTTAATCAAACTGGGAGGGGTTATTAAGACCTTAAAAGGGCCAAGGTCTCTCACTGCATCTTGGGCTGTATCCAGTCATCCTGATCAATATCTGGCCACTGGATCCAGATTGTTCTGGAGGAAAAAGTGAGACTGGTGACTGCACAGTCCTCCCTCACTCAAATCAAAGTCAATTGCAAGTCATGTCATGATCCCCCTGATGTCATGGATCTCTTCGAGAATGAAGGACAAATCACAACACACACATTCACTCAACAATTTTATTCAATTTGCTTTTCCTAAGGAATACAATGTTTTAGAAACTGGCTTTTCCTAAGTAATACAATGTTTTAGAAACTGGTAGCTATTAGACATATAGGGGGTGGGAAGTACTGCTCATCTTTCAGTTAGTTTCTAGGTCATCTGAAATTGTGTTTCTTCCCAGAAGTTCTATGGTCTGCAGACATGTGGTATTACTGAGAGAATACTAGTCTGAAAAAGTTGGTTTTTGGCTGACCTAAGCATATGTAAATCACTTAAAGTACTATTCAACACTCCAAGTACAGTTCAGCCTGATCTTTTTCTATACAATTCAGGACCCAGACCATCATCCATCAGCAGTGTGCCTGTTCAAGAGACACATACTGATGTTGTGACTTAATGGGCTGCCTATGCAACTGCATGCCACAATCTAGGCAATGTGCCTAGATACATACAGCCAGCCAAAAGAGAAAACAAAATCAAAACATTTGAACAAATATCTTTTATGTGTCTCAGTGTCCTAAGTTCTTCATTCCCAATTCTTTGGGCATTCCATTATTTTGAATATCTGACTAAATCACTTGAAATGTCAAACATTGATTTGGCATGAAGTCAGTTAGTTACTGATAGATGAATGATATTTGCCTTTTTCAGACTGTGCAGAACAAGAATGATGCTCTGCCTTCCTAGATCCTGGAAATGGTTAATGTGTCTTTCAAATATTGAACTTAGATCAGATAGCAACTTTTGAAGTAGATATAATAATGGAATTAAAATAGAGACTATATTATTTACCTCCATGTCTCTTACCTCTCCTCTTTTTTAAACCTCTGTCCTCTCTTGATGGACAACTTCTCAAAGGCAGCAGTATAGTGGAAAGAACGTTAGACCTGGATTCAAGAGACCTGAGTTCAAACCCTGCACCTGCCACTTACAGCTATGTAACTACAGGCAAATCATTTGACTTCTCTGAGCCCCACTATCCTCAAAAACAGAAATAATAGCATTTAATTTCATCACTCTATAGGGCTATTATAAGCAAGATGCTTTGTAGACTTTAAGTACCATGTCCATAAAATAAATGAATTACTATTATTTCATATTTTCATCTCCCATAAGAGCTAATAGCTGGTTTTTAAGAAGTGGCTTAAAGTTTGTAAAATGCTTCACATACATTTGATCTTCACAAACAAGCCTGTGTATAATAGATCTTTCTTGAGTGTGTGACTGTGTGTGTGTGTGTGTGTGTGTGTGTGTGTGTGTGTGTGTGTGTGCGTGTGTGTGGTCTAGACCTGTAATTTCATCAGCATGGTGAATGCCCTATGTGGAAATTTTCTCTGCCAATGCTGATTAATAACACATTTGTAACAGGGAGAACTAGGTGGTGCAGTGGATAGAATGCCAGACCTGAGTTAAAATTCAGAAACGTACTAGAAGTATGACTTTGGGCAAGTGACTTAACCTTTGTTTGCCTCAGTTTCCCCAACTATAAAATGGGAATAATAATTGCACCTTCTTCCCAGGGGTGTTGCAAAGACCAAATGAGTTAATAATTGTAAAGCTCTTAGCACAGTGCCTAGCATAGAATAAGCACTCCATAAATGGTGGCTATAATAATTAATGCATAATCCTAGTCACCTAGAGCACCCACAGATCAAATAAATTGTCCACATTTGCACATGTACTATGTGTCATAGTTGGAACTTTAACCCAGATCTCCTGATTCCAAGGCCAAGTAGCTATCCATTGTGGCCCATTACAGAAATTATTATTCTTATATTCTAGATAAGGACATTAAGTCACTTGCCCATGGCCATGCAGTTAGCAAACATCAGAAGATGGATTTGAACTCAGGTCATCCCAACTCCAAGCCTAGTGCTCTTTCTGTTACTCTCACAGTGCCTCCTTGCACCTTATAGGAATTTAGTTTATATTTGTCATTTTAAATGAAATGATAATTTTCTGAACAGGTCAACCTCACTAAACATGGGTTCCCTATATGCAAAATGCTTGCACAAAAGCAATAATTAAAGCACAATGGAGACACTATTGGTACCTCTGAGATCTCAAGGATCCCATTGAATCTCCCCATTCAGGGCTCCACAGGGATAGCCTTTATAGGAATGGCATTTTCAAGTAGTTATAGCCGTTAATGATTTTTTCCTATTGCTCTTCCAATAATTACACTGGGTACTGATTACTCTCTCTAGAGACATTCCCACAGCCAAAAACCAAGCTTTAGACCTCAGAAATGAGCAGCCTCAACTGGACTTTTGCTTCAGGGTGAGGATATTTACAGGGATAAAAAGGGGCATCCTGAGCAAGAAGGGATTGGATGGGATTATTGTTATTGTTGCTATTCAGAAATTCAGTCCAACTCTTCACAAGCCCATATGGAGTTTTCTTGGCAAAGATACTGAAGTAGTTTTCCATTTCCTTCTTCAGCTTATTTTACAGATGAGTACTAAGGCAAACAGGCACTTGTCCACGGTCACACAGCTTGTAAGTGTCAGAGGCCTTATCTGAACTCAGGAAGATGAATCCTGACTCCAAACACAGCACTCTACCCACTATACCACCTCACTGCCCATATCCAAAATATTCAGCTCCATTCACGTTTTAGCCAACAAAGAGATATGGTAGTTTCAAAAAGGAGAGAATTGCAAGGAGATGGGACAATGAAAAGAAGGCTGGGGAAGAAAGGTGAGATTTCAAGTCGACTCCCCATAGCCTCAGAGAGGAGATAGACAGGCTAAATGATTTAGTTATGGTTTAAAATGATCAGAAAACGGTTTTGGCTTGACAACCATGAGGAGCACCCTAACTCAAATATCCCTACTCTCACCTTCTGGTAGGAAAGTTAAAACCAACTTTGGGAAGAGGCCTTCAAACTTGTTCTTTCTGTATTTGAATCAAGCTGACACACTAGAATCTGGAGTTAACTCTAATCACATCACTCTTCGATTCAAAAGTCTTCATTGGCTCCCCATTACCTATAAATCCTAGCATTCAAAGGCTGGCACAATTCCCTTTCAGTCTACATTTACAAACTCATTTTATATTTCTGCATTCCATGTGCTCTATGATCTCTCCACAGTAACTTCCTGTCTACATAAGCACTATATGAATGTCAGTTATTATTATCATCAGCGAGGGCATATGCCAAAGAGAATCAAAGACAGAGCAATTAAAAGATCTCTCATTTGAATTATGGTAAGAAAGGAAAGCATGGGAGATGGGGGAATGAATGAATTTATGGAGTACATTTTCTCCCTCCTTACTTTTTTCAAACATTTAGGACCAGAGCTTCCCAGCCTCCATTCTTGTGACCGAATAAAATAAGGACAAAGTGGCAATTTTACTTTAAGTCTCTACATCTATTCACTCTTTCCTCTGAACCAGAGAGTCTAGTATCTACACTGACAATGATGAATTCAGAAGGATTTGCTGGGGGTACTTGATTTCCCTCAAAGTTCTTTTTTCTAACACGTGCTAATTGGGCACAATCAGTACTCTATGCAGGAAGAGTTGTGCTTTATTACCAAAGTGGGACACATCTGGCAGACCATTTCTAACATCTCAGCATGTTCACTACTAGAAAAAGGATGTGCTCGATCTAACCCATAAAGTAGGTCAAGAGTGCCATTTATAAGGTTGCCTAGGATTCTAGAATGAAGATTAAGCCCTCCTATTAAAACTTGTAGAGGAAGGAACAAGGGAGGTTAGATAAAGTTACTTGTAGGATCAGTGTTTAATGCACATGTGCCTTTTATGTAGGTGGAAAAAGAAAATACATATGTAGTGTGATTGGAAGTGCCCCGCAAAGGGCCCCCAAACAGACATAAAATCCAACCTCTCCTTTTCCTTGGCCAATGCCTAAGATTCTATAGTTTGGCCTTTCCTGTTGCTTTAGTTTAAATTTAGTGATGTATTAAAATGAAAATACTCCTGGGAAGAACAGAACTGGAATCTTTTTTCAGTCTTTTAAGACATACTGTGAATGAGTTTCACATTGTATTTTTTTAAATGTAAAATATAAGAGTCCTGGGAGCCAACTAATTCCAGAATCACAGAATATCAGACATTTCAATTTCACTCTCAAACAAGAATCCATCTTACAGCATCCTTGACAAGTAGCCAACCAACCTTTGCTTAAAGACCTCTAGTGCAGAAGGAATCTGCCACATCCCAATGAAGCCCATCTTCCTTTTGGACAGCTCTAACTATTGATGACATGATCATCATCATCATCATCAAAGTTAGCATTTCTATAGGGCTGTAAGGTATACAAAGCATTTTACAAAGATCATCTCAGTTTTTCTTCAAAACAACAACTCTCAGAGGTAAGTGCTATTATTGTCCCTATTTCACAAAAGAAGACACAGGAAAGAGAGGGAGTTGAATTGACCTGCCCAGAGTTCATAAACATCCAAGGTAGGATTTTAATTCAGGTCTATTTTGAGTATACTCTATCCACTTCTATCCACTCTATCCACTTCACTATATTGTTTTACTCTTTGTGGAGTGGAAATCTCATATGTGCAGATAGTCTGTTTTATGGATGAAAAAATGAGGCCTAGAGAGGATAACTAACTTGCTCATTGTTACACAGATAGTTAATGGAAGGACTATGAAAGGAGCCTGTCTACAGAGCAAGTTTTGGTAGTGAGAGGAATAGGAGAATACTGGCTTTGCTGAAGGGATTGAGGAGTACTCCCAAAGGAGGGCTAAAGACTGAATGAGAAAAGAACTAGGTGAGAGTAGGAGGCAAAAGATCAAATTTAGAATCTTACCTGATAATATATTTGCTGTTGTTTAGTTGTTTTCAGTTGTGTCTGACTTTTCATGACCCCAAATGGGGGTTTTCTTGGCAAAGATACTAGACTAGCTTGCTTTTTGCTTCTCCAGTTCATTTTACAGATGAGAAAACTGAGGCAAACAGGGCTAAGTGACTTGCCCAGGGTCTCACAGTAAGTAAGAGTCTGAGGACAGATTTGAATTCAGGAAGATGAGTGTTCCTGACTAGAGCTGATACACTATCTACTCTGCCACCTAGCTGCCCAGAAAAAAAAAATATATATATATATATATATATATGTGTGTGTGTGTGTGTGTGTGTGTGTGTGTATATATGAATATATATATGCATGTATACACACACACACACACACGATCATTTCAACCTCCTAGATAATAACTTTCCTGTTTTTGTCATGGGGAAGTAATGTGGTCCAGTGAAAATAACTCAAACTAGAAATTAAGAATCCTAAATTTTAAACCTAGCTCTTTCAATTACTAGCTGTGTGTCTCTATACAAGCTACTAACCCTCTTTGGGACATTCATAGTTTCCCTATCTACTTCACAGAGCTGTTTGAAGGATAAAATGAGATAATAGACATGAAAGTGTTTCAATAAGTTAAAATTCAACAGAAACATAAGATAGTCTTAGTATAAGTAATTAATTAATGATACCCAATGTTTCCTACTTGTGTTTCCTCATCTAGAAAATAAAAGGTTTGGAACAATCTACAAAGTCTGTTCTAGATCTAATCCTCTACAATTAAATTTCTCTAATATAATTTGTGAGACATCATGGATTGGTTTAAATCTCATCTCAGAAACTTACAAGTTGTATGACCCTGGGCAATTCATACACTTTCTTTGTTCCTCAATTTCTTCATCTGTAAAGAGAGGGGTTAGGACTTCTTGGACTCTTGAGTGCCTTTTTAGCTCTAATTCCAAGATGCCGTGATATTTTTTATTGTTTAATTTATCTTTCAATTCTGAGTCATCCATCCAACCAACACATTCATTATTAAAAATTAAAAGGCAATAAAATATTATATGGTGTGTTCTCCTTGGGGGATACCCACAGGGCCATCCAAATGACAAACACTATAAAAGAGCTGCCAATTTCTCCTTCTCTCATCCCTATGTAACCATCTACTAACAAATATGACAACAATTTGGACAACTGTTTCTGAACACATGCTTCATTTGAAATCCCAAGCTTCTCATCAATTTAATTTATCAAACTGTAAATATCACAGATCTCCATGAATCTTACAGAAGATAAATGAGCACCATTTCTGTCCTCTGGTACTGAACTTAAATGCTGTTCTTAATTGTACTTAGATTTTTTTATTAAAGGCATCTAGGGAAACAGTACATGGGTTTATAATTAAATCATTTGTCTCAACAAATAACAGAAAGCATTTTGCCTACCTATGCCTTTTGCTTGTAAAAACGATGTCATTTTCTTTACATAACTCTTCACAGATGTTATCATACCAATCCTTATTTGGTTATCTCAGTACTAAACTAATTACATATACTAAAAAAATAAAAAATAACTATTAATTTAAGGGTTTACATTAATAAAACAGACTCCGTTCTCTTTTAGAATGGGAACATATTCCAATTTCACTAATTTTATGGCTTAAAAAAGGAATTGACGTTTCATATCCAAGAAAACCCAGCTCTTTCCAGTACAGATTTAGGATGTATGGTTGCTATAGTGATATAACACAGTTGGCTGGATTTCATCAGCTACAGCTACTCTCTATTATTTTCTGCTTGTTTATTTATGAATCACTTTTTAAAAGTCCGTAGACTCATTAGAATTCTGACTGCCAAAAGTATGGTCTGCTCATGTGGAAGGGGTATGTCCTCGAAGCAATGTGCTTCTGTCTGATTCCGAGACTGTACATTTTGTATATGTCTTGTTTTTTGTAAATGGGCCTATATGTGCATGCCATGGGGGAAAAGAAAGTT
Source organism: Phalanger gymnotis (assembly GCA_028646595.1). NCBI lineage: Eukaryota > Metazoa > Chordata > Mammalia > Diprotodontia > Phalangeridae > Phalanger > Phalanger gymnotis. The sequence continues at coordinate 201,372,811 of CM053622.1, read as the reverse complement.
ACTAGTTTTTAGGTATATTGGTCTAGAAAAGTATTATTGTTTCTCCAAAGACCTTAATTTAGAAAAGTCAAGGTCACCCATTGCATCCTGGGCCATCATCAGTAGTCTTGGTTTTTGTCTTACCACTGGAATCCAATGACTGGAAGAGAGAGAGAGTATGGCTGATGACTTTGCACAGCTCTACCTCACTCAAATCCAATTCATTCAAAAGTCAAGATACCACTCTTGTGATGTCATTGGTCTTCCTTGAGAACAAAGGACAAACAACAAAAACCTGTTTTCCCAATTATCAAGATCTCCACCAATGTCTTAAGGTACTTCTATACCTCATAGACAAACACTCTACTGTGCCTTTCTCTATCTCAAACACTGTTACTGATTTGTAATAACTTACTAAACTAAGAATTATTAGAGGATCCCAGAACACAATAAAGAAAAATACTGAAAAGGTTTACTTACTTAGCTTTCCTGGAAAACCCCATATGAAATGTGGAACTTTATTACCAAAAGCTGCCAATGATGTCATATCATAGATAATAATAATCAACATCTACCCAATGCTTTAAAATGTGAGGAAAAAAACACTATACGCATTATCTCATTTGATTCTCAGAACAGTACTGCAACATAGGTGCTATTATTGTCATTTCCTTTTTATAGATGAAGAAATTGAGGATAAGTGACTTGCCCAGAGTCATGCCAAGGGTAAACATTTGAGTCAGGATTTGAACCATGGTCTGTCTTATTCCACATATGGTGCTCTACCCACCAGGCCACCTGGCTGCCTCTGGATCTCAACATGTCAGAACTGGAAAGGAATCATCTGAGAAATCGTCTAATCCTTTTCCCTAATTTTGAGAGGATCATGGTTTCAGGAACATCTGGGTTTGGATTCTGCATCTGAGACTTCGTAGTTCTGTGACCATCTTTTAGTCTCCCTGAATCTCATTTTTATTAGTTATAAAATAGGATTAATGACATGGTACCTACTACCCAGAACCGTTGAGAAGATTGAATGCAATAACAAATGTAAAAATACTTTGTAAAACTTAAAATTATGTATGTGAAGGGAAGTAGGCTTTTCTCTGTCTAAAATACAGCATAAAAACAGTAGGATTTTCTTGCTAACAGATATACATAATAAAGACTGGAAGGTAATAGATAAGACTAATAAAAGCAGGAATCGAGGTTGTACAGTGAGCAACCTTGCCTTTTGTCCTGGTTCAAGCTTATTGCTGTTCTTGTTGTTCAGTCATTTCATTCGTGTCTGACTCTTCATGACCCCATTTGGGGTTTTCTTGGCAGAGATTCTGGGGAAGTTTGCCATTTCCTTCTCCAGCTCATTTTACAAATGAGGAAACTGAAGCAAACAGGGTTAAGTGACTTGTCTAGGGTCAAACATCCAGTAATTGTCTGTCTTGATGCCAGATTTCGACTCAGGAAGCAGAATTTTCCTGACTCCTGGTCTGGCATTCTATCCACTGTACCACCTAGCTGCCATCAAATTCATTAGCAGGCCTTGGGATCTTGTGGTCTTGAATTAGACTTGTTGTCGGAGAAAGAAGACTATTATTTTCTTCCCTTACATAGACATCAAAAGAAAATATTTAATATTTACCTTACTTATAATGCCTGGTTTTTGTTAGCTGAATTTAGAAGCTATGACCCAAGAATTATTAGTCTTCTCTTAATAGTGAGAGGTTTCAGAGCTTTCATACAGACACACATACACATATACAATGTATATATACATATATATGTATGTGTATACATGTATGTATTTATGTGTGTATATGTGTGTACATATCCATGTATATGCATATATGTGTGTATGTGTATGTGCATGTATATGTATATATGCATACATATAGTTGAAAATACATATATATACATATATGAGTATGCGTGCTTGTGTGCATGTATATGTACATATGCATATATGCATATATAATATATATGTATAGTACACATATGTGTATACATATGCATATATGTGTATGCATATTACAATATATACTTAATACAATATGGTATATGTGTATGTATATGCACACGTATATATAAGATATATGCACATACACATACCCTGTGTATACATTGGGGAGGGTATATACACACATACATTATACATATCTATATTTATGTATTTGCCTATATAGAGACATGTATGTAGATACAGATAAGTCTAGTTGACTGGACCTATGATGACTGGTAGGTGTTCCTGAAGCATTAAAATTCAATAGGCATCAAGATAAAAATTAATATGGCTTGATATCTGAAGTCAATGCCCAATGAAGAATAAAGGCCAAGCCACCATAAGACCATCTAACATCAGTAGAATGCAATTCAGGTGAGACTGTGAGTGCAGCAGTTACTCTCAGTCACAGGACCAGTAGAACAATGCTTCCAATGGAAAATTCATATCAAGCAGGAAGCAAGTCCATCAAGAACAATTTATGAAATCTCCAGAAGGTATTGATGACTTTGTAACAATCAGAAGCAAGAGATGCCTTTCCAGAGTTATAATAGGTCACGTCTTCCCATGTGTGGGATGCCCATGTGTACCCACTCTTGCCACTGAGTGTTTATTTATGTGAAAGTGTCTCCAGGTTTATGGAAGGAGTCAAGCTCTTTTGCCACTTTTCTTATTATGCTACTTCGTTAAAAACCTTGAAGTACTTATATTATATGATTAATTACAGAAAAAAACAAATATATTGTGTGAACTATCTAAGTGATACTCAAAAACTGACCATGTACTATGGCATAAAAACCTCACAATCCAGTGCAGAAAGACAGAAATAATCAATGCGTACTTTTCAGATCGTGATGAAATAAAAATTAATTGTAAAAAAGGACCATGGAAAGATAAACTAAAAATTAATTGGAACCTAAATAATCTAATCCTAAAGAATGAGTGGGTCAAAGAACAAATCATAGAAACAATAACTTCATTCAAGAGAATGACAATAATGAGACAACATACCAAAACTTATGGGATGCAGCAAAAGCAAGTCTTAGGGGAAATTTTATATCTCTAAATGCTTACATGAATAAAATAGACAAAAAGAAGGTCAATGAATTGGGCATGCAACTGAAAAAGTTAGAAAAGGAAAAAACTGAAAATCCCCAATTAAATACCACATTAGAAATACTGAAAACCAAAGTGAGATTAATAAAATTGGAATCAAGAAAACTATTGAACTAATAAATAAAACTAAGAGCTGGTTTTATGGAAAAAAATAAAATTGACAAACCTTTGGTCAATTGGATTAAAAAAAAGAAAAAACACCAAATTACCAGTATAAAAAAAGAAAAGGGTGAATTCACCTCCAATTAAGAAGAAATTAAAAC
>CM053622.1:201351980-201368957 GCA_028646595.1 Phalanger gymnotis | reverse complement strand
ATCTTTTGCGATTGCCTCTATCCCTTGTTTGCCTAATAATTTTCTCCTTACCCATAGCTGTAAGAGGTATTTGATATGGTTCACTTAATTTTTTTTATGAGATGACCTTTAAAATTCACACATCCATTTTGAGCTTAATTTGGTATATGTTGACCTAATAATTTCTTCCAAACTACTTTCCATTTCTCTCAGCAATTCTTTTCATGGGGCATTTCTTCCCTAAGTAATTTGTGTTCTTAGGTATGTGAAATACCTTTTGAGTTTAATTATATCTACTCCCTCACTTCCCTACCTCCTTCTTTCCTCCCTCCATCCCTTCCCTCTCTCCCTCCTTCCTTCCATCCTTCCTTTTTTCTCCTTTTTTTCCTTCTTTCCTTTCTCCCTTTCTCCCTTCCTCCCTTCCTTCCTTCCTTCCTTCCTTCCTTCCTTCCTTCCTTCCTTCCTTCCTTCCTTCCTCCTTTCCTTCCTTCTTTCCTTCCTTCCTTCCTCCTCCAAACAGTTTTGATGATTATTACTTTTAAACAAAATTTGGGGTCTTGAAGTGCTATTCCTTCTTCATTCTCACTTTTTTTCATTATATCATCCATATTAATTTTGTTATTAAGGAATTTTGTTCAGTTCTATATAGTACCCCTTTGGTAGTTTAGTTGAGATAGCACTAAATCTACAAACTAATTGAGTTGTTATCATCATTTTAATTATATTCGCCTGGCCCTGCCAAAGCCTTTTATTTTTTTAAACACCAGTTCATTCCTGATGATAACATATGGCTGCCAATTATGGAACTCCACGATCTGAAGGGAATCATAATCAGAAGTGACCAAAAAGAAAATTAGTGAATATAAGTAGTATGCAACATATTACCAAATATGACTTGCATGCAAGAAATGGAGCAAAAGGCATCACTGGGATATATGACCACAAAAAGAGATAGGCCTTTCATGTGGAAAGGAGGAAGTATGACAGATGGCCAGTCTGAAGCCTTCACTGGAATCCATGAAAAATTTAAAAACTCAACAGAAGTCCTCCAGCATGTCAAACCTCTGTGGGGGGCATGGGAACAACATACAAGATGAGAATGTGCAGGTGACTTGAGATATGCTTTTTGGAAAGTAGAACCCACACCAATGAGATCTCAGATCAATTAAAATTACAGTACCTAGAAAAGGTTGTGAAGTGTAATCTTGAAGTTAAATGATTAAGCCAAATTATATTACCTGAATAATAACAATAACAATATAAGCTTATACATAAAGAAGCAGTCCTATGTTTTCATCAATGTAGGAAAATCTCCAGCAAGGAAAGTCCTTTAGCTGCCTCCTATTTATATTTATATAGTAATTTATTTAAGATTTACAATGTTAGAGGCACTATAGTAAAGAGTTGGTCTAGGAATCACTAGATTGGAGTCCAAGTACCAGAACTGATGTTTCTATGTGACCTCAGACACCTAACTACCTCCCTGAGTCTCAATTTCTTCATTTTAAAAATTATGCTATCAGTTCTGAAGTCATCATCCACTGCCTCTTCTTTCCTGAGAAACAGCATGACAAGAGGCTTTATCTACTTTCTTATCAGTATGACTCAGGTCAGTCTCCATGGGTCTCAGAGAATGAACTTGTTTCCCAAACTCTATTTCTTTTTTTTTTCTTTTTTTGTGGATTTTTTTTTGAATTTTTTATTTCTTCAATTAATTTATTTTTAGCTTTCGACATGCACTTCTACAAGATTGTGTTCCAAATTTTCTCTCCATATCTCCTTCCCACCACCCTGAGATGGCATGCATTCTGATTACCCCTTCCCCCAATCTGCTCTCCCTTCTATCACCCCACCCCCACACCTTCTTTTATCCCTTTTTCTTCTTTTTTCCTGTAGGGAAAGATGAATTTCTATACCCTATTGCCTGTATATCTTATTTCCCAGTTGCATGTAAAAACAATTTTTAACATTTGTTTTTAAAACTCTGAGTTCTGGGGGTGGAGCCAAGATGGTGGCTGGAAAGCAGGGACTTGCTTAAGCACTCTCCTAGGTCCCTCCAAACACCTGTAAAAAATGGCTCTGAACAAATGCTAGAGCTGCAGAACCCACAAAATAACAGAGGGAAGCAGGGCTCCAGCCCAGGAAAGACTGGATGACCATGGGGAAGGGTCTATCTCATAGACCTGGGAGGGGAGCCAAACACAGCCCAGCCTGCGCCACGCAAGGACCAACTAGACTAGGAGCCAGGCGGAACAGGCAGTAGGGCCCTGAATCATTGAGCTATGCCAGTTACCAGACTTCTCAACCCACAAATACCAAAGACAACAGAGAAGGTTAGTGGGTAGAACTGTGAATTGAAAGGAGTGCAAGGCCACCGCCCTAGGGGCATGGAAGTGGTGCAGCACTGGGGCTGCTTCCAGCTGCAGTTGCTTCTGGCCCCAGGCCCACCTGGTGGGAGGAATTAAGCAGAGGATCACAGCGGGAGTGCATAGCCTGCTTTGCCCTGCCGAGATCTGAACCACAATACTGGTTGTCGGTTCTGGGGGGAGGAGGAGCACTGCTGTGACAAAGCTTGCTGTGTAGAAGGAGCTCTGAAAACAGCAGCACAAGGACCCTAAAGCTTGGGACAAAGTACTCTCTACAAGCAGTCAAAACCCCAACAAAAAGCTCAAGGGTCAAGTACTTGACTGGGAACATGAACAGGCAGTGAAAACAGACCCAGCAGATTCAGACTTTGGAATCTTTTTTTGGTGCCAAAAAAGAGCAAAACATACAGCCAGAAGAAGTAAACAAAGTCAAAGAGCCTACATCAAAAGCTTCCAAGAAAAATATGAATTGCTCTCAGGCCATGGAAGAGCTAAGAAAGGTTTTGGAAAAGCAAGTAAGAGAAGTAGAGGAAAAATTGGGGAGAGAAATAAGAGTGATGCAAGAAAATCATGAAAAACAAATCAATGACTTGCTAAAGGAGGCCCAAAAAAGTACTGAAGAAAATAACACCTTAAAAAATAGACTAACTCAAATGGCAAAAGAGCTCCAAAAAGCCAAAGAGGAGAAGAATGCCTTGAAACACAGAATTAGCCAAACAGAAAAGGAGGTCCAAAAGACCAATGAAGAAAATACTACCTTAAAAAAATTAGAAAAATTAGAAAATTGTAGAAGCCAGAAAGAAACAATTTGAGTATTGTGGAAACACAATCACGATAACACAAGATTGTCAGGAAGTGATCTGTGGATTCTTTTAATTTCTATTTTACCCTCTGGCTCTAGAATATCAGGGCAGTTCTCCTCGATAGCTTCTTGAAAGATGATATCCAGGCCCTTTTTTTTTTTTGATCATAGCTTTCGGGTAGTCCAGTAATTTTAAAATTATCTCTCTTGGATCTATTTTCCAGATCAGTGGTTTTTCCAATGAGATATCTCACATTGTCTTCCATTTTTTCATTCCTTTGGTTCTGTTTGATAATATCTTGATTTCTCATCAAGTCACTAGCTTCCACTTGCTCCAATCTAATTTTTAAGGTAGTATTTTCTTCTTTCTTTTTATCTTTCTGTGGTTCTTTGTTACAAATAATTTTTATTGCATCATGATCTGAAAGGGATGCTTTGACTACTTCTGCCTTTCTACATTGGATCGTGAGTTTTTTATGCCCTAGTACATGGTCATTTTTGTGTATGTGCCGTGTACCACTGAGAAAAAGTATATTCCTTTTTATCCTCTTTCAGTTTTCTCCAGGGTTCTATCATATCTACCTTTTCTAAAATTCCATTCACCTCCTTAACTTCTTTCTTGTTTATTCTGAGGTTAGATTTATCAAGTTAAGATAGGGGGAGGTTGAGGTCCCCCACTAGTATAGTTTTACTACTTATTTCTTCCTGTAACTCCCTTAACTTCTCTAAGAATTTGTATGCTATACAACTTGATGAATATATGTTAAGTAATGATATTGCTTCATTGTCTATGGTGCCTCTTAGGAGGATATAGTTTCCTTCCTTATCTCTTTTAATTACATCGAGCTTTGCTTTTTCTGAGATTAGGATTGCCACCCCTACTTTTTTTTTACTTCAACTGATGCATAATATATTCTACTCCAGCCTTTTACCTTAACCCTGTGTGTATCCCTTGGTTTAAAATGTGTTTCTTGTAAACAACATATTGTAGGATTATGGTTTTTAATCCATTCTGCTATCTGCTTCCATTTTATGGCAGAGTTCACCCCATTCCCACTCACAGTTATGATTACTATCTGTGTCTTTTTTTCCATCCTATTTCTCCCCATTTATGTTTTTATTTCTCTCTTCTCCCTTCCACTCCTCAAATGTTTTGCTTTTGACCACCGCCTCCCTCCACATTCCCTCCCTGTCTGTCCTGCCACTTATCTTACCCTTTTCCCCTTACTACTTCTTCCCTTCCTTCTAACCACCCCCCCCCTCTTCTTTCCCCATCCCCTCCTACTGTCTGTAGGACAAGTTTGATTTCTGTACTTAGAGTAAGTTATTCCCTCCTTGAACAAATCCAATGAGGGTAAAGCTCACATACTGCTCTTCTCCCTTCCTTCTTTCCCTCTACTATAATATGCTTTTGTGCCTCTTCATGTGATGTATTTTACCCTTTTCTACTACCTCCTTACCCCTTCTCCCAGAACCATCCCTTTACATCCCTTAATTATGTTTTTTATCTACCTCTCTCAAATCTGCTCAGCTTCATTTTTTTAGAGGTATCTGACAGAGTTTGTAAGAGAGGTCCAATAAGTTGCTGTTTTCACTCTGCCATCTTGGCCCTGTACTCTGTTGACTCATTTTTCATGATTTTCTTGCATCACTCACATTTCTCTTTCCAAGTTTTCCTCTACTTCACTTACTTGATTTTCAAAATCCTTTTTAAGTTCTTCCATGGCCTGTGACCAATTCATATTTTTCTTGGAGGCTTTCAGTATAGGAACTTTAACTCTGTTGTCTTCTTCTGGTTGTATGTTTTGATCTTCCTTGCGACTAAAGTAAGATTCTATAGTCTGATTTTTTTCCCGCTGTTTGCTCATTTTCCTAGCCAATTACTTGACTATTTAGCTCTTTGTTAAAGTAGGTCTTTGGTTCCAGTGTGGAGGGTATACTGTCCCAAACTTCAGGGGGTTTTTTTCAGCCGTTTTCAGAAATATTTCTAGAGACCATAAATTTTCAGTTCTTCCAAGGTGGTATGATCAAAGGAGAGGTGTTTACTCCTTTCCTGGCCTGTGCTCTGGTTTGTGAGTGACCACAAGCACTCTTTTCTGCTTTGGAACTGTGAGGAGCATTCCCTTTCCACTGCTACCACAAGTTCCACCACACCAGCACTCCTCCTTGCCCCAGGACCACCACCCAGTATTACCCCTCAGATTGAAGCACAGGCAAAACAAGAGAATCCTGCCTCAGTGCCAGAGGTCTCTCTACTCCTCCTGTGATCAACAGCTTAATCCCTCCACTGTCTATGGGCTGAGAGGTCCAGAAGCAGCTACTTCTGCTACCACCACCACTACCACCCTGGGGCTAGGGCCAAACTGTGCTCCTCTCTCACCAAAGTCTGACAGACCTTTCCTACTGACCTTCTAACTTGTCTTTGGCATTTGCGGGTTGAGAAGTATGGAAGCCACCACAGCTGTGAGTAATTCAGTACCCTGAAGCCTGCTCCAGCCCATCTGTGCCAGCATGGCCCATGCTGTACTGTACTCTTCTCTCAGACTGGGGCAATAGATCCTTCAAAATGACCTTGTAGGTTGTCTTGGGCTGGAAATTTCACTCTGCCATTTTGTGGGTTCTGTGGCTCTAAAATTTGTTTAGAGTCATTTTTACAAGTATTTGGAAGGGTTTGGGGGAAAGCTCGAGTAAATTCCTGCTTTTACTCCACCATCTTGGCTCCACCCCAAATTCTATTTCATGAGAAGAAATGCATACACAATCTTCATCCAGCTCTGCCACCATATGCTTTCAAACTGTGCTAAGGATTAAGGTAGGTCCGTACCTTACCATTCAGGTCATTCTTTCCCAGTTTTGACGGGAAAGGAGGGCAATAGTCAATCATTAAGCATTTATTAAGTGCTTACTGTATGCCAACACTTACTATGTCTCCATCTACCAACTAGAAAGCCAAAGATAAAGAAAAAATATTCTGCCTACAAACAGCTTATATTTTAGGGAGAAGACCACTTAAACAGGCATATGCAGGACACAGACTAGATGGAAGGTAACAATAGGGTTGAGGATGCAGGTGGGGAGAGGGACCAGCAGTTTTCAAACCAAGAGCTTTAAAGAGGAAGAAGTCATGATGGTATCTTTTGCACTAGAGAAGGAAGATTTGAAGGGATACTTTATCTTTTATATTATGGATCACTTTGGTGGTATAGTGGAGGCTATGGATACCTATTCAGAATAACATTCTTAAATTTATAAAATAAAATACAGAAGATTACCAAAGAAACTAATTTTGTTGAAATATAGTTACAAAATATTGAAAAACAATAAGTTTTTAGGGTCCAGTTTAAGAACCCCTAGAGGAAATCTTATACCTCAGCACTTTAGTGAAGTTGGTCTAGAGGTTATCAAAATCATAATGCTGTTAGTGATAAAGCAGCTGACCTATTTATTTAAAACTGTATTTAAATAATCTATTTCTTCAAAATGACATTTAAAGAATCATTCAATCATTGAGAGAGAGAAAGAAAAGGGAAATTATTCTAAAATTAGTAGCTACCGATAAAAAAGCAAATAAATATTTTTTTCAAAGTCATGCATAAAACCATGAACTTGAAGCTATTTACAATTTGTTTTAAGGAATAATGTAAACATTGGGGCCATATCCATGTTCTGAGATCTTTGTCTGAGTATTTTTCCAACTTCATTGCTGTAGTTATTATTGGTTCTCAGTAGTAATGAGTATTCATCATTTTTTCCTTCTGATTCTGCTTTTTCCATTCCATATCCTTTCATAGACATCTCTCCATATGTCTGTTTTCTTCAGAATTGTCATTTCTTATATCACCACAATATTCCATTACTTTGATATACTGCCATTGATTCAGTCATTTCCAATTACTAGAAATATAGGTTTCCGCGCCCCACCCCCAGGTTTGTGCATCAAAAGCACTACTGTTCTGAATACTGTTGCATGGATGAATTTTTGTTCCTTTTTTTATAGCATCCTTAGGATACAGCCCTAGTGATAGATTACTGGACCCAAAGGAAACGTGGTTTTTCTAATTCTTATTGTGTAATTCCATATTGTTTCTTCCAAAAGATTGTACTATACAAGCAGAATAGATTTTTTTAACACCAACTATATTCCCAGGTTATAAAGCATATGACCTGAGACTGTCACCTGTATGTGGCTACAATAATTGGTTAGCAGACAACTTTTGTTCTTCAGCTAGCTTAATAGTTGGCAGTTAGCTGACTACATGATGTGTTTTGAGTTCCACTAACCCAAATCATTTTCTCCATCAGCCTCCCATAGGCAAAGGGGCTTGAAATTCCACAGTCGGAGAATTTAAGATTTGAGAATCCCAGTGGCCACCCAGCCCAACTGTAAGGGCAAGTAAAGTGGGACTTTTTTGCTGTGTTTTCTTTTGGAGTTCTAGTTCTTCTCAGCACTAAGGCAATCAAGTGCCTTTCATTGAATCCTGCCTTTGATTGAAACAAGAATCTTTGATGACCCGTTTAAGTCACAAGAAAACCTAAGTCACATGAGTTTGAGTCACATAATTGTGACACTTTCTCTCCCTGAAGAAGTGTATATATACTCTGACGATAGCATTTTGCTTGAAGGTTCACTCACTGGAAGAGTGTTCATGCGATTTGGCTAGATGAGACTCTGGGTAGCCATTAAGGAGCCCCCTGGCTTTGAAAACCTAGATGTTGGTGCTTCTCTCTCCAGTATCTATCTATGTATTGCTGTGGACAGACAGTTAGAAGCCCTGTCTGCTGATTTGTGTTATTTGCTCTGTTGATATAATTTCTGCTTGTAATTTCTGTTTGTGTTTTCTCTGAAGTTCAGGGTGCTGATTTTTTCCCTTGAACTAAGTGAATGATATATGTATCTTTAATTAAAGTGAGATTGTAAACTCCTTTAAGTTGCTTTCCTTCAGAAAAGCAGATCAAAGAATCTGTGCTAGCAGCCCTCCTGTGTGCTGGTGAGGTCTTACACCTCCACAGCAGCTGCTAGTAACATTGGTGTTACACCAACCAACCCTGAAACAAAGAACCCTGTCTATGCTGTAGTCCCTGTACCTGACAAGGTTCATTCATTCAGCTTTGCTTAAAGACCTGCCAGTGAGAGAGAATTTATCACCTCCCTAAGGCAATGCATTCCATATTTGGAGAGCTTTAATTTTAGGAATTTTGTTTGCTGTCTTGAAATTAGTCTAAATGCGTTTACCCAAAAATTTCATACATAGCTCCTTGCTCTGGTCTTGGGGCCAAACAATTAAACACTAAGTTGGAAATCATAAAAATTAAAGGTAAGACTAATAAAACTGAGTGTAAAAAAAAAAACATTGAATTAATAAATAAAACCAGGAGTTGGTTTTTCTTTTTTTTTGGAGTTGGTTTTTCTAAAAAAAATAAAATAAAACAAAGTTAATTAAAAAATGGTTAATTTGATTAAAAGAGAGAAGAAAACCAAATCACTAGTATCAAAAATGAAAAGAGTGAATATGCCACTAACAAAGATATAATTGAGGCAATTATAAGGAGTTATTTTGCCCAATTATATGCCAATAAATTTAACAATTTAAACAAAATAAGAGAATATTTACAGAATAAGTCTATTCTTGCTTCCCACATTATCACCTTTCAAATAGTTGAAAACAGGTGTCATGCCCTCCTCAGTTATATCTTTTCCAGACTAAATATTCCCTGTTCCTCTAATCTTCTAATCCTCTAATCATGCTCCATCAACTCTTCACCATTCTGATTATCTTCCAACTTGTCAATGCCTTTCCTAAAATTTTGTATCCAGGTGTATACAAAAAAAGAAGCAGCTATATGTGGTATAAAGAGTGAGACTATTGTCTCCTTATCCCATTGAGCTAGCAGAATATACTGTTATGCTTCTTGGGTGCCATATCCCATTGTCAACTCTCAGTTGAGTTTTCAGTTCATTAAAACTCTAAGGTCTACTTGGATCAATTGCTATCTAACCTTGTATTCTCTCATTGCTTCCTTGTGAAATTGATTTTTTGACTACACATTTTTATCTTATTCCACTTGTTTCTATGTTCTAAGATGTTGAGATATTTTTCATCATTTGTCGTAGCTATTATTCTTCCCAAGTCTATAACATATGCAAATTCCATTATTACTCATAAGATCAAAGCCCAGGGTATGAAGGGAACCTTAGTGATAATTTAGTTCAATTCTTGCACGAAATATAAATTACAGTATCCCTGACAAGTGGTCATCCAGCCACCGTTTTATTGTTTCCAATGAAACATACTCTTTACTGCCCGAGGCTGCCAACTTCTTTTTTGGGCAGCTCTAATTATTAAGATATTTAAATATTTTGAAGAAAATTATCAAGTTCTCTACTCTTTCCTTTCCCTAAACTCTCTTCTCCAGGTTAAATATGCACAGTTTCTTCAAGTGATAGCCATTTATGTGGTCTTGAGGCCCATCACCATCTTCTACATGTTCTCTCAATTAACATCACCAATATAATTCAGGACCTCAAATTATACACTAGATGTGACCAGAAAAGTATGGTGGGACCATTATCATCTTTATTCTGGAAATTATATTTCTATTATTGAAGCCCCAAATTGAATTAGTGATCGGTGGATATATATCATGTAACTGACTCAGATTTAGCTTGTAGCTCATTCAACAACATTGTTTTTCAGATGAACACAGTCAGTTTTCAAGGTGCTTCTTCTAATACTAGTATTGTAAGAGTTTTATCCCATCTATAGGATAGTGTAACTGCAAGTGACCAATGGGACTCAAAACATTATGTTTAAAATGTATAGTTCAGATTAATTTGGCATTAGAATAGGCATGGGGATAAGGTGACTGAGAGGCAGAGAGAATTCTCTGGTGAGGAACTCCTTCTACCGTTGCAAATCAGGCAACTTTTTTGAAACTTACAGTCTTAGAGAAGTACCTAGTTCACTAAGAAGTATTGGATGGAGGAAGGACATGAATTCAGTCTTCCTGGAGCATAGCAGATAGAGGTCCAGGCCATAAATCAGAAAGACCTGAGATTAAATCTGGCCTCAGGCACTTATTAGCTGTGTAACCTTAGGCAAGTCACTTAAATTGTGTTTGTCTCAGTTTCCTTATTGCTAAAACTGGGATAATAATAGCACCTCCCTCCCAGGCTTGTTGTGAGCCTCAAATGAGATAATAGTTCTGAAGTGACTTTTCTGCTTTCCTCCTTCCTATCTCTCTTCTTTCCTTCTGCCTCTTCTTTCTTTTCTTTTACTACCTTCCTTCCCTTTCTTCAATTTCTTTCTTTCTTCAACTTCTTCCTCCGTTCCTTCCTTCCATATCTCTCAGTTTTTCTACCCTTCCTGGAAATGTACTTCTCTTCCTCTTGCCTCTTCTCTCTAAGTGTAACTATTTTTATGTGCTTGGTGTGCAGCATTTTGTAGTCTATTTCTTATGTAGCTGTGTATATCTCGAGTCCCCTGTGATAGATTAGACGCTCCACAAGAACAGGAATTTCTTAAAGAATAGAAAGGAGTAAATCAGTTTCCGGGCAGTTCTTGTTTAAAGTGATATAACTCAGGAATCTGAAACAATCAATCCCCATCTCATTTTGTCCTGTGATTTTAAGTGTGCTAATTATGCCCATGTCCTGCAGGGCCTGCCTGACCACTACTAGAGATTTGATTATGTTCTCACTGTATTAGTTGCCCAGAATTTCACTTCAAAGTTTGCTGAAACCATGACCAAAACCCAGCAGCTTTCTGTCACTCTACAAGTTCCTCAGATCTACATCCCATTCCCCCTCCAAAAGGCTGATCAGAGATCACTAGGCACCTGGGCAGTCAAATTCAATTAATACTGAAATGGATTCCATTCAAAAGTATTTCTTAAGATCCACCTCTATCTAGACCAAGGACCTGCTAGGCCTTGAGTGAGCTACAAAGCTAAAAGAAGAACGTACTGGTCACAAGGAAGTTCTACTACAACAAGGAAAATAAGACATCTACACAAAACATATTAATAAATAGATTATATTAAATAACATGTACAACATACATAACATATCAAACTGCTTACCATTTTAGAGAGGGAGGAGGGAAGGGAGGGAAGGAGAAAAATTTGTAACTCGAATTTTTTTAAAAAATGAATGTTACAAACTGTCTACATGTAAATGGGAAAAATAAAATACTATAAAAAAAAGGAGAATTTCCACTCTGAGTGAGAAGGAATTGAATTCTCCTGGGCACCAGAATCAGGTGGGAAGGCTTGATCCCAGTGTGAATGTTGGAACTGTCTGCATGCAGGCCCTAGTAGACACACTGAGATATAGATTGGCTTTTGGAAACTGCAACTGAATTGGTTTCTTTCACTAACACCATCATTTAGTTTGGAGTTGCTGGCACCTGACCACCTAATGGAATTGCTGCTGGAGAAAGTGAATGAAAGAATGAATAAAAAACAAACAAACAAACAAATAATTGGCATGTGCAAACAAGGAAACAGGAAAGTGCAGAAGTAGGAGACTGAAGCAAGACATTTTTCACAATAAATTTTGTTTTTATACTGTTGTTCTCATATAGACCTCCCCTTCCTTCTTTCCATGTAGCCATTGTATCAAAGGAAACATTTTAAAACAGTACTCATATTGTAAACAATGTCTACAATGAAACTGGAATCGCTTGCACCCATACCCCACTGACTTGACGAACTGAGGGGCAAGATAACTCTGGCCTGAAGTCTATAGGTGTGAAGCCTGTTGTGAATTGTACTCCTTCACTCTAAAAAAAGAGACAAAGGTGAGAATTCAATTCCAAGGCATAGACTGAAAGCACCATGAGGACACAGAAGTCCACACCTTTTATAGGCAGAGTAAAAGGAGGGGCCAGAAGACAAAAGGAACCTTTAAAAGACCACAACAACTCAGTCCTCAACACCTTTGCTGATAGAGCTCAAGGGAAAGAACTAGCATTATTTTCTATCCTGAGAGGAATGTTTGAGAAGGAAGGAAATCAGAGGGAGCAAGATGATACAACGTTAGCCTGCCCAAAGTGCAGAGGAGCCATCAAATACAGCAATTTGGTGCCCAATGGGAAGCTGCAGAATCTATCGCTGGCAAAATGCTCAGACCTCATTTTCTGCAGAGCATGGTGGGCCTGACTACCTGTGATCAACATGGAGAAAAAGAGAAACTCTTCTGTGAGAAGACCAGAGACCCCCTCTGTGAATACGGTTTATTAGCCCCAGAGCACAATGATCACAAAACGTTTCCCCTAGACAGTGTTGCTGCCAAATGTAAGGAGAAGCTCCAGGAGACATTGAATATCTTACAGAGAAAAGAGGAGGAATTTAAAGTAAAATTAGAATATGAGAGAAGAAAGAGTGGTACAGTGTAAGGAGGGTACACATGTTTTTAAACAATTTTTGATGTCCAAATACAAGAAAACACACCAGTTCTTATGAGATGAAGAAAATCTACACCTGCAAAAACTGGGCCAGGATTTCAAAAACAACCTGGCAAAACTCAAGGAGAGCAAGGCCAAATCGTCACAACAAATCCAAAAAGTACAACAAATACCATTAGAAATAGAGGAGAATTTGGATGAGGCACCCTTGGAAAAGCTTCAGAATGTGAAAGGCACTTTGGAAAGGAATGAGGAACTTCCACTTCAAAAACCAGAGGTTGCTTCCCTTGATTGGACCACCTGCCCCATCACTGACTTGAGAGAAATGTTCATGAGCCTCTATATGGAGAGAACTCTGGATCCTGGAACAGCCAATCCTCATCTCATCATGTCCAAAGATTTGTAAAGTGTCAAGTATGGAAGTAACCCCCAAGACCTCCCTGACAACAAAGATCTGACTATGCTCTTCTTGCATTGGTGGCCCAGACTTTCACCTCAGGCAAACGCTACTGGGAAGTAGAGGTGAGAGTGGGACAGAGTGGGAAGTGGGCATCTGTGAAAATTTAGTCTACAGAAAGGGGAAATGCTATTTATCATCTGGGGATAGAAGGACCTTAATAGCCTTCAAATATCAAAATGATTTCTTTCTCTGGAATTCACAAGATGGTTATCATGCAATCCAACCTATACACAAAGTGGGCATTTTCCTTGATTTTAAAAGGGGACTTGCAGCATTTTACAATGCCACAGTCAGATATCTTATCTACAGTCTCCCTAACATTATTTTTCAAGGATTTTCATCCTTGCTTCTCTATTTACCTTCCCAGTGAAGAGAGTACCCCTGGATCTCTCATTATCTGCCCTAGGAGTAACCAGTAGATAGCTGACAAATGATAAAAATGACTATAGGACACTGTCAGTTTCAAACAACTGAAAACCACACCTGAAATTTCTATTCCTTAGAACCCATGTGAATCAGGTCAATCAAGTAATGGATGAATATAAACTATAATGAGAACAAAATCTGCCTTATTAATGCCTTTTATTAATACTAGTCGGCCTCACCTCACTAATACCTCATATAGAATATGGACAATGTTATTACAACACAACCCATCCTTGGAAAATTATTACTTTCCTATGGTTTATGGAAATGAATGTCACTCACGAATAGTGTATCTGTCCAAGATACAGGAATCTACACACATATATGCACATAGATACACACTCACATGTACAAACACCTATACCGAGGTATGTACGTCTATTTTGTGTTATATGTATAAATATGTATTATATATTGAGAGAAATTAATATGTCATCATATTAATAATTACTATTAATTTGTGTTACATCCTTTTCCTCCTATCTTTGTTAAGACCTCACTCCTGAAAAGGTCAGTCTCTGAAGGCTGTAACTGAGTAAGGTAATCTCTCAGACCCAAGGCATATACCTGGGCAGGTACCTTACTTTTATTTTAAGGGTAGAGGCCCTTTCTCTTTGTTTACTCTGCTATATCTTTTTTTTGGTTGTTGTTTACTCTGAGAGATCTTTTCCCCCAGAACATGGCTCCTTGTCCTTGATCCCCGCCATTAGAGTTTAGGGTGACCCAGCTCATGAAGGAGAAAATTAGCCAGAAAGGTCCAGATGGAAATGCCTCCCAGATGCCTCAAGGCTGCTGAGTCTTGTGAGACATGATCTGTGAGAGAATAAACTTTAAAATTACTTTATATCAATCAGTTTGAGTCAGATAGCAGGTCTCTGTGTGGTGACATATCAGGTTAAGTACTTCAGCACAGACCTAAAAAAACAAACCAAAAAACCACCACCACCAACAACAGAAAAACTAGTTTAACCACTTAGACATCTTGGTGCAAAAGATTTCCTTGAGCAAAGGAAGTAATTAGGAAAAGTAATTTTTATTTTTATTCACTGAGACTCTATATCCTTGATTGTGTTGTTGTCTGTCTTTTTGTCTCTGTATATCTGGAGTGTAATGCTTGATGATCAGCCCTAATTGCTGGCATGTGCTTCTGTGTGACTTCAGTTGTGTTAGGCAAGGGGCAGAGAAAAGGGTCTTAAACCTGCTTGACCAGCAAAACTTTGCCAGGAGGCTCTTCTGCATCTCTACCACTAGTTTTATTTATAGTTAAACTAGGGGTATTTTTTCTCTTTCTCTAAAAGGGCAAGAGTAAAGCGAAAACCTTTTTTTTTTCTTTTTAAATCTCTTTCTGGAGCATCGAGGTGGCACTATGAGTAGAGTATTGGCCCTGGAATTAGGAGGAACTGAGTTCAAATCTGACCTCAGACACATGACACACTTACTAGCTGTGTGACCTTAAGCAAGTCACTTAACCCCAATTGCCCTGCCTTACCTCCTCCAAAAAAAAATCTCTTTCTGTCTTTAGATTGTAGCTAAAATTAAAAGACAGAGAAGGGGATATTTCCCCCAATTTGAAGTTTGACATCAACTAATTGGAAATTACCAAGGTCTCTTTAAATTGTGGATTGTACAGTGAAATTATTGTAGTAAGTCCCAAATTAGCATACTTGGAAATTTGTTTTAAGAAAGTTTAAAAAAAAAACAACTTTGAATGTTACAGGCAGATTTACTGTTTTACAGCTAAGAGAGGAAGGAAGCAGATTTACATAGTCCAAGGAATTTTTTTTTCTTTCTTTTTTATACATGTGTGTCTGTGAGTAAAAAGCAAGCCAATTTTTTTCTCTTTTCCTTCTCCCCAAGCAGCAGGGGAGGGAAGAGTTTAGTAAGAACATACCTTTTTAAGGTTCTAGCTCAGGGGTGGGGAATCTGAGGCCTTGAGGCCACATATGGCCTCATGTGGCCTTTTGACTGACTGAATTTGGATTCAGTCAAAAGGCCACACTTAAGGATCTAGAAGGCCACATATGGCCTCAAAGGCCTCAGGCTCAGTGGCACTGTTGTGGTTTGGGGTGCTAGGAACCCCCATATGTCAAGGTAAAGGGGGGGGAAGGGAGGGGTCTGCATGGAATGAATTCATACACTCAAACTTTCTTCCAGTCAAATGACAAGGTTCATGGTAACACCAATAGCAGCTGGCAGAGTTCCTAGTGAATTTGTGGACTTGATGAGGATAGGGCTGATACATACAAAAAAGAAGAAAAGGATCAGTGAATAGATCTTCGTAGGATTAAGGAGTGGCCTGGGGTGGGCCAGATGCAGACAATGAAAGGAGTTAAGTGGTTGGAGATCCACAGTGAAAGAGCAGTTGAAAGGATTGTATGAGGTAGTGAGAGAATAAAGTGTGAAGGCTTCACAGGGTTTATGTATATATATATATATATGTATGTATGTATGTATGTATTTAGATGTAAATACATATATATGAATATATGTATTTACATCTAAATATATATGTATATCTATCTATATATATGTATTTATATCTAAAATGTTTGAGAATCAATATTTAGAGAAAAGGGAAATGGGATAAATTTGAGTCTGTGGGAATCTGATTATTTAGCCTTTAGAAATGTCTTTCTCCCCCTCCTTCTTTAGATTTATAGATGTCACCTCAGCCGTGAATGGAATACAAAATTGTGAAAGCTTCCCTATGAATAACTCAGGCAAGGCAATATTCAAATAGAGATACAACAAATTTAGTTAGGATGTGAACCTCACCAGGCCTAAGTTTCATTTTCCTGTAAATCTTATGATTTCGGGGAAACCAGATGATATTCCTCTCCTCCCCTCCCCTAGCCTACTTACAAATGTCCATCTTAGCATTAAAGTTTCCCTATAAGGTAATTCTGTAGTTTCTGTGCTTGTATTGGGTAAAACTTATTCCTGGTTAAATTGTGAGGCCACTCGTCTATTCTACAAATGGAGGCGGGGGTCCAGCCTCTGGAGTGGGATTTCTTAGAATTGTTTGTACAAGGATACATATCTCCCTGCTTGTCTTCTCTCCCTCGCCTCTCTTCACTGCTATCTCCACCCTGGTAGTGAGAGATGCCCAGTTCTAGAGACTTGATCAAATAAAGCTTCTGTTGTTTTTTTTTTGGTTTTTTTTTCTGCCTTGAGAAACTGAGACACCTCTGTTTTTTTTTTTTTTTATTTGAGTCAGTGGTCTTTTGACCCACACAGGATTATTGAGCATGTAGGTGGGCTAGGACCTGCCAGATGCCTCTGGGGAAATACCAATGTGGGAAAGTTCAGGGACTGGACAGGCTGTTTTCAAAGGCATGGTCTTTTCTTTCAGAAGTTCTGGTCTCATCACCCCATTAGCTCTAGCAGGACAACACCTGTTAATTCATTTAGGGAAGGAGATAATGTCTCCAGGTGTAGCCTCCTCCTGTTCTTACCTCCCCTTAGTTTATGAACTGGGGTCCCCCAGACAGACAATGTAACCTACATTGGGTAAGAGTGGTGCTGTAAACCCAGTCATAG
>CM053622.1:201330612-201351480 GCA_028646595.1 Phalanger gymnotis | reverse complement strand
AAAATAATTTTTAAAATAGCAATAATGTCATTCATGGGTGTTGGGGGTGTTGGGGGAAAGAATTTTATTTTTGAGATATAGCCTATCCCTAAGGGCTATCAACCTTGCCTCTATGAGAGGCTGCATGGCATAATAGACAAGGCACTGCATTTTGAATCAAATTCAATACCAACACCTGAGTTCATAATTCCTTATTAGTCACTTATTATGTATGTGACCCTGGCTAAGTCACTTAATGTTTCTGTGACTCTTAATTCCTCATCTGCAAAATGAGTGGCTTGTACTCAATGGCCTATCAGGTCCAATTCTAAATTTCTAATTCTGTGGCCTTTTTTGGTCAGGGACACTGTAAGTTCCAAGGTGGTAGAAGACACAGTTTCCACCCTACCCATCTACAACAGGAATAATAAGCTACTGGGACTTGATATTTGTTGTACACCTGCCCAATGATGAATCAGGCAGATTTTGTATCTCTGAGTTGAATGATGACATCCACGAGAGCCTGAAAAGCATATTATACAGCGTTAAAAAGATGTAAGTTTCACTTTCTTCTCTTGGGCAAAGGGTATGTGACTGAGATTTAGAATAAAGTGCAATATAACTTCAGGTGGAAAAATCCAAAATTAGTAAGAGTTTTGACTTTGAAAATACAGCAAAAATATTCCATATCTGCCAAGATTAGTGCTACACCAACAGCAGTTTTTAATTTTTTTTTTATTTATTTTGTAACTTCTTTTTTCTTAGGACCCTTCTGACACTGACAGTCTATAAGTGATCTCTCACTAAGGCCTTCCTTTCTCCTTTCTTCCCTGAAACAATTCTACTCACCCATTGGAGGTGTCTTCTCTTCTGGCACAGTTTGAAATGTGCTAAAAGCACTCACCAAAATCTATCCTGTGAAAGTAAATCCAAAAACAGAAATTCCTGGTAAAATTCCTTTTTTTAAAAATCGAGTAATATTCATTGAATTGCTGGACCATATCTTGGTTATGTCTCTGATAGCACCCAATAAAATTCTAAGAACAATGAGTTTTCAAAAATATTATCAACTGACTAATGACAGCTTAGGGTAAATAAAATTAATTAATAAGATTAGTATGTGTAAGACGTATAGTGCTCTTCAGGAGACCTAAACAACAAATACAGAGACAGAAAAGGCTAATATACATATGTTCTCATTCTTAAGGATGTAGCATTGATGGAATTCAACCCACTCCTATTATCATTAAAGAAAATAAGGCCTAGAGAGATGAAGAGGCTTGCCAAGGTCAAACAATGGCAGAGCTAGAATTTGAACCACAGTTTTCTGATTCATAATCCAGTGTTATTGCCACTGATCAATAGTCATATACTCGGTTTCTACTTTGGGCACGTCAGATGTTCTTTGAAAAACCTAAAAGAATGATGGCAGGGCATTTGTTCATTGAACATATATTTAAAGAGCATTTATTAAGTTTTTCCTATGTGCAAGGCACTATGCTGGACACTGAGGATTTAAAGATAAAATCAACATAGTCTCTGTCCTCAAGAAGCATACATTCCATTGTGTGGAAATCATCAATAAACAAGAAATTAAATACAAAGTAATTTCCAGAGGGACATCCAATCCAACCCTTTTTATTTTGTAGATGAGGAAACTGATGTCCAGGAAGCAGAGACTTCCAGAAGTAGAGAAGAGTCATCAGTAAGTTAAGTGTCTTGTGGGTAGGAATCAACTTATGCAGAGTTGGAACACAGATCCTCAGATTCCAAAGCAAGTGTTCTTTCTACTGTGCCTTGCTACATATCTGGTTCCTTACCTGGCCTCATCCATATGTTTTGCTGTCCCAAATAATACTTGTCTTCATGAGTTAAACATCTGCTACTGGATATCAAAGTGCTTGACATGTAGGTGGCGTTTAAGAAATGCTTTATAACTGACTGTATGACCTAGGTCGGGTGGTTCTTCATCACCTCTACTTACCATATTGATTATAACAGTCAATCAATAATCACTTATTAAGTGGTATGTGCCAAGCACTCCTACATACTGGGCTATAGGTACCCATCTCCCTCTAGCACGAATGAAACAAGTATATGTCTCCCCCATCATCAATTAACCCTTGATTTCTGGCCATGTAGTAGGGGATTGAGACAGAATTTTGGACTTGGAGGCTGATGCCAGAGCCCAGTCATAAGAATTCAGAAGAAGGTGAATGGCTAACAAGGTCTGGAAGCCTTGATTTGAATCTCAATTTTGACGCTTACTAGCTTTGTGGCCATTTCCAAGTCATTCTTCCTCTGGGAGTCTTAGTTTCCTTATCAGTAAAATGGGGTAAAAAATGTACTGCTTGAGTCACAGGGCTGGGAGATGTTTTGCAAATCTTAAAGCACCATATAAATGAGGTCTACGATTACATTATGTGGAATCCGCCTTAGCACATCAGAATAGAGAACAAGGTAAGTAGTACAGACAGTTGGGGTGGTAAATCCATAGGGAAGTCAAGGTTATTCATCATACAAATGTGTCTGGCTGATTGAAGGAAAGACAGAGAAAATCAAAGTGTTAGGTCTGACATGATTATTTAAATACCAATCTCAGTCATACTGAGAATACACCATTCAAACCAATCACAATCAGAAAAAGGGAAAACCAAGCAATAAAGATAGGTTATGTCAGCTTGGCAGTGGAGCTTGATGGCAACTGTGAGTATGAGGGGGAACAAGCATTAATTAAGTGCCTACTACATGCCAGGCACTTTCCTAAGATGTTAACAAATATTATTTGATCCCTACAATAACCCTGGGAGGTAGGTGCTATTGTTATCCCCATTTTACACTTGAAGAAACTGAGGCAACAGATTATGTGACTTGCCCAGGTTTGCACAGGTAGTAAGCATCTGAAGCCAGATTTGAACTCAGGTTTTCCTGACACTAGGCTCAGCACTCTGTCCATGGCACCATCTAGCTGCCTCACTTCCATGGCAACTAAGGGCAACTTTTGATTTGGTGTGTTGTTCTATTGAGGCTGCCTATCCTAATGTCTTTTGAACGCATTCACTAATATCTTTTGTTTACTTGTCCTTCATTATCCAACCCTTGTAACTACTAAGATAAAAAGGAAAAAGTTCATTAAAAATTGTATAACACAACAATTGAGTCTTAATGTTTTGTTCATTCTTCCCCTGTTTTGCAAAGAAGGAAGCAAGGTACATTTTTTTATCTTTTTCTTGTGACCAAGTTTTGCCATTATGATTATACAACTATTAATTTTTCTCTTTTTGTTTTTTTTTCCTTTCAGTGTTTTATTATAAGTTATTTTCCCAGTTCTGCTTAAATCTGCTTAAAACTGATTTAAATTCAGTTTAGATACATCCTTATGTCTTTCTTATATGTAAATGTTTACAATATATAATATGATACATAATATAATATAATCTTTATATATAAATCCATATAAATCTTTATATATTTAGTTTATATAAATCTTCTCATGAATCTCTAAATTTTTCATATCCATTTCTTAGTGTTTTGTCCATTTCATTCATGTACCAAAATTCTTTTAGTCATTCCTCAACTGATGAACATCTGGGTTTTTTTTTTCCCCTAATTCATTGTTAACACAAAAATGCTGTTATTAATATTTTCATATATTTAGGACCTTTCCTTTTGTGTTTGACCGCCTTGGGCTATATTGAAATGGAAACCCTGGGACAAAGGACAGGGACATTTTAGTCATTTCCTTGGCTTAATTTCAAATTGCTTTTCAGGATGGTTAGACCAATATGCTGTTCCATTAATGGAGTATTAATTTGCCTGTCTTCTGCAAATCTTTTGACATTGACTATTTTTTGTCTTTTATCAACTTTAACAATTTTCTAAGTATGAGGTGAATTCTTAGTGTCTTTGATTTGCTTTTTTGATTTGTGATTAAGAACAGTATTTCATGTGAGTATTAATATTTTGCAATCCCACTTTTGAGAACTTTTTGTTCATATCCTTTGACTCTCCTCCTCCCCTATAGTGTCTGGAATTCTTTCCCCTTTTCCCCCTAGTTTCTTCTCCCTGGCTTTCCCTGCTTCCTTCATATTTAAGTCAGAATTTCCACATACATATCCATAGGCTAGATCACTGGCACCTGGGCCCAAGTCATCTGGCCCACCCCAACCCACTTAGATCATTTACATAGCTTATTTGACAATCCTTTCACTGTGGCTCTTGGCCCACCCCAGACTACTTGCATATACCAACCAAGCCTTAATCCCATCTAGATCACATAATTAGCCTACTTAATACTCCTTTCACTATTACACCTGGCTCACCTCAGACTACCACTTACCACTCTTCAATATCATCTAGATACTTTCACTGTCCTTTTTGTATATAAGCATCAGTCTCACCCCCATTAAGTTGCAGATTCCCTAAGAATCTCATCTCTATTGGCTTTACAAGAAACCTTGTCATTTGACTGGAAGAAAGTTTGAGTGAGTGAATTCATTCCAGGCAGAAGCCACCCTGTACCCTGACATTTCAGGATTCTCAGCAACCCCAAACCACGCCAATAACATTAATCTTTGTAAGGCTAAATTAGCAGGGTTATATTATATCATTAAGCAATATCCAGCAGACAATTGCTTTCTGTTTTTCAGAATCACCTTCAGAATACTGAATTGCCTCAATACCCCTTCCACCTTTTGAAGATAAGTCAAACATTTATTCATTGTCTTATTTTCAGAGATGTAGGACTCTTCTCTGGACCCACTGCCCAACCTGACCTTGAACTTGCAGTCAGAATCTGGAGAGGGCAAGTAACTAATACCATAGCTCGAAGGGTGTGAGTTTCTAGTATTTTTGCTTATGGGCCCCTATCTATGCTTCCCATTGATTGTTAGCCAGTAGCATCAATTAACTTTTAGCAAAGGGATTTACTGAAAGGGTGTAGCAAGAGTAATTGGAACAAAACATTCCTCCTGAACTAGGTACAGACTATCCCCTTGTACAAACAACATCCTTGTGTAGGATAGACTCAAACTTAAAGTACAATAGTAGTGAATTATATGTGTGGCCAAAAGCCAAACTCACAACAATCAGTTCTCAAAGTCCTTTTTCTCTTTATAAGGTTTTTACAAAATTCTTGCTAGGTATAGCTTTTTGCTGGGCTCCTAGAATTGATGTCTTTCTAGGGAGCACAAATGACACCTCTCTGCCACATAAGATCTCATTCCCTAAAACTATCATTGTTCCAAGGTGACTATCTTTCTGCAGCTGTCTCCAGATTCTTCTTCTGTTTTCAGCCATTAGCACTCCAGTGGTCATCACTACTGCCTCTGGTCACCTGAAGGAAGGAGAGTTTCTCTTCCTCCTTCTAAGCAATTTCTTCTCAGGGACTTGGCTGGAGCTCTTCCACCACTAGACTGGCCTACTGATGAAATGTGTGATTCTATGTATGGGTGGGGTACCCACTCCACCCCAATCAACTACAAAAGACCTAGGAATCTTAAGGGCAACTAGATGGCATAGTGGATAGAGTGCTGGCCGTGGATTCAGGAGGACTTGAGTTCAAATCTGGCCTCAGACACTTACTAGATGCGATCTCCAGTTGTCCTGATCTATATTTGGCCACTGGACTTAGATGGCTCTGGAGGAGAAAGTGAGGGTGATGACTTTGCACAGGACTCTCTCACTGTAATCTCATTCACTTGCAAGTTAATCATCATCTTCCTGATGTCATGGTCCTCTTCAAGAACAAAGGACAAACTATAAATTTTGATGGCTGAAACCTATTTTGGGGTCTAGTGGCTAGATCTTTCTTAAAGACCAACCCTGAAGCCCAATTCACCCTAACTCTCATTGACTGACCAAAAATAGGTCCCTGCCCAAATCACTTACTCATTATTTTTTGGGCCTTGATGGCTCGGAGTGAATATAAATAGTAATTGTTTCTCTTTTGGCCAGAAACAACCCTGAGGGTCTTCCCCTCCCAGTTTGATGTGATTTTTTTTTTTAATTAAAGGGGTCATCCTTTGGCTCACTTCTTAAACAGCCCTAATCACTGAATGGGCATTGCCTCAGTCAAAGTGAGAACTCTGAAAGACTTTAGCTCAAAAAGGCCAAATTCTCCCACTGTGTCCTGGGCCATTTCCAGTTGTCCTGACCTATATCTGGCCCCTGGACCCAGATGGCTCTGGAGGAAGGAGAAAGTGAGGCTGGTGATTTTGCCCAGCCCTTCCTCACTGTAATCCAATTCACTTGCAAGTCATGATATCATCTTCCTGGTGTCATGGTCCTCTTTGACAATGAAGGACAAACCACACACAACCTTGGGCAAGTCATTTAATTGTATTTGCCTCAGTTTCTGCATCTGTAAAATGAGGGGGCAAAGGAAATGGCAATTCCAGTATTTTTGCCAAGAAAACCCCAAATGGCATCAAGAAGAGTAGGACATGACTAATGACTAACTAATGACAACATAGATATCTTTGTTGAATTATTCAAAACTTAGCTAAGTCCTTAATCAATTTGAAATGATCCTAAGGGCTTTGAGTCATTAGATCAAAGCAGATGATGCCACACAAGAACTATTTTATGACTGATTGTAAAGAATCAGTCAAGCCCCTGGGTGCAAGTTAGCAAAACAGCAAAATAGTTTAGACAGAAGATCTAGAGTCATCAGCCGCAATGTCCCTGGAATGGTAGCATTTCCATTGGTAGTTGAGAGACACACCAAAAAACAATTACCACATTGAGCAAAGAAAGCTTCCTGGCATGGGACCCTCCCACAACAGAGAGAATGGGCCCCAGAAAGGTGACAATCCTGAGAGCTCCCAAGAGAGCTACACTTAAGGGACACTTCATGAGTATTCCATGATGGTCGAAAAGTGTGGGCATTTGCAACATGTCCCTTTGCCATGTGCATTCTCTACACAAGTGCCCCACTGCCTTTAAGTGTGAACCCACTCTCCCAAGCAACACTTTACATGCAAGAGATGAGTGAGATGAGACTGGTTTGAGGAGGGAGGATTTGTAACAACAATCTTTGTTAATCTAATCTTAAATTTGTTCCTCTGCAACTTCTGCCTATACTTCCTTGGCTTTGCCCTTTGGAGCCAAACAGAATAAATCAAATCTTTCTTCCACATGAGAGTCCTTCAAATATTTAAAGATGGTTTTCATACTTCCTCTGAAATGTTGCTTCTCGAAGCTAAACATGGCCTTCAACCAATATGAGATAGATGCAAGGCCCTCTAACCATCCTTGTTGCCATCCACTGAACATTTTTCAAGCTTATTCTTCCTAAGGTGTGGAGCTCAGAACGAAATACAGTACTCTAGATGAGATCAGATGAGGCCCAGAGTACACGGAGACATTCAAGTCATGGAAGCTATAGCCTTCTTAGTTCGGCCAAAGATTGTATTAAGGATTTTTTGTTTGTCCATTTTTTGTTTATTTTTGCTGTGGCATGACTCTGCTTACTCATTTATCTTGGAGCCTACTGAGGTGGCAAGATCTTTTTCAAAGGAACTACTATCTAATCATACCTTTCTTGTCTTACAGTTATGAAACTAATTTTTCATAGTCAAGGGCAAGATTTGATATTTATCCCTATTGGATACATTTTATTAGATCCATTCCAATGCTCTAGCCCAGGCCTGCAAGACTTGTGGCCCAAGGCCGCTTACAGCCTGAGGGCTGCTTGCAGCAAGCCAAAGGATTTCCTTTACGTACAAAGGATATTTTCCTCTACATTTTTCAACTCCCCTCCTCCCCCCAAATCCTTTGGCATGTGGCAGGTTGTGCAGGCCCGCCAACCTGTTATGATCTCTTTGAATCTTGACTCTGTCACCCAATATGTTAACAATCCATTCCATCTTTGTGATGTATGCAAATTTAATGACCATATCATCTATGCCTTTATTCCAAGCCATCGATAAAAATGTTAAATAGAACAGGGCCAAGTGCACATCAATGTCAATGTTGATATGATTCAATTCCTCCTAGGTAATTGAGTAAAGGTCTCACATTTATAATACAAATGCTTAAGTTAATGATTATGTGTGATCTAAAAACCTTGAGGATCTTTGCACATTCTGCCTCCTTTCCACCAATCTGGTACCATCAGAAATAGACTTTGCAGGACTAAGGGCAATATTGTTTTTCTTTGTTGCATGGTTTTTCATGGTCAGAGAATTCATTACCAAATGATCAGTCTACTGGTGATGAGTCTGACAATTGAGATCTAGATTGGTATTCAGAAATCAGACATTATCTGTTGTCAGGATAGCCTGACATAACCTGAAGCCTTCTGGCATCATTTTCAAGATTCTCAAGTCCTGTCCTTTCTAGCCCCTATGAAGCATCAGTAAAGGGCTTTGCATAGGGATTTTTTTACAAAAAAATTATATTATATGATATTACATGTAATTACACAACAAATACATTAGAGCACTACAAAATAAAGTTGTGTGTGAAGTCTAAGAGAGACCTTTCTAGAAGACTTCCCAAAGGAGGCAGCATTTGAATAGAATTTTAAGAATAGGCAGAATTTCTTAAGAAATTTAGAAGCTCAGTGAATTCAGCCCACCCAGGGGCCTGAACCAATGTTGTCTTCTAAGAACTCCTGTGTCAACCAAGAAGGCACAGAAAAAAAAAAAAGCTCTCCAGCTTAGTGAGATCTGGAAAAATAAAATGGAACGATTTAATTCCATTTAACCTTCCTCTCAATTAAGTGAGAACTCTCAGGAAATGGAATGTCTCTGATTTGGCCCCATGGTAAACAGCTATTGCATAATTCTTCAATGAAATTGCTACCAAAATGCTTATTACATCATTATATAGTTTACATGTAACAAGTGGGAAAAAGCAGACGACTAATATCTTTAAAATAACAAAAAGAACTAGCAAGATGGTGTTTATATAACAAGTTCATAGCCATAATCCCTAAAGTCATTACTCAAAATATAATTCTGTAAGCATGGCTTGGGAGAGCTACCAAGTTTTCCTTTTTCTTTAATTTTAATACAGATGAAATCAATGTCAATGCTATTGAGTTGTTCTTTTCCTTTAATTTTAATGCGGATGAAATCAATATCAATCTTCCCTGAATTTTTATGCTTTGACTGTTATGATGGTCATATGTGTCATTGTGGTGTTGCCTAGTTGCGTGTTATATTATTGGTGATTTATGGGACACATCTACAATGCTAAAGCATCGTTAACTTAGCTGCTTTGTTGACATTATACTCTACACTTCCCTGGGCATGCTTGTACAGATAAACAGGTCTACCATATAGTCGATTCATTTCTGTCCCAGTCCCTTTCTTCAATTATTCATTACAACTGCTTTGAAAAGTTACTCCATTATCAATGTGTCTTTCTGGTTTGTGAAGAATTTACTTTTTCCTGAGAGGTTACTGAACAAGTAGGACCATATTTTGTCCAAGTTGATTAGAGGGTGAGTACCTAAATATTAGAGCTTGTTAAATATGACCTGGGTTACCTCTGGAGGCCAATGCGTTCCCCACCTGTGTAGTAGGATCAATTAGGGTCTCTGCCATGTAGAATAGACTAGATGTTGCCTAAAAGCAAGAGAAGCTATCCTCAAGAATCCATTGGACCAGGAGACTTGAGACACTGATGTGGTTTTCACTTCCTCTCAGACAAATTCTTAACTTTTTTGCATCAGGGGAAATCTTTAGTAGTAGGATAAAGTTTACAAACTTCTTCTTAGAATACTTATTTAAAAACATAAAATAGCATACGTAGAATAAAAAAGGAAAAAATATTTTGAAATTATCAAAAAAATTTTTTAAGTTCACAAACCACAGGTTAAAAACTAATTTAGGAAATACAAAAAACCAATCCACAAGGAATTAGTGGTTCAGCAGATAGAGTCCTGGGTCTGGAGTCAGAAAGACTTGTCTTCCTGAGTTTGAATCCAACCTCAGACTGGCTGTGTGCCCCTGGGCAAGTCACTTAACTCTGTTTGCCTCAGTTTTCTCAGCTGTAAAACGAGCCAGAGAAGGAAACGGCATCATTCCAGTATCTTTGCCAAGAAAATCCCAAATGAGGTCATGGAGAGTCACACATGACTGGAAATCACTGAGAAATCAAAACTTGATGGATGCTGCATTGCCAATTGAAGTCAACCAATGTCTAGGACCTTTTTCTAAGAGAAGGTATTATAGTGGCCTTCTGGTCAAACTTACTCTTCTGATCAAAAACATTTCATTACTGAGACAAGAGGGGTGGCAGTCTACCTTAAACACTGTAATATCCTTACTGAGTAGCCTTACCATGCTATTATTAAGTAAGCATTTTTGATAAGTTTATATGGTATCTAGATATCACCTTTCATTCCAGTCCCCAGCTAGAACCACTGGTCTAAATTAACCATAGTCTAAGATACCATCATTGGAGTTTTTCAAGCAGTGGCTAAATGAATGCTTTCCAGAGAGTGTACAAGTGTAATTCCTGTTTCAAGTAGTAGTTGGACCTTAAAGGTCTCTTCTAAATCTAAAATTATAGCTTTTAGGTTCTTATTATAGCACAAGAAATATAGCCTTGCTACTTATCGTCTTTCTCTCACCATCTCTCACCATCACTCAAATCTATGGTACATTGTTCTAGGTCTAGATGTAATACGTATTTCTAGATTAGTATTAGCCAGAGGAGAATGTTATTTTTAGAAATCCCCTGAAGACTAAGCTTCAGGGGTGAGAAGGAGCCTACCCTTTTTCAGCCTCAGTCTCAGTGTTCTCTCTCCTTGGCTGGAGAAGGTCTTTGGAAACTTTGAAAAGTCCAGAGGATTTTGAACTTCCCATCCTCTTTTTGGTGCCCTGAGGATAGCAGTGGCCTGAGTCAGTATTCCACTGGGAGTTTGAGAAGGCAGATTCATAGTGCCACAAAGAAGCTATACTTTGCCTATGGGGAGCTTCTTGAGCACTCCACTAACTTCCCTCGGTGTCTGAAGCCTCCTCCTACTGAAGTAGCCAGTCGTTGTGCCAACTCCCTTTTCTCATTAGTAAATTCCTCCTTGGGCTTCCATTTTAGAGTGGGGCCCAAGTTGGCCAACCTGGCTGTCTTTTTGACTTTCTGAACTTCAACATCATTATTTTAAGTAGGTAACTTCATGCTTGCACTATCATTTTTCAGCTCCCTATTGTATGTTTTTCCCCTATTAAAATGCAAACTATTTGAGGGCAGGAACTGCCTTTTTTTCCTTATATTTTTGTTCCCAGTGTTTAGCATAGTGACTAGCACATTGCAAGCTTAATAAATACTTGTTACCTATCTAACCAGGCAGTTTCTCCAAAAACTGATTAACCTCTGTGACCGTCAGTTTCTTCATTTCTAAAATAGGGTTAATAATGCATGGACTCTGAAGCAGACAGTGTCTCAGTGGATAGGGAGCCAATCTTAGAGCATAGAAAATCTTGATTTTCTCGCCTTTGACATGAACTGGTTGGGTGATCCCAGTCAAGTGACTTTCAGTGGTCTAGGCAGTTCTTTTAGATCAGTGGTATCAAAGCCAAATAGAAATAAGGGCCATGAACCACATATATGTATTCCTTCAGGCCACAGATTGTCTTAGAAAACTATACATTTTAAAGTAATTCTTTTTTATTGATACATTAAAATCAGATAGGAACTACATTTTAATCTGGCTTGAAGTGTTGCAGGCTGCATGCAGCCAACATGAGTTTGACACCTCTGTTTTGGGCTTTAAGTTGCAGATTAGATGGCAACCTGCATTGGTTGGCAATTTCTTCACCAGGAGTTCCCTCTACCAGTTAAATCACTGCCCTGTTAAAGCAAACAAACAAACAAGAAAATGCTTGTTCCACTTACCTCACGGGTTTGTAGCACAATCAAATGAGATAATTTATATGAAGCACTTTGGAGTACAAAGCATTATATAAATATAAACTGTTTTTTTTTTTCTCCCAGTTGCTACAACAGTGCTTTGAGCATCGTAATGCTTAATAAATGTTGAACCAATGTCATAGATCACTTGTGTCAGGGAGATGAAAGGTACAAGCTACAAAAAGAGTACACAGCCAGAGACTCCAAATGTGATTTGCACAGTAACACTTATGGGGGGTGGGGGGAAATGCTTGGCCTTCTGAGGCATGAGATATAGAGCCTTGTGTACTGTGCCTGAAAAACACAATAATAGCAATTTAAGGGATGATAAACCACATAACTTAATGATACCATATTTGGCATAAGAAGACATCCCTAAGAACATTTATGACTAGAAAAGGAGGTGGACCAGCTATGGAGGAAGAAAGAGGAAAAAGTAACAGATAGACAGGTCAACTGCTGCACTGGTATTGACAAAATAAGGTAAGAACCTCTCTGAACCTGTTTCCTCACCTATATATGTAGATATAAATATCTATACTACATATTTCATGGGGTTGTTGATACAAAGCACTTTGTAAGCCTTCATGCTTTATACAGATATAGATATAGTATTTGCACATATATGTGTGTGTGTGTGTGTGTGTGTGTGTGTGTGTGTGTGTGTGTGTGTGTGTATACAGAAATATACAGGGTGTCCCTAAAGTCCGGACACATAGGAAATCTCATTAACATCTCATTAACCGTTTCATTGAAGACTTTGTGTTGTTCAGTGACTTCTTTTTCTGGGGTATGCTAAAGGAGAAAGTGTACTTAATGAAAACGAAAATCACAGATGCAACACACTTGATTGAATGCATAAAGAGTGAATGTGCTAAAATTGATGGCAATGTTGAGTTATTGCATCTAGTTCACGTGAATCTTGCAAAGCACATCAACCTTTGCATCACAAATGATAGAAATCATATTGAAGATGTTATTTGTTAATATTCCAATTAAATAAAATGCTGTTGAAAATTTCATTCATTTCATTTCTTGAAAACATGCATTTTTGCCTATGTGTCAAGACTTTAGGAACACCTTGTATAGATATAACATTTTTATATATAAAAATATATAGATATAATTTTTGTATATATATAAAGACAAATGGTATATAATATATGTGTACACGAATTTGTATGTATATACATATATATGTACATACACATGCATACACATATACATATATACATGTGTATATGTTAGAATTGGAATGGACCCCAGGGACCATCTAGTTTTATGCCCAGCCTTTCTAGATGTGGAAATGAAGGTACTTACATACGATGATGATAGCATGCATTTTTGTGTGTCTATGAATACCATTATTTCTCTATCCTGGGCCATACTCTGGGAACTACTTAGAGACGTTGAATGTTATTTTCACTCTTTTAAGCCTTTAAGGAGCTATTATGGAAATTGCTAAAAAGTAGTCTTTGGTCCATTACTAAAACTCTGTGTATACAAAGACTGGATTCAGTATTGGAGGTTCTCAGTAACAGCTGGCATTGACATAGTGGGTCAGTATCTGCAAAGTGCCCATTTCACCTTAATAGTAACCTTCAATTTTACAGATGAAGAAGCTGAGGCTAAGAGATTAAACTGATTAGTCAATACACATTTGTTGGCATTTACAATATTCTAGGAATTATGTTAAGCACTGGGGAAATGTACAAAGAAAGTCATCCCTGTCCTTACAGAACTCAAGTTCTAATAGAGTAAACAACATGCAAACAACTAAGTATATACATGTACAAATTGAAGGCTATTGTTCAGGTGCAAGACCTGCCTGTGAATCAATCATCGATTATCAATCTATCATCTTTATTGTGGTATCAGTGGAGCAACAAGTGACCAGGAAAAAGCAAGAATTCATTTTAGCAAAAAGTCAACCTTCACACCTTGTTATAAGACATTATCAATACCAGTTTTTTTTAAAAATAGCCTCATAAGAAGAATAACAAAGACTCAGGACAACGCTCAAGCAAAATCATTTTATAAAAAGCAATTTGTTTTTGTGCCATGCCTCCCCACCCCCCACCCCACAAAAAGTGTGAATTCTTCCTTGATCACTGGTCTTGCTACTACGTAAAGAGATTTAAAAAACAAAACCAAAACTGGATAAAAAACCTTCACTTGCAACATAATATGCTTTCCCTTACCCTGATGGTATTTTTCTGAACAAAAAGGGGGTCAGAACTCCTCAGTGCCATGTTTTTTCTCCCAACCATAGGTTACAGTAGTAGAGAAAGGAGGAGAGAAGGAAGGAAGGAAAGAAGGGGAAGGAAGGAAGGAAGGAAGGAAGGAAGGAAGGAAGGAAGGAAGGAAGGAAGGAAGGAAGGAAGGAAGGAAGGAAGGAAAGAAGGAAGGAAGGAAGGAAGGAAGGAAGGAAGGAAGGAAGGAAGGAAGGAAGGAAGGAAGGAAGGAAGGAAGGAAGGAAAGCTATAAACAGTTTATTTTATCTAGAGATGACCAGTAAAGTGTTTTGGACTCTGAAAAAAAAAAGCATTGCACACATCAAAAATTTTATGTTATGACTATGAGAAGCATGTCCTCTTTAAGGCCATGAAAGAAGCTGGGGTGAAGAGGGGGCTCAGATATACATATGTATACTAAAAAATGCTCCACTATACAATGTTATCATTACAAAGCAGTTGGAAGCAAACACAATACACCATCATGATAGACAACTCAGAGGACAACATATGGCTATGACCCTTAGGGCCTTACTTCAGAAAGATTTCCTAAGAATCCTGCTATAATACACTGTCTTAATGCCCTTTTGCTTCCATTAGTTTACCAGCATGTGTGGCTCTTTGGTGAGACTTAGTGAAAAGTTTCTAATTCTTTTTATTCCATATGTTTCCACTTGTAGCTTTCATCATTGTGAGATGGTCTCTAGGGGAGAACTGAGCCTAGTTATGTCTTTTATGTGATAAATGCCATGTCTAGACAAGTGTCTTTCACTTTGTAAGTGCTTAATAAACACTAATTGAAAAGGATGCTAATGGAATAATTATCATTATATTATAGAAATACAGCAGAATATATGTGTGTATGTGTGTGCATATATATACATACCTATGTGTGTGTATGTGCGTGTGTGTGTGTGTGTGTGAAAGAGAGAGAGAGAGAGAGAGAGAGAGAGAGAGAGAGAGAGAGAGAGAGAGAGAGAGAGGTGGTAGTAAATTTTACCAAAGTTGAGGATTCTTAATACTTGCATTATCACTCCATCAACGTGCTTTGCTCCTAACCAGATGCCATGTAATGCCAAGAAGAAAATAGTTACAGCTCATGCCTTCCTGGAACTCACCTCCTCCTCTGATGCCAAATATATTTATTCACTCTTTTGAGTCATATGAATTGAAAGTATTCTGGTTTTTAAGGAGGCAAATAAGAATTGAGGTCTACTCTGTAAAACAAACAAAAGCAAATCTTTTCATATTTTTAAAAGAATCTTTATAAGTTAGAAAGATAATTGCTCTCCATGTAAAAGTTAAAAATAAGTCTATACTATATATTTTGAAAATGTGTATCTTTTCAGTATGTAATGGGGTGGGAGAAAGGAGAGACAGAGAAAGAGTAGTCCAGTAGCAAACAGAGCCTCAGACAAATACTGGCTATGTGAACATGGGACATTTCTTAACCTCTGGGTAACTCTCTAAGAATATCAATCACGATCACCATTGGCAAGCTTTCATTGATAGAGGTAGTTTCCTCTCTCTGTCTCTGTCCGTCTCTGTCTCTGTCTTTGTGAGGTTGATGATTTCATGCAGCTCTGCCTCACTTAAATACAATTTACATACAAGTGAAGACATCGCCCTTGTGAAGTCATTGGTCCCCTTCGAGAATGATCAACAACAGCTAATTCTCTTTCTCTTTGTACACACACACACACACATAATTTTCCTCAGTAACGAAGTGAGAAAGTTAGACTAGATGGCCTCAGGAGTCCCTTCTATCTCCAATCCCATAACATTAGTACATTAGTTTATAGCTATGGACCTGGAATCAAGAAAACCTGAGTTCAAACCCAGTCTTATGCATTTACTAGCTGCGTGACCCTAAGCAAGCCACTTAACCTCTGTCTGTCTCAATTTCTTCTGCTATAAAAGGAGATAATAATAGCATCTCTCTTGTAACATTGTTGTGAGGATAAAATGAGATAATATTCATAAAGTATTTTGTGAACTTTAAAGTGATATATAAGTGCTAGCTATTTTTATCAGTATATAATTACAGATCATAGGTATGTGTGTGTATACTCACACACATATAAATATATACACATATATATACATCTGGGTATACACACTCATAAATATATATATCAATGTGTACACAGATTGTATGAGTATATATAATATGTATTTTATGTTTATATACATACATACACACATGAATACAAGTATTACATATTAAAAGAAGAACTTGAATTTGGGTCTTCTCTGAGGCACATTTTCTAGCCACTGTATCATACTAACCTCCCCCCCCCCACCCCTACCCTCTGACCCCCATCTTCCATATAATGGAAAGGTGAACATGTCCAAGGTACATAGTACATAAAACCTTGCATGAAAGAAAATGATCTGAGAGGGTATGTTTTTTAAAAATGAAAACCTATTTTGCAGAGCTATATTTATATTTGGATCTCCCTCAGCACTTGTTTACTCCCACCCCCAAGAAAAATATATGTATCCATGATTTCACTGATATAGGGAAATTCTCTCTACTGGACAGGTTAGCAACCATTGGCAATTTATAGCCTTAGAGTATTTCCTGGGGGCATGGGAGATGGGGGGAAGAGATATAAATATCTTGTACCAAGGGCTCCCAGCCAATATGTGGCAGATACAGGACTCAAAGCCAGGTATTCATGACTCTGAAGCCAGATTTTTATAGCCTATGCCCATGTTTCTTTTGTATGTACGTATAAAGGTAGAGAGGGAGGGAGGTAGATAGAGACCTCTCTATTAATCTCTCTCTGTATGTTTAACAGTATGTATATGTATGTGTTCATACACACATTTGGGAACCTCTATATTTCTGTGTATCTTGGTCTGTTTCCACTTGGCCCTCTAGAAAATTGAGATAAAAATACTTACTTCCTCCTTCATTAATGGCTATTTGGGAGAAAAGTTTTATAGAAATGCAAATATGTGTTCTATTGAGTCTGTGCCCAGAAACGCACATACACACCCACACACATTTGATTCAACTATTGGTATTAGAGGATGGAAATCTAGGAGGAGACAGCATGATACAGTGTTAGATCATGTGCTCTGGAATCTAAGAATCTGGGTTCAAATCTCCTCCCTGATGTTTCCTACCTACATGGCCTTGAGCAAAGTCACTTAACCTCTCCAAGCCCCAGATTCTTCACCTGTAAAATGGGGTGTTTGGACCACATGGTCTCTGGAATCTCTTCTAGATCCAGCTCTATGATGTGATGCCTGTAAGGCTTAGGAGATGAGCAATAAATCCTAAGACTTCTGCTTAGGCCCAACTACCGTTCACTTGGGATGTTTTTCCTGTTCTGGGATCATATTCTAATTTTACAAATGCAAAGATTAATGCCACACACCTTCTTTTAGCCAGTTCAGGGAAGCCTTAGGACTGATGACCCATAGAAAGGGAGCTATTCAGATTCTGACCTAGAATTCTTGTTCTTTCAACTCTTATCAAAAGAACACCAAACCTCTGAGAATAATGGAAAAAATCCACTCGGTAAACATGGACATCTACAAGACTTTCATTCTTTGGTATTGTGTGGCTAAAGCATATAAGTTCTTTGCTTATGTATTTTTTTGTAATTATATCCCTGGGTCTATCTCAATGACGAGCATATAGTAGGCATTTAATAATTGTTTATTGATTTATTGATTTCCTTGGCTTCCAATGAACCATTTTCTTTGTGTATTAAGTGATAAACCACAAACTACATCCAAGCTCAATAGAAACAACATTAGTGATTTGAGTGACTCCTGAAGGCACACAGCCTGTGAGAAAGTATGAATTCTATTTATTTAAGTCAAATGTCTAAGATCCCAAGACCATCACTAGATGCTTCTGAGTTAGATAAAGGAAAAGACCCTTTCCCATGTCAGCTTCAGAAAAAGTATGCTTCTTTTGCATTGCTTTTGGGAAATTTAAATGAGAGTGGGGGTGTGCAAGGGGGTGTTTGAAAGACTGGCAAAGAGATTGGGGAGAAGGGCGGATATCACTGCAACTAACAATGTAAGTAGAACAATATGTACCCAAATGTAATTCTGTTGTAAAAAAACAAGCTTTTTTGATGTATTCCTTTGATAATGCCTTAGAGAAGCTAAATTAAAAAAATGTTGAGGATGCTAAGGTTATTATATAGATTAAAATTCAGTTTGATAGCTAAAAGGAGGCAAGTGACTCTTGAATTCCTAAGGTCTCTACTAGCTCCAGTGTTTGAGGCATAACCCACCTCCCAGAGGTGCAGAAGTCAGAAATAGGTCACACTTCTCTCTGCCAACAAGCTCATTTTACAAATTGTGTGATCATGCCATTATATTCCTCCACCTCCCTGGGGTTCCTACATGTTAGGTCTGAGAAGTCTGAAAAAATACAGTCACAAATATGAGAGCTGCAATAGTTCAACCCATTCCTTATTTGTTTCTTGTCACAGTTCAGCTCCAGCAAGAGTAAAGCAAGGCCCTCAAGGCTCTACTGCAAGAGAAGCCTGAACAAACCCTGCAGGGCTCCACTTATTTTACCAGTCTGGATGCTCAGGAAAAAATATACTCTCATTTCATTGGTTCTGCCTTTTATTCTATCTATCCTGACTGCCTGGTTTTAATCACTACCATCTTCTTTGGCCAGTCAGGCTCATCATGTTTCCCCCTGCTGGGGGTTGCTGTCCAAGGTCCCTTCATTCTTCCTCTTCCTGTGAGTGGCCAGCTTCTCATTAACACTAAAAACTTTTCACAAACAAAAATCTGAGTATGAGTCACACATTCACCCATGATGACTTCATTCCTTTTAAACACAGCCTTAAGGTTAAAAAAAACCAGGAAGTTTTATTGAGCAGTTGCTTTCTGATTCCTTTATAAGATAAGGCTGAGTCTTTTGTCCTACAATCCCTTTATCTACATGCTGTAGTCACTTATATATATCATAAGAAGACATTTAACTAAAATATTTTTAGATTGTCAGGCATTTATTATATATCTATAGCAAGCAAAGCTGTCTTTGTTGTCATATTTCTAATCACCAGAGCCTAAAAGGAACATAACTAAAACAGCTTGCTGCATGCCAGGGAAGAAAATTAATAAGATATTTATTTCTCTGTATGTAAGTAAGCACGCACTGAATAATAGGGCCCAGAGCAAAATAACTACTCTTACTTGGTGTCTCACTCAGCCTCTCCCCTTGTAGAAAAAAAAAATAGAAACATGTGACACTACTACCTTCAGTTTTCAGTCTCTAAGGACCCTTCTAGAGTCTTATTTTGGCCATCTGGCCTCTGAGACTCACTTTATAGGAAATAAATGGCCCATGAAGCCCTTTCTTTCTTCTACATCCAAAATGTACCACTTCCTCATTCCAACATAAAGGCCATACCTACCTATTCCTAGTAGGGAGGAGAAAATGGAGAGTTTTTAAATAGATATGCTTGTGAGCATAGGATTGTTGAAGGAAATTGTTTAACCAGTGTCAATTTGTCTGTTATTCCTAACCATGTAACTCTTGCCTTATTATGTGCCTCCAAAACCTGACTGTCCACGAACTCCAATCTGCCATGTCTCCATGTCTGCTTCATCTTTGAGCAGTGTGTTTGAATCATGAATTGACTTTGGTTTGACCTCTTAATAAAAAGAGCAGTAAAGAAAGAATTAGCAGTTCTGATCCATAGTCACATTCCTACTACTAATTCTCTTTGACTTTGAGCAAGTCACTTCACCATGCTAGGCCTCAGTCTAAGTTTCCTCCCTTCCCACTTTAGCATTCCACAGTTCTCTCATTTATTTACTGCACCCTGGCTGGACATCTATTCTATGCTTCTTACTTGCACCTGGCTCTTTCCATCTGTTTACAACCAAGAAGCACCACTTGCTGATCAGACATTGTATATCTAGTCCTCATTTCAGAAAGGTCCTCTCTCCCACTACCTCCCCCTTCTGGCCAAACTCTGCCTAGCTAGTGAGCTCCTGATCCAAGATAGGATACTTAAATTCCAGACCCATTTCTTTTTCTACATGACACTGAATAGAAACCCTCTTAGAGCTGCAGTATATTATTGTCTTCTTCCCCAAACTTATATTGAGATTGAACATAATGAGGAATAAAAAGTGCTTTCAAGTTCTTGGGTGAAAAGTGCTAAAGAATATTAATAGCTGAAATATCGGCAGAGTTGTCTTCTGAGTGAGCTGTAAGTTATGTGTATGCTCTCTTGTCCTTTTGCAATGGTTTCTTACTTAGGTGTACATGTATAATTTTGTGAAAGAGTATCCTACCTTGATTCATTACTAAAAAAAAAAGATTAATACACACGCACACATACATAAAAATTGAATTTAATACTTTTTATGTATCAACTAAGGGTCTCCCATAGGTTATAGGGGCTGATTGGTCAGTAGTTATATCTATGACAATTAGATAAGAAACCTAAATGAATTCCATTTTTAAAATTTTTTTTATTATTTAACATATTTAGTTTTCAGCACTGATTTTCACAACAGTTTGAATTACAGATTTTCTCCCCATTTCTACCCTCTACCCTACTCCAAGATGGCGTATATTCTGCTTATCCTGTTCCCCAGTCAGCCCTCCCTTCTGTCACTCCACTACCATCCCATCCCCTTTTCCCTCTCTTTCTTGTAGGGCAAGATAAATTTCTATGTCCCATTTCCTGTGTATCTTATTTTCTAGTTGCATGCAAAAAGTTTTTTGGTTTTGTTTTTGAACATCTGTTTTTTAAAACTTTGAGTTCCAAATTCTCTCCCCTCTTCCCTTCCC
>CM053622.1:201311208-201330112 GCA_028646595.1 Phalanger gymnotis | reverse complement strand
AGAATAATTAGTTATATCAGGAAAACTTGGCACTGTCTTGCTTGCCAACTCTCTGCTTCCTTCCCACCCTAACAATTGCTTTAGCATTTCTTGGGAATCTCCACATTCTCACTATGGGACCTTATATTTCTTATTTCAATCTTCAAATGAATTTATCTTTAAAAAAAACATTCAAAAGCTATTGTCAAGCAGCCAATTTTTTTTTTTTAATTTGCCAAAGACACCACAATGGCAAGTTGGGGCTCTGTAATTTGTGTATTTAGGTGACTTGTCTTCAGATGTAAAATTCTCTTAAGTTCTCTTTAGCAAATGTACCATAATGGAAGTGTCACTATATCCAGGCTGGCCAATTTGTGGAAAAAAATTCCTTGATATCCCCATTTGGTAGGCTTTACAGCTTATTGAGTATCTGTGCTAAACTTTTGTCTCAAAATTTGTTTTCCTTCCCCTTCCAAATGATTTTGGAATATCTTGCCCAGCAGTTAACTGACTTTACTCAGGAAATGGGCATTTTTTAATGATAATCCTCCATAAAACATATATAAAAGTTATATCTTTAAACAATTAAATCATATAAAGCATTCCAAATAAATTTTTGTATGTATTCTGTATCATTACCATCATTTTCTATACATCAGCACAGTTATTTAAAATTGGAGTAAACATGATAGGAAAGTAACTGAATTTAACATGTAATACTATTATTTTCTATAGTTTTATGACAAGAGAAGGTTCAGAGAACTTAACTTTCTTGGTCATACCCTTTCAAATTCTCAGAAAGAATGAGGATCTCTCATTTCAAAATGGTCATTCAGGTAAACCTACACCTGAATAAGAATCCCTTTTAACACTTTTAACACTTATTCATTCAGCCAATAATCATTTATTAAGTACTTACCAGTACCAGGAACTGGGGATAAAAAGACAGAAATGAAACAATCTTTGACCTCGAGAAGCTTCCATTTTATTGAAGGGGAAAACATGAATGGAGATGTCAATAAAATGCAACCAGTGGTTGGTAATAGTAGTGGGGTGCTAGCAACTAAGGAATTCAGGATGGGGATTATATAGAAGGTGATACTCTCTAATGGAACCTTGAACACAACTAGAAATTCTATGAAGTAGCTAAGGAGAGAGTGCAATCCAGGCATGACAGATAGCTTATTCAAAGTCATAGAGATGAGAAATGGAATGTTTTACATAGGCAACAACAGGCCAGTGTGAGTGGAGCAAAGAGCTTACATAATAGAACATAATGAACAGGGAGTAATGCATAATACATCTGCAAAAGTAGGCTGGAATCATGTTATGAAGAACTTTAAATGCCAAACAATGATATTTGTGATTTATTATGAAGGCAATAGAAAATTCTTAGAAGTTTTGGAGTAGAGGAATGACATGATCAGACATATATTGAAGGATATCATTCTGGCAGCTATTTGGAGGATACACTGAAGAGAATAAAGTCAAGTCAACAAGTATTTATTAAGTGCCTACTATGGGCCAAGCATTGTGATAAACACTGAGGCTACAAAGAAAGTAAAAAATTAGCCTTGCTTTTAAGGAGCTCATAGTCTAATGCAGGAGTAGGGAAACATGCAGCCTTGAGGCCACATGTGGCCTTCTAGGTCCTTGGGTGCAGTCTTTTGACTGAGTCCAAGTTTTACAAAACAAATCCTTTTTTAAAGTGGATTAGATTTAATGGGGGAGGAGAAATTTGCAACCAGGAAATTACATCAGAGGCCATTGCAATATGAAATAATGTGTTAGGTTACATATGCTTCAGTAGACAGAAAAGGGCAAGTATGAGAGATATTATGTAGGTAGAACAATGAGATGTGACAACTGATTGGATGTCAGGGAAATAAAGAATCAAGGATGACTATCTGATTGTGAACTTGAATACTTGAAGACTAGAGTTAAGCCACAACAGAAGAAAGGAAGTTTGGAAGAAGGGGAAGGGTGGGGGGAGAAGATAATTTTTAGATGTATATCAAATATCAATAATAAAATAATCAAATGTTTTGTTGATATTGGTTCTGAGGTCCATACAGTATATCTAGCTGTAAATGTCTAATGGATGGATATGCAATGAGCTCACAAGACAGCAGAGTGGTAGGAATATAGATCCAGGGCTTCATTTGCATAAACAGAATGCATGGTTCAACTTATGGGAACTGATGCAATAATCAAGAAAGAATATATAGAAGATAAAACGGCACAACACAGCACCCTGGGACACACCAGCAATTATGGGGTGTGGTATAGATCCTGGTCCAAAAAAGAAGACTTATAAGGAGGTCTTAACAGGTAGAAGGGGAACCGAGAGAGATCAGTGATGTGAAAACTTGAGGAGAGAAAGAGGCCATTGAAAAATGTCAAAAACTGCAGAGGTCAAGAAAAATGAGGTCAAAGGAG
Source organism: Phalanger gymnotis (assembly GCA_028646595.1). NCBI lineage: Eukaryota > Metazoa > Chordata > Mammalia > Diprotodontia > Phalangeridae > Phalanger > Phalanger gymnotis. The sequence continues at coordinate 201,327,694 of CM053622.1, read as the reverse complement.
GCCATCAGATTAGAGAGGGATTGGTTCTGGCTCAGTAATGTGGACAGTGTATGAGCTCTCCCTTGCAACTTTGTATTGTCTTCCAATTTCAAATTCATGTTGGTTATACCTTTATTCAAGTCATTAGTAAAAAAAAATGTTGAGCAGCATGTAGAAAAAGAAGATGGGGGGCGGTACTCCAAGTTGACTTAAAGCTTTTAAAGATCTTTTTTTGAGTCCAGTCATTCAACAGTTCTAAATCTAATCATGTTATCTCTTAGCCTCATTTCTCCATTTTATATGAAATTATATATCACAAAAGCATTGTTGAATGCTTTACAGAAATGCAGGTATACAACATCTATGTCATTTTCCTCATCTACCTATTTAGTTAGCCTGCCAAAAAAGGAAATAAACTCAATTTGATATGATCCATTCTTGGTGAAATGATACTGATTCTTACCATCCCTATATACAAATATATAAAAACCATCTGAATTTTATATCCATTTATATGCATGTGTGTATATGTATATATGCACATGTATGCATATGCATGCATACATATCTATATCTATCTACAAATATGCGTATACATATTATGTGTAGTGTATGTGTGGAGAAAGAAGGGAAGGGAATAGAAGAGAAGGGGAGAGGAGGGGAGAGGAAGGGAGAGGAGGGGAGTGGAGGGGAAGGGACAAGAAGAGAGAGAGGGACAAAGGGAGGAGGGGAGGGAGGGAAGGAGGGAGGAAGGGAGAGCACTTACTGGGACCAGTAAACTCTTGCTACAGCCTCTGATATAGCTGCTGCCGTTGCTATGATCCAATTCTCGCTTGGATTTACACTTAGCAATGTGTTTAGGATGTATCTGGCTAAGAAGTATAAAATTCCAAACTTGGCCAAAAAGATATTAAAAAAAGATATAGAGGCCAAGAAGAAAATCTCTATCCCTTAATTACTAGCTAACTCTAGTAATGTCTTCTTGAGCTAATTTCATTTCTAAGACTGGCTGCTTTTCTTTACTCCAAAATACACTTAACTTTCTTTGAGCTTAAATGCAACCTTAACATCAAAATCACCCTTCACTAGTCCCCTTAACTCCTCTGACACCTGCTTGGGAGATTATAAGACTTGAAATATGATGCTCGACTAGGAAATGCTAGTTTTGAATAGTGATCTCTCTCCTTACCTTTTGAATTGTATGTGTGTGTGTCTGTATAGCTGTGTATGTATACACACACACACACACATAAAATGTGTGTACATATTTATATGTATGAGTATTTATATATATGAGTACATGCACACACATACACACATATACATAGATAGATATTCATACACAAATATGCATATGTTTGTGTATTGCTGTTTGTCCTCCATTTTTGAAGAGGACTAGTGATATCACAAGGTGATATCCTGACTCACAGTTGAATCTGGTTTAAGTAAGGCAAAGTTGCACAGAGTCATCAGCCTCACTCTTTCTTCCAGAGTCATTGAAGCCCAGCGGCAAGACAAATGTCAGGATGACTGGAGATGGCCCAGGATATGGTGAGTGACCTTGGCATCTTCAATGTCTGACCATGCTCTAAGTGCTCCACGCCTGCTTTAGTCACCTTCACGGCTGTTGGAACAAAGTGTTCTCTTCCACCCCCTAGAAGTCTTCACATGCTTGGAGTAGATACCCCATTAACTCACTGACGGGTCCGTGGCATCTCAGTTAGCCTAAAGCTGGTTTAGCCCATCTGCCAAGATGCTTTACTGGAGTGTGTATATATAATGGATATATGTAAGTACATCCGCAGTCACACATTCGCATGGATAATTTAAAATGATCTGTATTCAAATTTCTCTGCTGTGTGGATTTGTGATCTTATTAATGTGGCCAGGCCTTCCAAAATGACAGATAGCAATCTATACATGCTTTTTTTATCCTGAGTGCCTCTTTTCCATGTTCTTCTACATGTCTTCTATGTAGGAGCTACTTTATTTAGTGGCGGTCTTCGTCTAGATTTCTTGATATAACATACATATCACTGGAGCACATGAGCTTTCCATCAGTTATCCTTTACTTTTAATAGATGACTATCCCATCTCTTGCTCCTATTTCATATTCCTATCCTTTGAGCCACATTCCTTATGTAATTCTTCATTGATAATATACAATAGCTTGCTCGCACCCACCATGTCCCTCTCTATTGCCTTATGGATAACCCCCAAAATGTACCTACAAATGTAAGTACACATTCATATACATGCTACAGAAACATGAGTAGAATCAGCTCACAATCAACCTGATCAACAAATTTTTATCAAGTTCTTGCTGTGTGCTGAACACTGTATTAGGCACAAGAGGAGAAGGAAAGTTAATGAAATACTGGTCCTTGCTTCCGTCAGTTATAGGAACTTTCACGGAGAAAGCATTTGATTTGACCAGGAGTCAAACACGTCTACCCAGTAGTCTAGAAACTTGTAATGCTTTTGACAAAATGATGAAGGCGTATTGTGAAAGCCCGACTCAGGAAAGTGAAATTTCTCTCCCTCCTCCAGTACTACCCGTTTTAGTACTAATAGTACCCACCTTTCTGATGCCAAGTAGCAGCAAACTAAGTGGGTTTGAGCAGTTCATAACTTCCTAAAAATTAAATGTTTGTAAATAATTAATTTGTTTTTGAAAGTCCTTTTATTAGTAGGAAGGTTCCATTAATGTCTGACTATCTTGATCTTGACCTCTTACAAAGGCCTCACTCTGACTCTCCAGACTCTTTGGTCCTTGTCCTGATCATATTAGCATTCTATCTATCTGCCTGCTCTCTTCTCAGATACTTCCTTCCCAGGCCCTAGCAGCCTTTTTTCATCTGTCCCACTGGCTTTGCTGAATCCATATCTTCCTCTCATTCCCATGTGGGGTAAGCACAAATGCTCATCCGTGAACTTTGAGGGTACCAGCCCTATCTTTGTTGAGTTACCCTAAATACTGACAATTTTTGAGCATTACTTTGAGGTGAATGGACCTTATCTTACCCTATCTTTTGCTACTCTGCAAAATGGGATTTTTTCCCTCATACTGGATTTTGAGCAATGCTATGTAAATTAATCAGATATTTTCCATGAAATACTCCAAGAAATGTGTAGACTATAGGAACAAATACTGGCAAATAAATTCAACTTTCTGCTTTCATTTTTGTATAATCTTCTCCACACTTTTATTTCTCATTCCTGCCTTCCAAACAAAAACAACAAAAATGACACTTCTTTCTAATTCTCACTTTTCTGTGCCCTGATCTCCCTTTTGGGAAAGGAAAAGTAGGAGGTTCAGGGACAGAACATTGCATCTAGATGGCAATTTGGGCCAAATGTGGTTTATTCTCCTAAGGACTTTTTTTTAAATTGCATTCAGCCACAAGCTCCATCCTTCCCAAGCACTTCCTGTCACAAGAATGAGTGCTCCTGGTCATGTGGGTGTTCATTTTTAACATGCAGAAAATACAAAATAAATTTGGCAACAGGCAGAGCTCATCCTTCTGTTCCTGTGATATTTCTGGCATCACTGGAACAGAAGACGTGTGCCCGATCAGCACTTCAGTCAATATGCCGTTTACGCAAGGCAGTAGCAATATGTTGGCATCGCTCTAACACAGGCGAGGACTGGCACAAAGGAAGGAAATTTAGGACCCAAGTACAGGCTTAGACCCTAAGAAAAAGAGTATCCCAGGATGTTTACAATGACACAGTGACACTACAATACTGGCTGAATCAGCATGTGGCCTACAGTAAAATCATTAAAATCACTTTTGTCCTTGAGGAGTATTCTTCTGATACGCACCTTGAGGACTTTTGGTAGACCTGCCTATCTCCTAGAGACATATTCTGTAGGCTCATTTTAATGGGGAGTGAGAAGCTCTGATAAGGCTCTCACACGTTTCAGGTCCTCATTTAAAGATTTAGTGCTTTGTTGGGGGATTAGTTGGAAAGAGTCAGGAAATCTGGGTTCTAATCTTGGCTGTTCCTCTAGTTACCTGTATGACTCTGAGCAAGTTATAAACAATCTGTAAAATGAACTTGATTATTTCTAATGTCCTTTCTAGCTAAAAATCTCTGCGTGTATCAGTTTCAGGTTTTTTTTAGAGGCCTCTTTATCTTTACATCATACCTCTTCCTTCAGAACCTCCACTTTAGAGCTACCCAAGATGCTTATGTCTTTGTTCCTCTCCAAAGCTGCATTCCTGGCTCTCTGGACTTTCTCTACAATTCCCCCTTCCCATCCCATCACCCACCCCCCTGTTTTTCAGATTTTTTTAATATGGCGTCTTCCCCTTTAAAATGTAACAATCTTGACGATAGAGATTGTCTTTCTTTCCCCTTGCATTTATATTCCCAGTGTTTATCACAAAGCCTGATACATTGTTGTTGTGGTTGTTTAGTCATGTCCTACTCCTCACAACCATACTATCCATGGGGTTCATTTCCTTCTTCATTGGGTTAAGGCAAACCGAGGTTAAGTGATTTGCCTAAGGTCACACAGACAGTAAGAGTCAGAGCCTGGATTTGAACCCAGGTCTTCCTGACTACAGGCCCAGAACTCTATCCATTGAGTCACCTAGCTGTCTCCTACGCAAACGGAGGTTAAGTGATTTGCCCAAGGTCACACAGCAAGTACACATAATAAGTGTTTAATAAATACATGTTGTCTTGAGTTAAAATGCTATACCTGTTGATACTCTGAGAAAAGATAGAACATAAAAATCCTAGTTAACTAATAGAATATGTATGTATGTGTATGTGTATATGGATCCCTGTGAGAAATAAATATACAAACACATTGATCTAACTGTGGAGTATAAAATCCTAGTCAAGAAATACCATACGTGCGTGTGTATGTACACGTACCTACATATATAGAGATGCACACACCATTTTTCAGATGTAAATGTTTCAGACTTTCAAAACTCATTTTATATTTGGGCAGATGTGTGTTTTCTCACTGCTTCCTTTCACTGTATGCTTGTCTCAGCAAAGCAGCTCTTTTGCAGATAAAATGAAAAGAGCCAGCTGGAATCTAGGGAAAAGAGGGAGAAGTCTTTACAGACTAATCAAAGCCCTCGAGGTAGACAGGTGAAATCAACTTGGTCTTTGTTCCAATTTGTCTTGACACCTGAGGTAAGACATCTTGGAAAGGCACAGGCGTCTAGAAATGAGCTGATTCTGAAGTTTTAGAACAGAAGAGGTGAGGATGGATTTGGAGGATGAGGGCTGGTTTAAATGCATAATCAGCTTCCAAAATCAGAAAGAAGCCTCTGCCCATTATACCATATGCTTCAATGGATCCGCAATGGATCCATGATACTACCAATTTCTTCTCAGTGATCTGGTTCTTCCTCCACTTCTGGCTACCAACTTGGGATCTCTCCAAGACTTAAAGTTTTAAGGGACCCAGTGCAATAGTTAGTTTGTTTGCTCATTAAATGTGTTTCATTCTTATTTTAACCAGGAAAAGGTATTCATACTTCATAAAAGGATCACCAAACAACAAGAATAACTGGCATTTCTGTAGTGCTTACTATAGGCTAGGCACTGTGCTAAGCACTGTACAAATATTTCATTTGATCCTCACAACATCCCTGGGAGGTAGGAGCTATTATTATCCCTATTTTGCAGATGAGGAAATCAAGGCAAATAAAGACAAAGTGACTTGCCAACAGTTGAAGAACGAGTAAACATCTGAGACTATCTCTGAATTCAGGTCTTCCTGACTCTAGGCCCACTGTGCCACCTACCTCACTGGAATGACATCTTTACATTTGGTTTGGCATGTCACCAATACCTAGTGAGTTTATCCCATTCATACTCACAGTTATGAGTACTAACTGTGTATCCCCCTCCATCCTATTTTCTTCTGTTTATCCTTCTCTTTTTCTTTTTTATATTGCCCATCCTCAAAATGTTGTTTTGCTTCTGACCACTGCCTCCCTTAATCTGCCCTCCCTTTTCTCATTTCCTGTAGCCCATATCTCATTCTCTTCCTCTCCTATTTTCCTGATTAGTATTTTTCTCCATGAAATATTTCATATTTTCTCCTATTTTTTCATTCCTTTAATCTTGTTGTATTGTTTTTTGATATTTCATGGTGCATTAGCTTCCACTTATCCAATTTTAATTTTTAAGGAATTATTTTCTTCGGTGAGCTTTTTAAGCTCTTTTTCCATTTCTCTAATTCTACTTTTTAAGGAGTTCTTTTCTTCAGTGAATTTTTATGCCTCTTTTACTATTGGATCAATTCTGTTTTTCCAGGATGACTGAATCAGACAAGACCTGGGAAAGACCTTAGCTCAAAAAGGCCAAGGCTTCCCGTTGTATCAGGGACTATCTTCAGTTGTCCTAATCTGGGCCCAAATGGCTCCAGAAGATAAAGTGAGGCTGATGACTTTGCACATCCCTCCCTCACTCAAATCCAATTCACTTGCAAGTCATGGCATCATCTTCCTGGTGCCATGGTCCTCTTCAAGAACAAAGGACAAACAACAACCTTAGGGTTGCATTCTTTCTATGCCGTGGGGGTGGTCAAAGATCATCTCCCACATATTTATATATGCAAGTTTGTTTAATATCGAGGAGAGGAGGTTACATATTTGACTTATCAAGTAGAAGTCACCTAGAGTAATCCTTTACCTACCTCACCCCAGATTTGTTGCAATCAGTGATAACAGCAAGGTCAATATTATTCACCAACAAAAGCATCTGGGAAGACCTCATCACAGATAGGAAATTTCTCTTCCATATGTAGCCTGTGACAGACCTTCTCCATTTCAATGGTAACACTTTCGATGAAGATATATTTTACTTCATTCAAGGATTACTTGCAATAATCATCTCCTAGGCTTTCATGTGGTTTCTAGATGACATCTTGGTCATATCATTTCAGGGTCATTTTCTACTAAGTATTGATATTTATAAGTGTTAAATCATTATATGTGGATCACTATGTCATAGATTCCTATCAACTTCTCATACAGAACAGAATTAGCCTAGCAAGTCTGCTTTTCTAAAACCGTTTCCTAGGCATTATTTCTTATGATAAAAAGACCTTCCACTAAGCACTCCAGTGCTATATCATAGGATGGAGGTAAAGACTCTGCTAGTGAAACACAAGTTCTAATAGGCCCTACAAAGGAAAGACTTCTGGTACAGTCCTAGCAATGGCCTATATGTCACTTGTCCAAGATTCAGCCTGGATAAATTCAAGGGGTTGAATGATTGAAGGCTGGTCACCAAATGTATGAACTATTTATTTATCTTTGCATTTATCTACTTGCTTATCTGCTCATCTATCTATCTATCTATCTATCTATCTATCTATCTATCTATCTATCTATCTATCTATCTATCTATCTACCTACCTACCTACCTAATTACTGCCTGCAAGAACTAATGAAAATGATCTATTAAGGTGCATGGGTATTGAGAGTTGTGTCAAGAAAGAGAAAGCTCATACTGGGATCAGCATTAATCCTTTAAATATTAGTTATGGAAATTGTATGGGGCAGCTAAATGGCATAGTGGATAGAATGCTGGCCCTAGGAGAACCTGAGTTCAAATCCTACTTCAGACATTTACTGGCTGTGTGACCCTGGGCAACTCACTTAACCCTGTTTTATCTCAGTTCATCATTTGTAAAATAAGCTAGAGAAGGAAGTGGAAAACCATTCCAGTATCTTTGCCAAAAAAAAAAACCCAAATAGGGTCATAAAGAGTTGGACATGACCAAAAAATCACTGAACAAATACTATCATGTAAGTTTTCATATGTATATGTCTTTCTTTTTATCCATTGAGGGCAGGATCTGGATAAGTATTTCTTTATGGCTCCCTAGAGTCCCTCCATTTTATTTATATGATAGAAAATTCAAATATTTATTGCCTGGATCTATTCTAAAACACATATGCACTCACATACACATGCAAACTGTGAAAAAGAACAGGGACACTTTAAAGTACCATTTGCCATAAATTCAAGCTACGCCAAGAATTTTGGCAGAACAGGTCTCCTCCATGCTGGCTAATGAGAAAATACCCCACTGCTATTAGCAAAGTCTTCAAAGTCCCAAAGCAGCCAGAATAATAAATAACAACTTTCTAGATAATATGAATGGGTAAACATTAGAAGAATTTGGCACATGCAGTTCAGATGATACTACAGTAAGATTAATAAGCAAAAATCTGACCAGTTCTTTAGAGAACCCAAATTCCTGCTTAACTCAAATGCTTTTTCCTCCAGGAAATTTTCTTTGATTTTCTGTTTGATGATGACCTTTGTCCTTGAAGCTCATGTCACACTCTATCTGTAGCTCCCTGAAGCATATAGCATTCATTACTTTTATAGCTCTTTTTGTTAGTGTCACCTTTCTATATGCTCCAGGACACATAGGTCTGTGTTTTATCTAAATTGCATCATCCCTAGAGTAGCACAGTGCTCTGGACACCATAGTGGCTGAAAGAATATTTGATTCATCATATAGTTAATTTGAGGAGCAGGAGGTGGGCAGATATGGTAAGGGGAAAGCAAATAGATGTCCTCCTCAAAATCCAAGTTGGGAGGCTGTGGTGAATGTGTATATGGGGGAAATATATGAACAGTCAATATCTGGCTTTGTACAAGAAACAGGCTTAATAAGAATTTCTTGACTCGAACTGAGTCTCCGGGTGGTTAATGATTCTAATGACAAATTCCTTGTGCCCTACCTCCAGGGGTAGAAACAATTGTCCACAGGAGATTTAGATGGCACTGCCAGGAAGAAAGCCATGAACCTTCTTAGAATTCATGCTGTTGAGGGAGTTTTCCCTGTAGTTAGATGTCTCTGGAGAAAAGATATTCTGAGAGCCATATTTCAAACATCCTGTTAAGCTCCGGTCTTGGTCTGACTTCACAGCTCCTAATTTCCTTGGTTGCATCATACACATTTTATAAATCTGCCATATAAAGCTATCAGTGGAAGTAGTATAATGGAGTGGAAAGATCACTACTGGATATGGAGAAAGAGGAATTGGGTTTATGTTTCAGATGTGTATCCTTGGACAAGTCACTTCCCTCTCTGTACGAAATTTCTTCATCTGAGAAATGAGGGCTAACTAGATGTTCTCTAAGGTCACAACTAGTTTCAATCAGGGTTTCTTAACATGAGGTCCATGAACTTCTTTTTTTTATATATTTCTCTTTAATGTAATCAGCTTTCTTTGTAATCTCATGGATTGTTTTATTAATTTAAAAAAAATTCTGAGAAGGCGTCGCCAGACTGTCATAGGGGTCCAAGACACAAATTGTTAAGAACCCATGCTCTAAATATGGTGATTTCTATAATTAAGTATAAATTACAGCTTATTGACTCATTCTTAAGATTTCCAGGATAAATTTGCTCAACCACTGGTGGGCACAGAGGGGATGAGAACCAAATGATGTGATCTTTCCTCATTCCAAAGCAGATGGAAAACTCTTGTCTAGATTGAGTATGCGATTAAATCCAAAATGATTCTGGAAATTAGAGACATAACCTCACACTTTCAAGCCATCGTGACCTTTGAGTGACTGCTAAACAGCTAAGTAGAGAACAGAGAGGCTCAGCAGGATTAGGGACAATGACTAGATTCAGTCACTATGAGAGAATAGGTCCTCAAACTACAGTTATTAGCTATAATCTATCATTTGCAAATCCCAATTTAGAAATCATAGTTGAATTGTGTACACACACACACACACACACACACACACACACACACAATTTATAATTATAGCTAATTGGCATTCAAGATTTGTTTGGTTCCTGTGTACAGTTCTTATCCCCTGGGAAGTCCAAAGAATCACATTATGGTAGCACACAGTAAAATATAAGAGAATAATTATGTTAAAAACATCAACCATGAAAGAGCTAATCAGTCTTAATGGTATGCTTTAAATGAGTATACAATGCATGCATGACTGGAAAATGTTGAAGTGCGCTTTTGAAATACATTTAGCCTTGAGTCCTACATCCCACCTTCATTCTTCACCTCTATTCTCCTGTTCTACCTTCTGAGTTAAAGCTTCTTGTGTTTAACATCCTGGTATCTGTCAAATTATAACTTTTCTGAGGGCAGTACAAGTGTACCATGGTGGAGGTGTGGCTAGGTCTTGGGAAAAAAAACCTTGGGATATCAGTGGTCTGCCAGCTCACAGTAATTAAACTAAGAAAAAAAATGTGGATTTATCTTGCATTAATAAAACCATAGTGTCCATAACAAGGTTCTCTCCCAGAACATAGCAAAGTGTTCTATTGAGAGTATGTGCTTAATAAATGTTTATTTAATTGAACTGAGTTGAATTGGATAGCCAAATATTTTCCTGGATCTTTTTTTATTGGTATGACCATGACCTAATATGAGGGCCCTCAAATGTTTAGTCAGAGTGGCAGGTGGCATGTATTTTACGGGCTACAATTAAAACTCAAAAAGCTCCCCACTCCAATCAATTAAAATAGAGGGTAACATCAATATAGACACCTCTAATCTTGCCTTCCAGGACTTGATTTCTGCTACCACTTTTCTCTGCCCTCTATCAAGATTAATGGTACAACAGGAGATTTCAGAAAGGGTCCAAATTCCTGTAGTTAAAATCCATCTTAGAGCTGGAAAAGAAGTTACATATCACCTAGTCTACCCTCCCACCCTGTCTATCCTCCCACACTCCATGCAATAATCCCCTTTAAAATATCCAATCACCTTGCAGTGATGAGGAAATTATTCACTGATAAGGCAAACTGTTCCATTGCTAGACAGATCTAATTGTAAAAAAATAAAAATAAAAAGACTGTTGAGCTGAATTTGAAGCAGTAGCATCAACTTCCATGTAAAATCCAGTTCTGCACCATCTATCTCTTCAGCGTCCATTCTTCCCCTAAAATTCCTCAGGAATCAGTAACAGGGCAATGAATTTAGCTTTTGCCTTTGTAGCTTCTCTGGAGTTGATGACAAAGCAAAGACTTCAGATCTCAGGACCAAGAGAGATGGAAACTCATTTTATGCTCCATCCTTCAGAATGATAGGATGTGAAAAACCCTCTGAGGTCTAGAAGAGACAGCAAATCCAAAACTTCAGTCACTGGGTTTTAGAAAAGCTCTGCCATTGCAGAAACTTTATTTTCTTTCCTCACAGCTTCTTCTTTGAAGAATTTTGAATAGAAAACTAACTGAACCAGATTGAATCATATGTTAAGTGAAACAGCATTTAAAAAGATAAAAAATCCCACGACTAAAGTTTAAGCTGTAAACAAAGAACAGGCTTCTTTTTTAACATCTGCAAGTTCTACTTCTTGCTATTTGGATGACTTCTTTTAGATGGAGGAAAAATATCATTAATACAAGTGAGGAAGTTTTGTTTGGGGCCTACCTGACTCTAGCAAAATTTTCTCACTTCTCAATAGGACAAGTCACTTGATTTTCCCATGCCTTAATTTTTCCACCTGGACCAGTGGTGGGGAACCTGCAGCCTTGAGACCACATGTGGCCCTCTAGGTCCTCAAGTATAGTCCTTGAACCACACCCAAATTTTACAGAACAAATGCCCGAAGTTTGGATTCAATCAAAGGGCTGCACTTGAGGACCTTGAGGACCACATGTAAGGTCAAAATATTCCCCCTGCCCTGACCTGGACTATTAATTGCTAGGTCCTTTGACAGGCTGAGAAGAGATAAGCAGACTGCAAGTCATTCTTCATCACTCTGTGTTTAAAACAATCAGAAGACAAAAAATTCTGTTATAACCTATGTATAGTCATCTTTATGCCTATCTATTCTTTCTTCTCTTTGGCATGCAAGCACAAGATCCTGATGCCAAGTGATGGAAAGCATTCTTCTAGCATTAGTACCATCTGTTTCCTTGGCATCTACTATAGACAGCTGTGTTGCCAGTTCTCAAGCTGTTTCTTGGTGTGCCACGTGGCAACGCTATTGATGGACTGACTGGCCCTCTTGGAAACTAGTCTTTTTTTGTTTTCTGTCTGAAATATTTACATAATACCATGCAATACAGGATATGGTTTACATGATGTACAAATGGAAGCATCCAACAATCTCAGTGTATTTCAACAAAGATCTCTTACAAGACTGAATGAACAACATGTACAAAAGTATAACTGAAATGCCATGAGCATTGCTGGCCACCAAACCCCAAGAGAAAGACTGGTGAGCCCTAACTTCTAAAATTAGTTGGGTGCTCTCTCAGACATTTTCTAGAGCCTTAGGAGGGGAAAACGGTCATAGAACCTGTGCACATTCAAGGGCTCACACACAGTAAATGCTTAAAAGTTTGTGGATTGTATAGAATTGAATGAAGGGCCAAATAAAGTGATTAAGGGGATAAGAAAACTGCTGGGCAAGGACAGATTTTTTAAAATTAGAGACTTTTCTTGCATGGTAAAATGAAAGCTGAGAGTAACTGTTTGAAGTCTATAAGATCTTTCAGGGTATATGAGCATGGAGTTGTTCATCGAATACAAGTAAACTAAAATCAGGAATATGCTACAGCCAGCTAAAACTGGCTCAAAAGAACTAGCTGTTAAATTTTCAGTATGAGCGTTTGTACCTCAGAAATTGGCAAATTCTATAAATCAGGGCTTGATTTATTATTTTGTTGATTTCCTAAACTTAAGAAAGTGATGAAGAAAATGTTAATAATAAAGACTAAGCTACAGTATGTAATCCCCTCCTGGAGCACTGCCTTGTTGTGGCAGAGGGGCTTGCATAGCTCAATGAAACTATGAGTTATGTCGTGCAAGGTTACCCAAGATGGATATGTCACAAGGGAGGGCTCTGACAAAAGGTGATCTACTGGTGAAGGAAATGGCAAACGACTCTAGTATCTCTGCCAAGAAAACCTCATGGATGGTATTAAAATGATAAAAGAGATTACATCAGAAAATGAGCCCCTCAGGTCTGAAGGTGTCCAATACACTACAGAGGAAGAGTGGAGGACAATTATAAGTAGCTCCAGTACTAATGAAACAGCTGGGCCAAAGCTGAAAGGAAGCTCAGTTGTGAATATATCTGGAGATGAAAGGAAAGTTTGATTCTGTTAATATCAATATTGCTTAGGAATCTGGAATTTAAGATCAATGAACCAAGGTAAGCTCAATGTGGTCAATCACGAAATAGAAAAGTGAAACATTGGTGTCAGCGAACAAATGGACAGGAATGGGTGAATTTAATTCAGGTGACCCTTACATATACTATTGCAGGCAAGAATCACTTAGATGAAGTAGAGTAGCTCTCATAGTCAATAAAAGGGTGAGAAAAGCACTATTAGGGTATAATCTCAAAAATGATCAAATAATATCTATTTGAATCCAAGGCAAACCATTCAGCACCACAGTATTATAAGTCTATGCTCCCAACCACTGATGTTGGAGAGGTCAAAATTGAATAGTTCTATGAAAATGTATGACATCTTCTAGCAATAACACCCAAAAGGATGATACATTCCTCATACGGACTGTCATGCTAATATGGGAAATCAAAAGGTAAGTTTGGCCTTGGAGTCAAAAATTAAGTAGGAAAAAGACTAATGAAGTTCTTTTCAAGACAACTCATTGGTCATTGCAAACACTCTTTTTCAACCACCCCAAAAGTGGCTCTATATATAAATTTATATTTATGTATATATAAATGTATATTTATGCTTAAATATATATTTATATACATACTCAATATATGAACCAGATTCTTTATATGCTTGGCAGCCAAAGGTGGAGAAAGTCTATACAGTCGGTTAAAACAAGAGCTGCCTATGGCCCAAATCATGAGCTTCTTATTGCAAAATTCAGGCTTAAATTGAAGAAAGCAGAGAAAACCATAAGACCATATAGGTATGTCCTAAATAACATCTCTTATGAATATGAAGTGAAAGTGAAGAATAGATTTAAGGGATTAGATCTGGTAGACAGAGTACCTGAAGAATTGTGGAAAAGGGTTCACAATACTATGCAGAAGGCAGCAACAAAAAAATCGCAAAGTAAAAAGAAGAGCAAGAAAGAAAAACTGCTATTTGATGAGGCCTTACAGATATCTGAGGAAAGAAGGAAAGCAAAACGTAAAGGAGAAAGGAAAAGATACACCCAAAAGAATTCAGAATTTTGGAGAATAGCAAGAATATATAAGAAAGCTTTCTTAAATGAGCAATGCAAAGTAATAGAAGAAAACAATAGAATGAGAAAATTAAGAGATCTCTTCAAGAAAATTAGAGAGATTAAGGGAATATTTCACGTAAAAAAGGGCATGATAAAAGACCAAAACAAGGTAGGGACTTAACAGAAGCAATCAAGAAGAGGTGGCAAGAATCCACAACAGAACTATACAAGAAAGATGTTAATATCATCGATAACTACAATGGTGTGGTTATTGATCTAGAGCTAGACATCCAGAAAAATAAGGCTAGCAGAAGCACTAGAATTTCAGACGAGCTGTTTAAAATTCTAAAAGATGATGCTGTTAAAGCGCTGCCCTCAATATGCCAGTAAATTTGGAGGACTCAACAATGGCCACTGGATTGGAAAAGATCAATTTATATCCCAATCTTAAAGAGGGGCAATGCCAAGGAATATTGAAATTACTGAACAACTGAGTAAATTTCACATGCCAGCAAGGTTATGCTTAATATTCTGCAAGCCAGTCTTCAGCAATATGTGAACCAAGAAATTACAAGAGCAAGCTGGTTTTCAAAGAGGAAGAAGAACCACAGTCCAATATGCCAACTTTTGCTGGATTATGGAGAAAGCAAGGGAGTTCCAGAAAAAGATCTACCTCTATTTCATTCACTGCACTAAACCTTTGACTGTGTGGGTCACAACAAAATGTGGCAAGTCCTCGAAGAGAGGGGAGTATCAGATCATCTCACTCGTTTCCTGCTGAACCTGTATGTGGGTCAAGAAACAACATTTAGAACTGAACAAGAAATGACTGATTGGTTTAAGACTGGAAAAGGAGTATATGATCACCTTATTTATTTAACTTATATGTAGAGTACATTATGTGAACTGTTAGGCTGGATGAATCAGAAGCTGGAATTAAGGTTGCTGGGAGAAATGTTAACAACCTCAGATATGCAGACAATACCATTCTAAGGGCAAAAAGTGAAGAAGAATTAGTAAGCTTCTTGATGACATTGAAAAGCTGACGAAACTTAACATTAAAAAACTAAGATCTTGGCAACTGGTCCTATCACTTCCTGGCACATAGACAGAGAGGAAAAGGAAGCTGTGTAAGATGTTATATTCTTGAGCCCAAAGTCCACTGCAGACAGCAACTGCAGCCATGAAATTAAAAGATGCTAACTCCTTGGAAGGAAAGCTATGACAAATCTGGAAAACATAATAAAAAGCAAAAATATCCTCTTGCTAACAAAGGTCTATATAGTCAAAGCTATGGTTTTTCCAATAGCCATGTGGCTGTGAGAGGTGGACTATAAGGAAAGCTGAGCTGTGGTTCTGGAGAAGACTTATGAGAGTTCTTTGGATGGCAACGAGATTGAATCACTCAATGCTTAAAGAAATTATTTCAGGCTACTCATTGGAAAGTCAAAAGCTGAAGATGAGGCTTAAATACTTTAGCTACATAATGAGAAGACAGGACTCACTGGAAAAGACCTTGATATTGGGAAAGATTGAAGGCAAAAGGAAAAGGGAATGGCAGAGGATGAAATGAAGAGATAGTAACATGGAAGCAATAAACATTAATTTGGACAGATGTTGAGAGATAGTGGAGAACATAAGGACCTGACAGGGTCATAAAGAATAGGATACAACTGAACAATTGAACAACATATTGTATTCTTGAAGGATGAAAGAAAGAACTTTGGATCAAGAGGAAGGCAATTTTACTTGTTACAGTTATAGTGTTAACTCATTCTGCTCATTATTCAGAGGCAGTATAGGTAACAAATATAAATAGGTTCAAGAAAAGGTTTAAATAAATTCATTAATAATTATACCTAGCATTTGTATAGCACTTTAAGGTTTGAAATTTTCTTTTTTTCTTTTGATTATATTAAATTTATTTAATATATTTAGTTTTCAGCATTGATTTTCACAAGAGTCTGAATCACAAATTTTCTCCCCATTTTTACCCTCCCCCCCACTCAAGATGGCATATATTCTGGTTGCCCCATTCCCCAGTCAGCTTTCCCTTCTGTCACCCCACTCCCCTCCCATCCCCTTTTCCCTTCTTTTCTTGTAGGGCAAGATAAAATTCTATGCCCCATTGCCTGTGTATTTTATTTCCTAGTTGCATGCAAATTTTTTTTTTGAACTTCTGTTTTCAAAACTTTGAGTTCCAAATTCTCTCCCTTCTTCCCTCCCCACCCACCCTCCCTAAGAAGGCAAGCAATTCAACATAGGCCACATGTGTATCATTATGCAAAACCCTTCCATGATACTCATGTTGTGAAAGACTAACTATATTTTGCTTCTTCCTAACCTATCCCCCTTTATTG
>CM053622.1:201293324-201310708 GCA_028646595.1 Phalanger gymnotis | reverse complement strand
AGCCTTCCAGCTTGTAAACCCGGATGCTGAGACTTTGTTGAACTCTGGTAACTATGTATTGGGATTTGAATTAGACAAGGTCTGTCTCTTGATGTTTGATGTTTGCTTGTATTTTGCTCTGAAGTTCAGGGTGCTGGCTTTTTATCCCTGAACTAAGTGAATGATATTTGTGTGCTGAATTAAAGTAAGCTTGCCAACCCCTTAACCTTGCTCTCCTTATTAAGGTAGATTAAAAGAACCTGGGCTTTCTGGCTGTCCAGCAGCTTTCTGGGTGCTGGCTGTGGGTGGATCTGGACCCCCCTCAGAAGCTGCTAGCCAGATTGTTAAAACACTACTTCCCAAGGTTGTTGTGAGGATCAAATGAGATAATTATTTGTAAATCACTTGGAGTTCCTGGCACATAATAGACACCTAATAAATGCTTATTCCTTTCCCTCTCTATAAGAATGTATGCATTAATGAAGGTGGGAAAATAATGAAACCTTTCTGACTGGGTCCCCTACAGATTTATATTACACAAGTTCAACTGTGCCCTCACTCCCTTGCCAACTCATCATCCCACTCTCCATAGCAGCTCCTCCAGAGCTTTTCATCTTTCTTCAAGCCTCCTATGACTCTCCCTAAACTCTTTCCTACTCCTACCTTTCCTACTACTGAAGAGGGCAATGCCATTCTCCCAGTACCTCAGGCTTGCAATGTAAGATTCATCCTCAGCTCCTCTCTATATCTCATTCGCCATATACATTGCTGTCAGGGACAAGTGTTGATTTCACTTTTGCAACATCTCTCCAATATGCCCCCTTCTCTCTTCTAACATTGCCACCACTCTAGTATAGTCCCTTATCACATGACACTTGGACTATTCCAATAGCCTGCTGGTGGGAATGTCTGCTTCTAATCTCTCCCCATTCCAATCCAAACTCCATATAGCCATCAAAGTGATTTTTCTAAAGCATATATCAAATCATGCCATCCCTTTCAGGATCAAATATAAAATTCTTTGTTTGGCATTCAAAGCACTTTATAACCTAGCCCGTCCTCTTACCTTTCTAGGCCTCTTACATCTTACTCCCCAACATATACTTTTCAATCCAGTGTCACTGCTCACTGGTCTCCTGGCTGTTCCATGAACAAGACACTATCTCTTGACTCTGAGTACTTTCTTTGGCTGTCTCAGACACCTAGAACTCTCTCCCTCATCAACACTGACTGCTGATTCCCTCACTTCTTTTAAGTCCTAATTAAAATCATATGTTTTGTAGGGAGCCTTCCCCAACCTCTCTTAAATCTAGTGACTTCCTTCTTTTAATTATTTCTTATTTGTCCTGTATATATCTTGCATTGTATATATTTGTTTGCATGTTGTCTCCCCCATTAGATTGCAAGCTCCTTGAAAGCAAGGACTGTCTTTTGCCTTTTTTCCTTTGGTACTCCCTTCCAGCACTTAGCATAGTACCTAGCTCATAGTAAATGTATAATTAATGTTTACTGATCACTTGATTGAAAATAAGACATTATGTGTAAAATATTTTTAAAATCTTGAAGAACCACGTAAACATTAGTTAATACCATCATTATTATTGTTTGTTCTGTTTCTATAACACGAAAGTTATTTTACCGGACATAGGTTGAGTTTTTTGGTGCCTTACCACCAACCAAGAAACTACAGCAGTAGTGTCAAACTCAAATAGAAATGGGGCCTCTAAACTGTACATAAGAATGCCTGTGGATACAAATTAACTTAGAAAATCACATATTAATATTATCTCTGTTCTATTTTACTTGTGTTCATTTCACTAAATATTTTCCAATTACATTTTAATGTGGTTCCAGGTACTTAGATGTGTGGTTGTTCCCAGGCCTCTAACTTAGACCTTCCTATTCTTTTTTCTTCAAACATTCTATCCCAGTGAACTGTGCTACCTAAAAATGTCTGCTCCTGATGCCCTCAGAGCAATTTGGCGCAGTTATATATATATCCGGAAAGGTTTTATTTTCTCCATATTTTAATCATGACCTACGTTACAAATAATTAATTTATTAAAGAAAATTAATAAATGAATGAGTTAACAATTGCTCAATGTAGTTGTTGCTACTAGAAATATCCAAAGGACAAGCTATTTTCTGCCTTGTACTTTCGTTATTGCTGGTTTTTTTTTTTTTAATCTCTCTGCCTCCCACACTATAAGTTCATTAAAGGTGGATGCTATGTTTGTTCACCTTCATGTTCCACTTCTGTGTACTTAGCATACTATACTTTATGCAGTAAATGCTCAATTAATATATATTGATTTTAATTGTACATGCTGATTCAACAGAAGGAGAGAGGAAATAATCAGAAATAAAGTTGGATAGAAATGGCCAGAGATTTGAAGAATCTTGATGATACACAACAAAAAAATTCAGGTTAGGCCTAGTAAGGAATAGGGAGCCAGTTAGGCTTTTGAGCAGAGGAGTGACATGATGAAAGCTGAGTTTATGGAAAACTAATTTTGCACTGCTGTTAGTATGCCTGGCTTGTGAAGCCAACCTTACTGCATTCTACAAATGTAGAATCTTTTTATGAAAAGAAACCGTTTCAAAATTCCAGCAGTTAAATAAAATGAATATATTTGTAACATAAACTACTCAATTCTAATCAGCTGCCTTGTTCAAGGAAGATAATTAGCTCTACTACATGCTACACTTTAAAAAAATATCAGCAATGGATTACTGAGAACATTAATTACATTATGGACCATAATCTTCTGGAAAGTACATTTATAAATCTAGGCTATGGGTGCCAGCTGAATTAAACTGAAGCTACTGAAAGATGCATAAAATCAAGTCAGGCCAGCCTTGTGCAAACTTATAAGGTCAGCTAAATCTTGGTTTTGGATAGCCCTCTCATCAGCCCCTTATAAGGTTTTCTCATATTAGTCAGGAAACCAAACTCTACCAATCAAAAAATTATCTGGCATATTCATTTCTTTAGGACCCTCCTTGGTTCTTAGGAAGCCATATAGGTAATTAATTTGAACTAAATGGTGAGTCATAATGACCCAGAATTTTATCCCTCAGAAGCTAACAAACATATTTTTAAAAGGACTGTGCATGCTTCAACCAAAGGTTTGGGAACTATGTGAATTTCAGGTACCATAGAAAGTAAAGATTTTGGGGGGTAACAGTTGAAAAGATGGGAAGGGAAGGAAGGCATTCACATTCCATCATACAGGCAGCTAGCTACCTCCTCTGCCTGCTTATAAGGTCAGCTTTACTTGAAAGAGAGTACCCTTATCATTGCACAGTGGAAGAGAACATTTGTGTGATGACATTTTGCTGTTGTACAAGTAGTACTTTCTGCCAGGGAGATTTGGTGCAGCTGTGGTTATTTTTAATAGATGAAATTTCTATTTTTGTTAGTCCTTTTAGATAGCTTGCTACCTCTATTTCTATATCTACATATAGCTATGGGATACACATAATTTTGTGCTCTCTCATCCAATTTTACTTTAGGCTCAAAGAAATAATATGACAAATTGGATGGGTCGAGGGGAAACACATGAGGGAGGGATACTGGGGGAAGTACTTGGAAATGGGAGGATTGAAGACGATCTCTCCACTTTATATGGAAAAGGTTTCTATAGAACACTAATGAGAGAGGTGAGTGAGGTAAGAGAAGGGCTTCCATCATTGTGATCCTCTATTATATCTTTCCATTTCTCTTAGTAAAATATAACTTCTTTGAGGTCAAGAACAATTTCTTCTTCCCCCTCTCCCTCCCTCTTTTTTCTCTCTCCTTCTCTTTCTTCCTTTCTTCCTTTGTTCCTTTCTCTTTCTTTCTTCTTTGTCTTTGTTGGATTGCGAACTCCTTAGAGTAGATAACATGCATTTTTGCTTTGTTTTCATATTTTTCTTTGTATCCTCAACATCTAGCATGCTGGCTAGTACATAGCAAACACTTAATAAATACTTTTTTTTACTTGAATTGACTTTGTACCTTCAACACTTTGCACAGTGCCTGGTACATCATAAGGGTGATTAATAAGTGCTTATGGAATTGAGGGCCTGCTGATTCTCTGAGGACTGTTATCTGTTCCATGTACTTAACCTTCAGATCCTGAATCTGTTGAAGCCCCTCTTTCTCACAGCATTTCACCCAGATTGGAAGACTTCTTATAGTCATCATCATCATCATTATCATGCTCACCATCATCATCATAGGATTTAGGGTTTTTAAAACTCCAATCAATATTATGGTAGAGATTTCTGTTCATGTAAGGGTTGGACTACATGCCACAGAGGTACCTTACCATTCTCAAAAACAGGTAAGTCCTGACTGGTACAAATAATGAGTCCTATGAAGTGGTCTCGTGCATTAGAATTTGAACTATTTCAAGTTATAATTATGTAAAACATGGTCATTGTTTTTAAAACAATGGAAATATGCAGTACAAATTTAACTAATGTAACCACTTTGTGGGTTTCATTATTAGTGATAATTTGTCTTAGCTATTCTGTGACTCTAGGAAGTGACTTGTTCAATGCCACATAGGTACAAAAAGATGGAATTCCAAACCATATCCTCAGACATTAAAAATTCTATTATTTTTCTGTTACATCACATTGCTTCTCCCACTTTTCTATACATCCTACTTATACTTGTTGGTGATTATCCCCTTAACTTCTGGTTTTTGCTACCACAAGAAGAGCTGCTATAAATATTTTGTACATGCACTAGAGAGATCAAATAAATTAGTTTCTTATTGTGATTTAAATTTTAAATTAATAAAAATCAAGTTTTTCTCCCTCCCACTTTTGTCCAAGTCATATTGAAAAAAAAAGGAAGGAAAAACAAAACCCATGTAATAGATATGCTCAGTTGGGTAAAACAAATGTCTATTTTCCATTGTGATGGAATCTTATTGGACTTTAAGAAATGAGGAAATGGATGATTTTTAAGATATGGGAAGACATATAAATTGATGCAGATTGAAGTGAGAAGAACTGAGCAATTTATATGAAAACATCATCACTGTTTAAAAAATAGAGCAATTTTGAGGAGTTCTATAAACTGATGAAGAATAAAATGAGAAAAACCAGAAAAATTTATACAATAAATTCTGTTATTAGCCAGGTCCAAAAAAACCCCTATATTTTATTCTGCAAACTGAATCTGTCACTTCTCCATCAGCAGGTTAAGTAGCATGCTTCATCGCTGGTCTACTAGAACTGTGATTGGGTGTTGCATTGCTCAGATCTATCTTTCAAATTTGTCTTTACAATATTTTATGAGCATTCATGAGGCCTGCTCACTTGGAATTTGGACCCTTCAGATTTTGCAGATGACCCAAAGCTGCAGGACTCACTCTTTCCTGCTTTGTTGACCAGACCTTTTCACATATTCTATATGGAGACAAGCCCCATCCACATCTACCTGAACTTAGTACTGTATGCCTGATGAGTGTTAAGACTAAGTAAATTTCTTTTGTCAACCACTGAATGACTATGAGTCATTCCAATATCAAACCTGAGCTGGCAGACCAGCCTGGTCCTTCCTCACCTACAAAAAATTCTATACCTCCATGCTATTCCCGAGATATTTCCCTTTGAAAAATAGGTTGATATATCAGTTGGTATATGATGAGGATGAGAAAACAAATTTTGTTTCATAATTATGAAAATACACAAAGTATTTCTTACTCTGGATTCTAGCAGTGCCCATTCTGTTTTGTATTTCTCTCTCTCTGTCTGTCTCTCTCTCTCTGTCTCTGCATATACATACATATATACATATATACACACACACATACACACACATGTGTGTGTGATAGTCATTTATTTTAGAAGGCAGAAATTTCCCATGTTACCCTTGACCAGAAAAGTTAAAATGGTATAACAATTAATGAATTAAAATATCAGAGGAGGGAAAAGAAGCACAATTAAAGCTTATTAGATTTGTGCTTATGAAACATTCTCTTCCAAGTTGTACTATGAAAAGATATTTTTTTCCTGCTGCCAGAGAAGTCTAACTGAACCTTATTAAAATGTTATCATCTATTGAGCATTCGAAAATGTTCCTACTGAAGTTAAATGGATGATCAAAGAATTTTGATATTTCACATTTGATGTTGGACTGCAACTCAGAAAAGTTAAAATTTCATTCAACTAATTTTCTCTATTCAATAACTGAAATTCGTTTTGTTTTCTTCTTTAATTTTTTTTTCCAGAAGACCTTTTCAGAGTGGTGTGCAGGTCGGGGGTGGAGAGATACAAAATGGATGTACCTGAAAGTTACAATCTTGATTATATTGATCCTAATTCTAATTTTCTGTGAATAAGTAGAAATTCCTACAGACTAGTGATATTAGCCATAAATTGGCTCAGCAGAGCCCTGGTGCCTGTACATAATTTTATAGAAGCTATAAAATAGTTTGGGTTTTTATAATCACCCTTCAGGATGTCATCCAGGGCATCTTTTCAAGTTGCATCTTCCTTAGAGATTTTTAGTAATAAAGGACTGTAGATTTTCTGTGGTTAATAGTCTTTCATTACCATATGATTACCGTAATGCCAGGGTATTGCTTACCTGTTTCAGATAAGTAATTTACCCAAAGTGATTATAAGTTTGCCTGCTGTTCCTATGAAACCATTACTAGTTGGTGAAGTCATTGCATCTGACCTATAGCAAGGGAAAAAATGAACCCAAAAGTTATCCAGAAAATACATAAAAATGAGATTAATATTTCAGCAAGTTCTTTGCATAATAAGTCTAGCCAACTGCAAAAAAGAAAAGTCAATAGTTAGCACTGTCATCACAGGAACTAAAAGACTGCTGAGAGATTGACAAAGGATGAATTTTCCATTTCTGCTGAACATCATAAACAGAAATTGCAAAATAATTAGACTGCTTCATTTGTAAATAGGAAATTTTTAATGTAAAAGGTGTTGGCAATTATAAATCTCTCTTGAATAATGCAGCTCCAAGAGGTATCAATACAGAAACTTTTGAAAATGACTTTGCTAAGAATGTTTTATATGCCTTCTTGAAGTGAGAACCAGCTCAAAGAATCAACTCCTTGTTCAAATGTGAATTTAATCATTACATGTGATCTTCATTTTTATTATCAATATTACTGCCAATGATAATGTTGATGATAGTAATGATATATTTCTCTAATCGACAATGAAAAACTGAATTTTTTTACCTAAATCTTGGAGGATGCTATGAGAAGGCCACTGAATTTGAAGATAGAAAACCTGGGTCTAAAAGCCTGCCTTGCTACTGGATATCTGTATGACTGGCAATTCAGTTAAACTATCTGGGCCTCAGTTTCCTCACCTGAAAAAAGGAGGAGTTTGGAATAGATAAACTCAAAGGTCCCTTTTAGTTCTAAATGCATAATCCTATGAGCTATAAAAATAAGGTGATGTGTTAATGGAAGAGTTCCGGTGTGAAGCCCCATGGTGTGGTAGGCCTCTTAGGAAAAAAAAAATTCTATAGGAGATATCATTTGATGATTCAAACCATACTGCTAAAGGGAGCACAGTAGATTAGGTGACCTCTAAGGTAACTTCTCATTCAAAATTCTATACTTTTAAGACTACAAATATTTTTGAAAGATTATTTATGGTCATTGCAATATTTAATAGTCTTTTAAAAACTGTTCTCTATTTTCTATTGAATCAAATCTAAATTCAATTCTGTGTTAAAGGCCTCCTTAAATGTCACTATTTACAATGGTCTGGTTTCTCTTTACCTCTGAGGGACTATGTACAACTTGGTACTTCCTTAGAGAGTAAGAAGTAGCTTCGGTGGGCTTGGGGAGTATGGATGGACCAGTTTTGTGGCTCACGGAATTAGAGAATCTCAGAACTAGAGGGGTCCTGAAAGACCATCTAGTCCAATCCATATCTGACTTGGGATTCCTTCTACAATATGCTCAGTAAGTGGTCATCCAGACTTTGAATAAAGCTTTCTAAAGTAGGAAAGCTCATTACCATCTAAAGCTACTCATTTCACTTTTGGAATAAGTTAAGTTGGTGGCCTTACCTTACACTCTACCTCAACATGAACCCTGCATTAATTATGTCAATCTGTTTATTCCCTTTCTCATCCCTGTTACCATGCATCTATGAACTAGAACAAACTGGATTCAAGAAGACTAAAGTGTGAATCCTGTTTCAGACACTTACTAGATATGTGACCCTGAACAAATCACTTAAACTCTGTCTGCCTCAGTATCTTTATCAGGAAAATTGGGATAATAACAACATTTTCCTTACAGGATTGTTGTGAGGAATGAATAAGTCAATATATGGAAAACATTTTGCAAACTTTAAAACTATTATAAATGCTAGATAGCATTACCATCATCATCAATCATTTTTAATGCTTTTACCACTCCCATTAATCTATAACCCAACAGAACCAGCTCTCACATATTTTCTAATGAGTTTATTTAACATTGATTTCTCTCTTTTAAAGTCCCTGTTACATCCATTATCCATGTCAATTAACTACATTCCATGTTTGCTTATTCCCTAATTGTTTCATGTGCATTTTTAAAAATATTTCCAATGAAATGAAAAGCTCTTTCCAAACAAAGTCCATGTCTTTGGCATGCCCTACTGCTTGCTGTATAGCAGATACTCAATAATAATAATGGGATAATGGGAAATTATTCCTCTATAATACTCCTGTCCCCTTCTCCTCCACATTGATGGGTGCTCAGGGACACAAATTCATTCAAGATTTAACCAAAGGGTAATACTATCAGGATAGCACATAGCCAAGTGACTTTTGGATTTAGCCAGCTTTTGAATTATCTATGCAATTTCTCTCTACAATAATAAATATAATTTAATTACATATACATAAGACATATACATATGTTAAATGTATATTAATAAATGTATGCATAAACACATACATATCTGAAATCCCATGTGATTGTGTCTAATTTATTTTAGATTAAAAACAATGCATACAACAATTTAAGCTAGGCATTTAAGCTCCTACTGGCATGGTTATTATGACTACCAAATATTGAAAAAAAAAATAAAACATATGACCTTGAAAGAATTCTAGAATCTAGGAATTAGCAAATTCATCACTGGATTTTGGATGGGGCTTCTTATCCTGAGTCTGCTGCTAATATTCTGTATGGACTTGGGTCAGTCATAAGCCTCAGTTTCCTCATCTGAAAAATTATTTGGTCCTACTGGCATTTAAACCCTAAATCCTCCTTTCCAGCACTAGGTCTGATGACATAATGATCTCTAATGTCATTCTAATACTTTCTATTTCATTATGAAAGCTCCCATGACCCTGACAACAACTATGACTAATGATAATAACAACAATAATGAAAAAATTGAGATTTAGAGAAGTTGTGACTTCCCTAGAGTCCCACAGTTACGGTGCTTAAGTGTTGAATCCATCAGCACGCATTTATTAAGCACTTACTAGGTGTCAGGCACTGTGCTGAGTGCCAGGATTCAAAGAAAAGTGTTATATGAAGAGAAAAACAAAACAGCTGAAAATGAAATCCATATAATCAGAGGGTAATGGGACACTATGCATTCCCAAATTGTTGAATTGAATGAATTGAAAAATAAGGATAGCATCAAGTTCTAGAGCAAGTTGTTCCACCCAAGATGAAATGACAATGAATATTTTTTACAAATTTATTAGATTACAAATAGCCTTCATAAATTGACACCTATTACAATTTCTCCCTGAAGACAAAGTTGGGCAGAGCTATAGAACAAGGACACATTTATCAGGAGGTCTTATCCATCTCTCATCTGCACGAATGAACATGCTCCTTGGATATTTTTAGTTAGTAGTGACTAAATGGAGCAGGCCTCCTTCTGTAAGGGGGTCATAATCATGCACCCTCCACCCCAGATTCTTAGTCCTTACCACATGGGCCTTCGCATCCTTTTCTTGGAATGCAATTCCTTTGTATAACATTCTACACAAAGAACTGCATAGATTTTATTGGGCAAATATTTATTAACTGAAGGAAGCAGTACTTGAGCATGCAAAAGAGAAAGCACTTGGAACTTTGAATTATCATGTGTTTACTCACCTGCCCAGCCCTGCAACACAAACCCATGGCAAGGAATTCATTTACTAGGTGCCCATGTGAAAACAGTAATTCTAAGATTAGCTCAGAGTGCATAACTAGGCCCAGTGGTGGCAGAAGCATAGAGAATATGGGGACCATTAGGCATTCCCCGGCTCAGCACCACTGTGTAGAATTCCTGTTTCTTTTGGTGTCACTCAAGACTCACCAGACCTCTGGTACAACCTAGCATCCTAAAAATGTAAAATACCACACACACGGCCATCTATCTCTGATTGCTCTTTAGTAAACTGAAATAGAATTACATGAGTAGATCAGTAAAAGAGGATAGGGGCGGGGGGACGGGACAAGAAGACACTGAAGACAATTTTTTAGTTTTTATCAATACCCAAATTTTGATGTCTCACAGCTTGAAACAGCTGATTTTCTAGCTGATGAAACCTGATTGTGGAAAGTGAGCACAATCTATAGAATGGCTTAACCTGATAAGATGAGATTGCAGTAGAAAAGCTTCACTGAGGCCCAGAGGGTATTTTAGAATAAACAGAAAGGTTGCTAACAGGCATTGAAAGGGGCTGGATCATTTTCCATGAACTTAAGGTGATCTCCACTGATAATAGCACAACTACAGGTCTAAATCACCAGGACTGCTCATTTCCTATTTGAACCAGAGCACATCTAGCTCACAGCAGTTGCAGAAAACTAGGTTCACCATGGTATTGTGGATGGATTTATCTCAATGTGGGTATTCTTCACTGTTAAGTGAAGACTGAGCAAAGCAATGAGCCAGCATTTTATTGGCCTAAGTATTTTCTAAGATACTTTGATGGTCACATACAACCTAATACCATTATTTATCTGCTGGAGTTTTCAGGATAAGTTTTTATTTTATATTTATTTATTCAAAGGGATCAACTTCTGCCAAGGAAGGGACTTAATGCTGATTTTTTTTTACCCATAAGGGTTTTAATGCTTAAGGATTATTTTGTTTGAAAATGACCTTGAAAAGGTCAGATTAAATGGGTCAGGCTGAGATAAATTCCTGTCTAGAGTTCACAAAGTATGGAAATACTGGTTCCTGATTTAAAGGAAAAAAATTTCACTTAATCATTATAAATGATGCATGCCACAAAGGAAAGTGGCTGGTAATTGGACTTAGATAACCAGGTTTTGCTATTTACTAGCTGTGTGTCCTCGAAGCAGCACACCTTATCTCTCCAGGCTTCAGTTTCCACATCTATAAAACGAGTGGGTTTAACCAGATGATCTCTCCAGTGTCTTCTAGGTCTAACATGCTAGGCATAGTTGTAGGGCATCCACAGAACTATGGGATGGTGATGGCAGTTCAGAACTTGGTTCATTTGTCTTTGTGATTTCTGAATTGTCCATAAAATCTTACTCTAATGCCTTATCATGGCTAGAAGTTGGCTCTGGCTTCTCAGTAGCTATACCAGTAAAGCATAAAGCCCTGACAATTTCTGCCATTCTGGAAATGCTTTGAATACAGTCTTGGTGACTGCTTGAGTCTTGTCAGAGATAAGAATGGAGAGGCTCACATCAGTGGATTGGCCACAAGGGGACAGATAACTCATTAAGCTTCTAACAAAATAAATGTTATTATTTGTAAGATGTATTGTTCAGAAATTATCTAAATGTATTTTATTGGTACAAAAATAGGTTGGTTGGTTGGTTGGTAGGTACAAAAATACATATTATCTGCTTAAGGCCCTCTCCAACACCACATCCTGGTATGGAGGTGGGTCCAGGTTTTTGAAGGCTATTCCAGTGGACTGTGACAGCTCTTTACAAACTGGCAAAGCTTCAAAATGATGTTGTTGTTTGCTCTTGTCTGAACCTGTGAGTAAACTCCTAATGAGGAAACAGTAGATCATCAATGATTGTGAAACTGAGTGGCCTGGGCCACTTAGAGAGGAAGTTGCTTGCCCAGAGTCACACAAACAATGTGTGTCAGAGGCGGTCATTATTAGTCTGGTAATAGGAAGGGAAAGGAATAAATACTTATCTAGCACCTACTATGTGCGGGGCACTGTGCTAAGTGCTTTTACAAGTACTATCTCATCTGATCCTCACAATAACCCTGTAAGGTACTATTATTAACTGATGAAATTGAAGGAAACAGAGGTTACTTCCTCAAAGTCACAAACCTAATAAGTGTCTTGGGCCACATTTGCACTCATGTGTTACAGGTCTCCAGACCCAAACCTCTATCTATTCACTTCACCAGCAAGCTACCTCTAGTGTCTGTTGTTTGAGTTCTGAGAAGCTAATTAGCAAGCCTGAATAAGATAAATAGGAATTTAATCTATGTCTAGGGAGGGGGTCCTTATGCTGATCAAACACCTCCTTGAAATAAATATGAATAGATGCATTATTTAAAAATACAAATGACTTATGCCTTAAACTTGCTTTGTTTGTATATATACTGTTTCAGCTTTTGGCACTAGGAAGAAGAAAATGTGATTACAGAGCTTGTCCCGTATAAAGATAAAAATACCACAGGACAACTTTATCTTCATTGCCAAATAGCTATCTTATCTGAATGAGAATGTAAGCCACTCAAGGATAACCTTGACCAGCGGTTACTAACCCAGAGGATCTAGGACAATATTTTTTCTATGCACAAAAAAAAAAAAAAAGGAATGGTGGTGGCAATGTGACTAGGGGGGTGGAATTTTTTTTTTTAATTTTGGACTGGACCATGGATTTCCATGCTATATGGAACGCCCAATGGGGAAACTCCCTCTGCAAATGCAGATGGGCAGCACTTCTATAATTCTTAGTCTTACAAAGTTGTTTAGCTGGGGTACACTTGAATTCAGATTTTCCTGACTCCAAGTCTGGCTCCCAAGCCACTGTGCACAATGCCTTTCATATGCGAGCATTTCTATAACCCACAACAGACTACCCTTCAAGGCTCTCCTTATTTTTGTAGAAATGGGTCCTCATTTTTTGCAGCACTAATATTCATAGAAAGCCGCTTCACATGGGAATTTAATCAGTGCATAAAAACTCAATAGAACCTTCTTAAAGTTTAAGAAAAGCAAATAAACAGCTCTGAAGACAGAGGCCCACACTTTATATTAGCTTTGTTTTCTAATTGAAAGCTGCCTCAATTCATGCTTCCCTAATGAGGTGCAATGTAACCCTGACGGAAATAACTTGGGTAATGGGATGAGTTCTATTAATCTACTTATGAAAGACTCTGTTCATTAATTAGCTTGGACAGCACAAGAGCAAAACAACCACACTCCTGATTCAGAGTGTCAGAGGGAATCTAATTAGAAATTAGTGGCTGAACGGACTGAAATATTTTCATTTACATTGATACTAATCTAAGTATACCCTGCTATGATTATGAATCCTCTTCCCTGTGCAAGGCAGATGGGTAGAGTAGGGAGGAAGCCACTAATCCAGGAAAGCAAGACAGCAGAAGGACACACATCAAGGTTACGGTTAGCTCTCAAACAGCCAACTTTAAACTTTGCTAAGATAAGAGGGATACTTGAAAAAGTTAAGAACAGGTCAGTTCCAAATAATAGGACACATCTATCTAGTACTTGAAAGTTTAAAAAGTATAATCTATGTTTTGCAACAACTTGCAAAATAAGGACTGCAGGTATTGTTATCCCTGTTTCGCAAATGGGAAAACTGATGTTCAGTGAGTTATCCACTGTCAGACAGCTAGGAAGTGTGTCTGAAAAGTCATGATTCACCAGATCTCCTTATACCAGGTCTGGCACTCTGTACTATGATAACTGTTTTATTTTAGGGCATTAAGATTTACAAAATACTTTACCTCCATTATTTCATTTTGTAGAGTTAGAAAATTACAGAATATCAGCGATCCTGTTGCTTAAATCTCTTATTTTATAAATAAGGAAGTGGGACTCAAAGTGAAATGCCTTGCTTAATGTTACGTGACTAAGTTGAAGAGTGAACATCTTTACCTGGCCCCTTAGGATTGCCACAGACCATGTTGCTGTTTCCAAAGCGACTGGAAGAACATAGCTGATTATATCTGATGAGAGTTATAGTTAACATGGTAGGCAATTCCTCCTCAGTCCTAATTTATGCAGTAGGTTTATTCCTAAAAAGGGAAGAAATAATTACTATAATCAGTGAGTTGCTCAGGGACATTAATTAAACAACCTCACTTTAAAATTCCATTAAGATAGATGCTGCCAGTATCAGTGATAGACACTGAATGTTTATTAAGTATCACAGCCCACTCCTTACGTCAAAACTTAATACTTGGAATTCTTCCCCTTCCTTCAAGAACCAGCTTAGTTACCACTTCCTCCATGAAGTCTCTTCTGTTCCATCATCACATACAATACAATATAAAGCAATATAATACATGAAAGATTTATTAAAGGCCCACTATATTCAAGGATACATGTTAAACACTGACAGTACAAAGATACCAATGAAAGTCCTTGTACTTTCTACTCTGGCTTTTATGAGAGAACAATTAGGAGAATTGAGAACTTGAATCCAATAAGAAAATGGAAATTGTGTAGCTGATTTGAAGACGTTTTGACTAGTTACATATTTTAGAAGTTGAATTGGAAGAGCAGAAATGTGGGGGAACATGGAGAGAATCTGGAGAACAAATTCCATACTCTGATATCTGACTAGATGGTGGGTTGAAAAAAAAAGTAATATCACTAACGACTGGCAAAGATATAGAAGAATTAAACCGAAATGGATTAGGGAGTAGAACCCAAAGAAGATAGCTCAAGAAGGAAATGGGGCAGGTAGTTGTCAACACAAGGCCAGGTAGGTAAGAAAAGCTAAGTGGAACAACGTGAGGATAAAATAAATCTGGAGAGTAGAAGAGAAAAAAAAATTGGATCTTGTAATAGGGTAGGCTTGACTCAGGCTCATCTGGTAGCAGAGGTTCTATATTGAAATGAGGCCCTGAACACACTGCTGATAATTAACAAAAGGAAGTCTACTTAGCCACAGGAGGGAAAGGCTATTCAAAGCAGGGAAAAGATATTCACTGATGATGCAACATTAATTTAATTTACTGCTGTACTATACCAGTGGTGATCCTACTGCTGATCTGCCAATGAGAAACCAGAGAGAAGGGCCATGTGACTGCCCTGGCTTTTGTACTAAAGAAATCAGCAACTTGAAACTCTAGTCCTCTAAGCCAATTCAGTCTTGAGGATGTTTTCAATACCTTTTAAGAATGAACTAACCTAGTGGTAAAGGGCCTTAGGATATTATTCTCAGCACAAGTATGGTTTGCAAGCTATTAAGATATAAAATGTCAGTTGCAAAAGTTTTAACTAGGTGCTTAGGGATTAGATATAAATACCAATAAGTGATTTTTTTAGGGCTAAAAAGCTCATCTATTAAGGAAAGTAAGGGAAAATGTGGAGGGAGTTGCATTGAGTATATGATCTTTATATTTCTGCCACAGCCAAACTATTGTTATCTGTATTCCAAGTATAGGCTAAAACTCCCCTAGAACTCAAAGAATATCTCTTCATACTTCAGGTTATTATGGAAAATGAATTCTTACTAAGGGAACTAGATAGAGGTATTTAATGGCAAAAATCTAAATCTGAAAGTAGACCTATGACAAGCTGTTAGAGTAAAAGAGGGTTGCAAAAAGCAGAAAATTTAAAAAATAAACAGATTTAAGGTTTTTCCTGAGGAGAGAGCTAGACAGTCTAAGTCGGAAGAAACTGTTTGTACTCCAAAGAATGACATAGCCAAAGAAATATCAGGTGAAAGATCATTCCATAAAGGTCAAAAGAAAAGTGGAACTTCTAGCAAAGAGATTCATTTCCAGGAGTACTAAAACAACTTTTTTATTCCTTCAACCTGATAACACCAGAGAGGTTTGTTGTCTTCCTAGGGCACAGATTCAAGACATAGTTGAGAACTTACCAAGACATCAAAGTAGAGGTTAACAAAGGTCTGTAAGAATATACTAGCCAAGTGTCTTGGAAATTTAGTCATAGGATCTAGGAGAGAAAGAAGACTGCTTCTACGTATCTCATAAGTTAGGTACCACAGAAAACAACTACAAAGAAGGAAGAATAGTATCTAAGATACCCAGAAATTGATAGAAACATGATTAAAAAGGAGCTGTCAGCAAAATCCATTGTATCGTGTCTAGGCCACAAACAAGAGAAACTAAGTTTTACCACACATGAAAAAAGCAAATTTGACGTTAAATATCATTAAGACATGGTGGGGTGAGGGGGGCGGAGCCAAGATGGTAGCTGAAAAGCAGGGACTAGCATGAGCTCCCCGCCAAGTCCCTCTGAAAACCTATAAAAATGGCTCTGAACCAATTCTAGAACTGCAGAACCCACAAAGTGGCAGACAGAAGCAGGGCTCTAGACCAGGTCAGCCTGTTTGGTCCCTGGGTAAGGTCTATCCTGCGTGGAGCTGGGAGCTGAGGGGAGCAGAGCTGAGCGGAGCAGAGCCCAGCATGGGCTGTGCGGACCGACCAGACCGGAAGCCGGGCGGAGCGTGCCCTAGCGCCCTGAATTAGTGAGCTGTGGCATTTACCAGAGCACTCAACCCACAAACAGCAAAGACAACAGAGAAGGTTACTGGGAAAAGCTGCTGGGGACAGAGTTTGAGGTTTGGCCACCGCCCCTGGGGCAGCAGAGGTGGGGCACCTACAGAACTACAGCTGCAGTTGCTTCTGGCCCCAGGCCCACCTGGTGGGAGGAATTAAGTGGCAGATCAGAGCAGGAGTGAAGAGCCTGCTGAAGATTTAAGCCCAGTCCTGGTAGGGGGTTCTTGGGGAAGGAGGAGTGCTGGTGCGGCAGCGCATCCGCCCAAGCTTGGAACATAGAACTCTTTAGTCTACAAGCAATCATACCCCGCTGAAAAACTCAAGGGTCAAGTAAGTTGGCTGGGAACATGGCCAGGCAGCGAAAACACACCCAGATTCAGTCTCAGACTCTGGAATCCTTCTTCGGTGACAAAGAAGACCAAAACGAACACTCAGATGAAGTCAACAAAGTCATAGAGCCTATAACAAAAACCTACAAGAAAAACATGAACTGGTCTCAGGCCATGGAAGAGCTCAAAAAGGATTTGGAAAAGCAAGTTAAAGAAGTAGAGGAAAAATTGGGAAGAGAAATGAGAAGGATGTGAGAAAACCATGAAAAACAAGTCAATGACTTGCTAAAGGAGACCCAAAAAAATACTGAAAAAATATACTGAAGAAAACAACACCTTAAAAAATAGACTAACTCAAATGGCAAAAGAGCTCCAAAAAGCCAATGAGGAGAAGAATGCCTTGAAAGGCAGAAT
>CM053622.1:201259939-201292824 GCA_028646595.1 Phalanger gymnotis | reverse complement strand
AAATATAGTTAGTCTTTCACAACATGAGTATTGTGGAAGGGTTATATAATGATATGCATGTGGCCCATGTTGAATTGCTTGACTTCTTAGGGAGGGTGGGTGAAAAGGGAAGAGGAGAGAGAATTTGGAACTCAAAGTTTTAAAAAATAGATGTTCAAAAGTAAAAAAGTTTTTTTTTTCATGCAACTAGAAAATAAGATACACAGGCAATGGGGCGTAGAAATTTATCTTGCCCTACAAGAAAGGAAGGGAAAAGGGGATGGGAGGGGAGTGGAGTGACAGAAGGTAGGGCTGACTGGGTAACAGGGCAACCAGAATATATGCCATCTTGGAGTGGGGGGGGTAGAAATGGGGAGAAAATTTGTAATTCAAACTCCTGTGAAAATCAATGCTGAAAACTAAACATATTAAATAAAAATATAAAAACAAGACTTGGTGGGGTGAAACTTATGACTAGACCATGACTTTGAATTTAACTACCTTATTCAAAATTAACTGGACAGGTAAAAGTGGGAAGTGCATAGAATTGTATATTAAGAAAGTATATTCATGTGAGGGAATATAGGAACCACAGGAAAATGTGATAGGGTATTTATGTTTTTGAAGAGAGAAATAGAAATAATTTTGTAATTGAAGTAGGTTATAGACCACTTAGCCAGAAAGAGGAAATAGATATGGAATTTGAAAAACAGAAGAAAAGTTTGGCGTAGAGGCATAACATAACAGTGATGGGAAAATTTAATCATCCAGATATCTGCTGGAGTTTTCTTTCTGTCAAAAGCTGAGCAAAAATAACTCTGACTTCTTGACAATCATTTTATGCTTTAAAACATGGAAGTAGGCAGGTGAGATTACATGGACAAAATGTGATAGAGGAAGTTAGCCCAGGAGGGATAGGCGATGTTTTAGAAAGCGATTCTAAAGATACAAAGGAAAATAATTCCAACAAGGGAGGAAAAATGTCTGAAGGATAGGAAATGTCTGATCATTGGGGTAGGATTCATCTGAAGAGGCTTATGCGGATACACAGAGAATTCTCTATCCAACTTAAATTTTAAAAGAAATGTACGGAATATGAAAGCAAGGCCAGATAATCAGGGATGATTATAACAGGGTTGCACAGTCCTATAAAAAACAGTGTCAGGACCGCTAAATTTTGGAACAAGCTGATGTTGGCAAGAGAAATTAAAGGAAACAAAAAAGATTTCTTTAGATATATTTGGAAGAGAAGGAGGATCAAAACAAATATAGGATCATTTTTGGAAATGGATGGGATGGTGAAAACTTACGATAAACATAGCAGGCAGAAATGCTCAATTGTAATTTTGCTTCCATTTTCTCTGCCAAGGAAAATGACTCCTATATTGGAAACGACAACTCAATCTCTAAAATCCTCTCAAAAATAACTCCATGGACTCCTCTATTTGATGAATTTAAGGAAGTATTGCAATAGAAAAGAAAATTAGAAGTACTCAAGGATCTTGGAAGGGTAATTTTGAAAGGAATAAAAAACAGATTCTGAAACTAAAGGATAGTTTTTCCCCTGGGAAAGTTCTAGAACAGATCCTTAAAGAGATGATTGAACAGTAAAGAATACAAGAAAAGGAAGCAGTGTTTACAAAGGGTCAATGAGACCACGTAAAGACCCCACCTACCTCATTTCGTTTTTCATTATTTTTTTTGTTTGTTTTTGGAGGGAGAAGGCAGAGCAATTGGGCTTACGTGACTTGCCCAAGGTCACACAGCTACTAAATGTGTCAAGTGTCTGAGGCCAGATTTGAACTCAGGCCCTCCTGACTCCAGGGCTGGAACTCTACTCATTGTGCCACCTAGCTGTTCTGTCATTTCATTTTTTGATGTGATCACTAAGCTAGTAGATGAAAAGAATGCTGTGGCTGCAGTTTACCTAGATTTTAGCAAATTTTTTAAATAAAGTGTCTCATACTATTCTTATGAAGAAGATGGAGACATATGAAGAAGCTAATTATAACTAGACAGACTGAGAACTGGTTATATGACCAATCTCAAAAGGCCATTGTTAATGGTTCAATGTCAAATATGAGAAAGTATCTAATGTAGAGGCTCAGGTTTCTGTGCCTTGTTCTATACTATTTAATATTTGTAATATTTTAATAGTTTTTATCAATGATTTGATAAAATAGATGGCATGCTCATTCACTCTGCAGACACAACTAGAAAGGATACATATAGTTAACATGGTGGGTGACAGAGTCAAGATCCAAGAACATGACAGTAAACTAAACACTAGTCTGAATGTAATAAGGTGAAATTGCATAAAGATAAATATTACACTTAGTAGAAAATAAAGTCTCATACCTGGATACAACAAGTCACCATCACCAGTACAAGGTAAGAGAAGTCACAGTTGGACAAATTTTTTTTCTGAAAAAGATGTGAAGATCTTATTAGACTGCAGACTTAGCATGTGTTAACGATGTGATGTGGTAGTTAAAAATTCTAATAATTACCCTGTTCTACAGTAATGGAAGGACAGCTTCTAAAATAGACAGACAGAATTCCACTATGCTCCATCCCCATCAGACCTCATGTGGAGGAATGTTCAATTCTGGATACCACAGTTTAAGACGGATGATGATAAACCAGTAAAAGTCTAGATGATGGTAGCCAGGATGATGAAGTGCATTGAGTCCTTGTCATAGGAGGACAATTGAAGGAACTGAGCATGGTTAGCTTAGGGAAGAAAAGACTCAGAAGGAACATGATAGCAACTTTTAAGTTTTTTCACATGCAGGTGTATTAGACTTGTGTTTCTTCTAAAAAGGCAGAACTAGGAACAATGAATGGAAGTCACACAAAGACTAATTTAGGGTTTAAGAAAAGCTGTTCAAAAGTGGAATGAGCTGTTTCAAGAGGGATGGGTTCCTCTTCTATGGAAATCTTCGAATAGAGGCTGGAAACCTACACCCGTGTTGGATATCATAGAGTAGATCTTCCTTTGACAAATAAACTGCACTAGATGCCTTTGAAGATCACTTTAAATTTTTACATTCTGGCATTATTCTAAGCTTATAGTTCCTTGAGGTATGAAATATGTACACATGTAATTATAAAAGCTAAGCAAACATTCTCTGGCTTTAGCAATTAATGTTTGAGTAACTATAGACTTTTCCTTTATCAAAGACAAAGGTTTTTCCTTTGAGATGCACTCATTTCTACTCCCTTCCATTCCTTTTTCTTCTTTTTTAAACCTAAAAGAAAATCCCATTTGATGAAACATTTGATATTTTAGTCAATAAAATACCCTGAAGAATCTTACAGTTTCTTAGCAATTGGTTTATCTTGATTTGAGACATGTGAGTACTTTAAAGAATTTTGCAGCTTGCAGGATGGTTTATTGTTCAAATTATCCCTTGAAATGTCTATGTCTGTGAAAAATAATCAAAGCAAGAACATCTACCTTTTCAATGCTTGTGGCATACCCACTTTTTGTTGGATTTATAAATCTGGTTTCATGACCCATATTTCTTAAATTTGTAATTGTCATATTCGAAGGTCTCCAAGCCTTCCTTTTCTTCCTGGTGAAGTCTGTTGTGATATTGATTGATGTCTTTTTATATCATTTCTTACAGATCACAGGATTTACTCTTTGTCATTTTAATGTTAGGGATTAACTATAAGATGTCTAGAATTGAGTCTCAATTTTATCCATATCATGCTTCTGTAAATTATTTCTATGTGTGTGTTGTTCCTTGTTTCTGATAATTTGTTTTCTCGAGTGATTTCTGGAAGATACTGCTTACTTTTCTTTCTATTCTTGGAATAAAGTACATACTTTATATTTTTATAGCTTTTAGGTGATGTCAGGAATCCTGAATTGCTGCATCTTATCTTCTGTGTCATTTTTATCTACATGTCTTCCAATTCTTAATATTTCTGAACTCATTATTCCATTTTATTTCCAAACCGCAATTTGGATTTCTGCTGTAGGGAACTACTGTTTCTTACGGCAAATGATTTTTAGCATTTTTTTCTATTATAGAACCACAGAATTTTAAAATTGGAAAGGATCTCAAAGGACACCTAGCCCCACACATGCCCCAAAAGGAACCTAATTTGTATATATCTGATATATGATCGCCTCATCTCTGCTCAGAGACCTTCAGTGAGAGAGAACTCACTCCCTCTTGAGGCTGTCTATTTCATGTACAGATAACTAGCTTTGTTTGAAAGGTTTTTCCCCCTCTTTGTATCAAATCTCCTTTCATCTTCCACCCATCCATGGCCTTCTAGGACCAAATAGAACAAGTATAATCTCTCCTATACATTACAGTTATTCAGATGTTTCTGAAGACCATTATTGTGACATCCCCAAATATGATTTTCTACTCGCCAAACATCAATTTCTTTCATATTAATCTCAGTGTGGGGACTCGAGGATCTTTGACATGCTCATTACCCTCTTCTGGAGGTTATCTAGTTTATGAATGTCTTCCCTGAACCATGGTGCCCACAACCAGATACAATCTAATCAGGGAAGTAAATACTATTATAGTCCTATAAAGGACTATGATCTCCCTATTCCAAAATTTGGTACAGTAAGTATTAAAAAGCTGTTCTTAAAATCATATGGGTCCCACTTATTTGGAAACTATTCCCAAAGACATCCTATGAGATCATGGGTAATAAATTTGCCTGTGAGTGGTCCAGTTCCAGAAGAATTTATGTGCTGAATTCCCAATGGTATTTCTTTATCTTTTGCATGGAGATGATGATAGTGATACAAACGTGCTACTTTTTTCTCTGTTGGTAATTTTTATTACTTTAAACAATTTTAAGCTATTTTCCTTCCCTTTGTTGGTTTTTGGTTTTTAGGAATATGTGAAGAATTGTTTCTTTTAGAGCTTATGATTCTCAAGTCTTCACTGGAAACATTCTATAGGACTGCCAACATCCTAACATAAAAATTATATAGTTTTTTTGGTAAGGAAACAAAATCATAGAATGCATAATAGAAGAAATCATTGTATTCCACGACCCCATCTTACAGATATGGAAACTCAGGCATAGACAGGTAAAATTGTTTGCCATGTTCTTATAAATAGCTGAGCCAGAATCGAAAGCCAGTTTGTCTAACTCCAAAATGAATCCTCTTTACACTATACAATGTTCTCTCTTTGGATAGTGTGAGATTTCATACGCCAAGAAATTTTTTTCTTCTATCTTGAAGTAAACAAAGTCCATAGGGAAAATGTGGGGGGAAAACTGATAAGAGAACAAAAAACAATTGGAAGCAATAAAGGTAAGGGCAAATTTATTTGAAACAAAGTGATAAATTATATAAAAATCAATGTGAAATGGACCAAAATACCCAAAGAGAAATACATTTAAAATACTTTATATTTAGACC
This sequence comes from Phalanger gymnotis, assembly GCA_028646595.1. Classification (NCBI taxonomy): domain Eukaryota; kingdom Metazoa; phylum Chordata; class Mammalia; order Diprotodontia; family Phalangeridae; genus Phalanger; species Phalanger gymnotis. The sequence continues at coordinate 201,287,435 of CM053622.1, read as the reverse complement.
ACTGAAGCGAAAAAATTACAGCTCTTTACATTTTCTTGAAAAAAAAAACTATGATAGAATAAATAATGGGAAGTGACGCAAATATGCAATACTAAGAGCCATTTCTCAATAGGTTCATGGTCAATTGATTTGAAATATATGAAAAAGAATTGCAAACCCATGATGGCCTTAAGAAAGCATGCTCCAGATCACTACGAAGAGTAGAAATGAAGGTTAAAATATCTCTGAAGTATCACTTCACTCCCAGAAAACTGGCACAGATTGATCAACTGATAATTAAGCATTTTCTAAGACAAAATGACATAATCAATAGAGTTGTAGTCAGGAAGACCTGGGTTCATCACCTACCTCTGAAACACACTGCCTATGTGACCCTGGGTGAGTCACTTAACCTTTAATTTCTCCATGATCTGTCTAGGCAAATCACTAAGACTATAAGTTGTCAGTCAATAAGAATTTATTAAGCACTTTCTATGTGCCAAGCACTGTGCTAAATGCTAGGGATACAAAGAAAGGCAAAACACAGTTCCTACCCCTGAGGCACTCACAACTAATGGGGGAGAAAACATGCAAACAGCTATGTATGAACCATCTACATACAGAATAAATTGGGAGTGATTAATAGCAGGAAGGTACTAGAATTAAGAGATTAGAAAAGGCTTCCTGAGAAGGTGGGACTTAGCTCAGATGCCAAGGAAGCTAAGAAAAAGATACAAGCAGGGAAAGCATTCCAGACATGGCAGAGAGTCAGAGTTTCAGATGATAAGTTTCAAGTTGCAGAGAAAATATTGAGTTGTATGGGTAGAAGAAGTCTCCCTTACCTGGGAGTTCTGTATACTAATGAAATCACAGTTCCATTCACTACTCCTAAAACTAATATATGCTAGGCACTATTCTAGGCATACAACCCCCAAAAAGAAATAGTGCCTGCCCTCAAGCATCTTATATTCTAAGGTTACCAAAAAGAGAAACATGGATAGACAGTGGGAAGACAAAGATATTGACACATTGTTAGAAAATCTATGAATTGGGCCAATCATTCTGGAAAGCAATACATAAACATGTAGATATATACACATGTGTATGTGTATGTGTCTATGTACATGTATATATGTGTGTCTATGTCCACATATACATGTATATCATATTTATAATTCCATATATAAATATAAATTTATTTATAAATTCCATAATTTTTCCAGAATGGTATATACGTAAATTGCATATGCCAAACTACTCATGTTCTTTGACCCACAGATCCCTCTGATTGGCTTATTTGTCAGATAAGTCAGATGACAGAAAACAAGGCTTTCCAAAATACCAGAATCACTTTAGTGGTAGAAGGAAGCAAAAATAAAGCTCCTTTTTATCAACTTAGCGATGGATGGGAAAATGTGGTATGAATTAAACAGAATATTATTGAGCTTTAAGTAATTTTTTATGTATGGAATTCTAGAGAGCCTGAGAAGGTCTGCATGTGCTGATACCGAGTGAAAAAAACAAAGCCAGAAGAATATATATAATGCCTATAGTGGTATAACATGTTAAGGAAATACTACAAGGAAACTGAACTCGAATAACTAACCTTGGTACCAAGGAATGAATGAAGAAATGGGCTACATGGTCAGACTGTTGCATTTTTGTCATATTTGGTCAATGCACTGGTTGTTTTTCCTTAGCCAATGTTTTTGCTTCACTTTGTTAGAAGGAAAGGCTAAATTTCAAGAACTGGTGTAAGAAGACACTATATGCAGCAGTGACTGTGATGTCAGTAACAGGGTTTTGAGAATCCAATGAGATCATATAAGATAATATTTTAAAGCACTTAGCACAGTGCCTGGCACATAGAAGATGTTTAATAAATGCTTATTCTTCTCCCCTTGCATAAAAACAAAAGATTAATAAAATTTATTTCTAAAATAACATGAACAATAATAATTAAAACAATGAAGAACAAATTTGTTAGGCAAAAATTGCCTAAATCCAACTTTCCCTCTACAAGAAGGCTATAGCCCTTCATATTCAGTAAGTCACCCCCAAGATATAAATATTAATCTCTGATGTCGCTCCTCTGTTACTCTTTACTGTAAGGGTAATGTGTACCAACATTCTTTTTTTATTTGCAGAATGTCATTTTTGATGAGTCTGGGAAATGTTCTTTAAAATTTTCTTGGAATACATTAATGAGACTTCCCTCCAATGTTTTCTATCATGAGAATTGTCATTATAATAAAAATTCTAAGGTTTTCTCTGTCATATCTGTGATCCAAGTCTGTAATTTTCTTCCGCATTGCTTCTCCATTTTTATAATTGATTTGTTACAATGGTGAAGGAGTTAATCAATCTGCAGGATGGGATATAGCCAATGATGGAAAGTAGAAAGTTTCTCCTCAGTAGTGTTTTTAATAATTTTATTAACTTCAGCTTTGTATTTAAGAAGGTAAAACTTCACTTTTTACAAGAATTATATGTCAAATAATAAAAAGAGAAACAGAATCAATGGGGATCAGTTCTTAAAGAGCCAGCAATTTTCAAGAGACCTCATAAGATTCCTTAAGGGTTTGGTTTGTGGGACAGTCATGAGAAGACCATAGAAATGCTAACGTAGTGGAAATTAAATTAAATTAAATTAAAAGGACTAATGGTTCAGTTGAAGGATATGTGAGTACTACAATACTGTTACCAGAAAAATGGAGGAATTACCCCTCCCACCCATTCTAGGAGGATGTATTAGACATGCACAGAAGAAATAAAAACAAAGATAAAGATTTCTAAAGATAAAGCTGAAATTGGCAACAGTAAGTTCTTAGAATAATAAATGCCTTTATTTTTGCCAATATAAAACATGATATAAAGGCCCCCATAATGAGCATATTATTATTATCTCATTCTTTTCATCTTTTTTATGAGATTCAGACAGAAATTGTTTGGGGAGTAGATGCTATCTTGCTATTATTCTTTTCTATTTAATTTTATAAGAATTATTGCACATTTTGGTTTAATAAAATAACCTTTTTGTAGTTGAGCAAAATATTAGGATGTAAATTTATCTTCTGTAGACTCACTGAAAACATCTTGGTATAACTCCAGTAGCAAACAAGACAAGAGGAATCATATGCATCAACTCTTGTTTTCATTTTTGAGATCTTCTCCTGGGTCTCTGTATTTTGAAAACTTCATTCCATGTAAATTGGATATTCTGAGTATTCAGTTTGATGGTATCTATTAAAATATTATTATCAAGTTTTGCATTTCGTGGAGATCAATTACATCTGGATAGTTGTTGGCAACAGTTTAGTTTATGATAACACTCTGGTCCCAAGAGAGCTTTTTGGTTGATTTATCTGGGATATTCTGAGGTTTGTACTTAGAAGATGGGAATTTGGGATCTGGTCTACAAAAGATAAAAGCTTCTAATGTATAATAATTATAGCCATTATCTTTTCCAAAAAAATCTTGCTACTTTTTTGTAGGTGCTACAATTTTTTGTACCCTGCAGTGATATGTTTCTACTGTTTGCTTACATAAAATACAATTGATTACTACATCTAGGCTTTTAAAAATTAATTTGTAATTTTGAGTGGCCAGTGACATGTTCCTAAATTGCCAGCATAAACTCCTCTTTTTCTATAAATAAATGTGCCTGAGTCAGCCTTTTGTTCAGCTGCTCTTTGCCAAGATGTTGGCTGAGTTTATAAAACGACTTTTTGGTTCCACTCTTGGATATTGGCCATTTCATAGGCTCATTTAAGAGGTAAACCAACTCCTTCTGGTTATATTTAATAATCAATAGGATGCAACTCTTTTCATTTTCTACTGTTGCTTGGTGAAATTGTGATATTTGCTTATTCTAAAAGCAGTTATGTAGTTTTTCTTACTTGTTTGAATATACTATTGGAATATCTACTAATCTTTTTCTTCATTTTGGGTGACAAACCTTTAATTTGTCATATCTCCCTAAGGGTAACTAACCTTGTGTTGTCTAAATATTGGATAGTATTTTTATTTGGATATTTTCCAAATTTGTTGCAGTCCATTTTGCAATTCCAAGAGTGAACATTAAGGCCAGTATTGCGTAGGTAGTAATATACGTAAACACATATACACATACATGTATATATGTACATAAATTTGAGTTCAGCTTTGATTTCAAGATGCCCTTTAATTCTCTTTATGTATTCAGCCAGTTTTCCCCTTGATACTGTTATGCTCAATGGTGGCCTGGAGAAAACCAAGGTATTTATAGATATTTCCTCTATCCCTTGGTTCTATGTGACATCTGGATTCCAGTTGGAAGACTTCAGTCAATATTTCCTTAGAATACCTTAAGAATTTTGAACTTATCAAGTCCAAATGGCATTTGACATAGTTGGAGAAAGATTCCAAAAGATAAAGGAACTATTTCATTTAGGTTGTTTTTTTTTTTTGGTGGAACACTATAGCTTAATGTCATCTATATTCATCAGGTAGTTGATAGGATACTGATAGATATTGACTGATTTAATTTGGAAGCCATCGTTAGTACCATTTAGAAGAACTCACAGGAAATTTAAACTGTCTCCTTAAAAATATCATGTTTAGTATCAATTGTTCTTGACATTTTATATTGCTGGAATATTTTAAATAAAGAACAATTTTGCATGAGAGTAAGAAATACTCCAATATTATCACTATACTTAGGTCTATCTTACTTATTTGCAGTATATGAATAAACTAAGAGGGAAGAATTGAGTTAGAGGTTTGCAACAATCATCAAAGGCAGTGTAAATATATTACCCTATATCAAGTTCAAGAAAAATCTCTATTGCAGTGATAAAGAAATATTAAAGGGTAAAGAATGGAATTCTGTCTCCTAAAGGTATGATACAAGCAAAAGAGTCATTTCAATTACATGCACTAAAGAACAGTGATTAAATCTGAATGGAAAAACTCAGTCTCACAGTCTTGCATGAAGACTAAAGTAGAAAACCACAAGTAGGAAATTTCAATACCCTACTGTGAGAATGCAGTAAATGAAATAAAAGGGAAAATAACAAAGATGAAACAGATTTGTACAAATTCTTTATGAGAAATTCCTCAACTGAAGTCCTATTCCTATGTCTGATGGTGGGAGGGATGTGGCTATTTGTTCTTGAGAGTTATGCTAACGGAAGATAAACTCTGCCAAATCTTACCAAATTATAAAATTTTTAAGCATTAAACCAGTGATAAATAGTATCAATCATCAGAAACCACTTTAACTAAATTTGGAGAGGCACATCATTTAGCCTCAAGGTGATAATCCACAGGAATTCATGACTACTACTAAGGTGTACAGGCAATGTAATCTGGAGCAGAGAAGAATGAACCTGGAATGATTATTACAGATCTCTGAAGTCCTGTATGATGAAGAAGATGAATGGAAGCAAAGGAATACATTTTGTTAAAAGCATCCTTTAGACATGCACTAAAATTGACCACGTTCTTGGTGATAGGAAAGCAATAGGATAACTTAAGAACTAGAAATTTTATTTACTAGATTTATAATTCATAATGCAATAAAACAAGAAATAATAAAAAGTATTTTAAATGAATTGATAAATTTTTGTACATATTTTCCCCAAGAAACCAAAACTAAAAAGCATCCTCACAAAGTGATTTAATGCTCCATTGGGTCTGTGATTTCATCAATGTTAGCATTCATCCCAACAATCCAGACTGTAATCCATCCAAGCCCATAATTCCTATATAACTCATCCATTTGCTCCCATAATTTTTTATGCTATCTATCCAATGTTCTAGTGGAATTATAAGGATAATAATGGAACACAATCACTATCTGTTGGCTATCTCTCGATCTCACCATCAAGCCCACCTTTTTTCTGCTGTGCATTTTTCTGACAGGTTTTATGCTCCCTTTTCTTTCATCAATCCTTTTTTCTAATTTCAGCTGTTCACTCTCATTATGAACTTTTTTTTTCATTGATCTTTGGATGAGCTTCAACTTTCATTCTTCAAAGACAGTAGTATTTCAAGACTCTAAACCATCCAGCACCAGGAGAACACTGGTATAAAAAGAAGGGATTTTCTTTCAGGGAGAAGCTTGTTGTTAATAAAAACAGATTGTCAGTCTTTAACAAAGATTTCTGTGATGTGACCTTTAATTTCAACAGTAGGTATTAATAATGGCCACTGTATTTGGCCAGAATTTTGTTGAAACTCTATATTGACTTCACTGACGTTGTTAAGGTTACTGTGTTTGTTGTTCTTTGGGTTCTGTTTTCTTTCTCTTCATAACTTTGTACATATCCTCTCATGTTTCTCTGAAATATTTCATATTTGCCATTCCTTACAGCAGATTTATATTCTGCTCTACTCAAATACTACAATTTATTAAACTGTTTCCCAATAATTGAGTACATACTTGGATTCTCACTTGTATTTAATGGAAAAAAATCTATTAGGAACATTTTTACCTGTGGTACCCCTGTTGTGGGGCCACACTCTTCTGAGTGGTGACTGCTTCTCCTGCCCATTATTACAGGAAGGTCCCAGATGGGATTTACTTCACTCCCACACCCTTGGTCATCTTCTCAATAGTGCAGCTATATTACTACCCTTTCCACATCCTTTCCCAATCCCTTGTGCATGCACACACACACACACACACGTACACACACACACACACGTATACCCACACAAAACTAGTCCTTCAACCATGATCAAGTTAACTCTGATATTCTTCTGGAAGGGGCCTGTCAATCTCCTTCCTATAACTTCCCAAGTAGAAATGCCCCTCCCCACCAGCCACCATTCCATTCTCTCATCACAATATAATGTCCCTAAAGGCAAGGGTTGTCCTTCCTTTTGTACCTGTATATCCACACTTAGCATTGTGCTTGGTTCATAAAAATGCTTTTTCATTCATTGATTCATCGACTTATACCTTCATTCATCTTGTTGTCAATGATCTTTCTGGGAAATAGTGCCAGCAAGAGAATCTATAGTTCAAAGCGTATGAACAATTTGGTAACTTTTCCTACATAGCCCATTTAAAAAGAGTTGTTGTTGTTGTTAAGTCATTTTTCAGTCATGTCTTATTCTCTTTGACCCCATTTGGGGTTTTCTTGGCAGAGGTACTAAAGTGGTTTGCCATTTCCTTCTGCAGCTCATTTTACAGATGAGGAAATTGAGGCAAACAGGATTAAGTGATTTGCCCAGGATCACACAGCTAGTAAGTGTCTGAGGCCAGATTTGAATGCATGAAGATGACTCTTCCTAACTATATTCCAAAAAGAATGATTGAGCCAATTCATAGCTCTATTAGCAAGGAACTAAAGCATCATATTAACTACCTACCATGCACAGAGGCCTGGAAACTTCTATTTATTTATTATTATTATACCTTTGTCTACAAGACTGGAAGTGTGATATCTAATATAGTTTCCATAAACTGCATGCTGCTTCCATTCTCAGATAATGTTGCATTACCTCCATTGGAAATGCTGACATCAAAAGACTTTTCTGACCTATATTTTTGGTTCTACTGTCAACTGCATGAAATCTCAGACTGATCTTTGTCTTAAAATGCATGTAGATGCGTGTTTCATAGAGAAACTGCATAAATAATTAAACCTATTCATGAATCATCGAATCAAGTTATTTCATAACAGATGCCTTTGTTAGGGAAAATTACAATATTATTATAGCTGTCACATTGTCTTGGACACAATACAAATAGCATATCTGAAAAGTGCATGGAAGAATTAACCAGAAGCTATGTTTGGTGATCTGAAATCCTACAAAGAGCATATTGAAGGTTGCCATGTTGAGGTAGCTCATCCAAAGCATATACTTTTCCATAAGATGTGACCAATATCTTTGAGGCAGCCAGGTGGTATAAAGGATAGAACTCTGACCCCTGCAGTCAGGAAACCTGACTACTAGCTATGTGACCCAAGACAAGTCACTTAACCTTTCTCTGTCTTATTTTCCTCATCTCTAAAGTGAGGATAATAAAGCACCTACCTCCCAGGATTATTGTAAGGATCAAATGAGATAACACCTATAAATCACTTTGGAAATCTTAAAGTACAATACAAATATTAGCAATTATTATTAAATACTAGCTCTTCAGGACACTTCCAGGAAAATAGTTTGGTGGTGGTACGAACATTCTCAAAAATGCTTTTAAATATTATCTCTATCCCCAAACTCAGCTTCAGAAAACACACAGCCCTGTCCTAGTTATCTGTCACACGTGCATCTCATGGCCAGAAGCTATCATTTCTGATAATGGGTCTGCAAATGCCTCAGTGGAATGTAAACAATGTGTGCTCAGGAACCTTAACCAGGCCTTCCCCTTCAAGCAATGGTCAAGCTGAAAGGAGGGTACAGATGGCTAAGGATGCCCTGAATAGGTTTTTGAAAATTGGCCAATGAGCCTTGCCAGGTTTTGTTTTATTTTGTTTTGTTTTTAAATCTCAAATCATTTAACTCAACATTCAAAAACAGTAGTCAGTCTTGTGTCAATTCTAATGAGGCCTTACTCATCTCCACTTGGGCTCAGCTGAGAACAAGAAAAACAGGACCATATTCTGGATCTGCACTAGCTGGATCTACTCTTTGTTTTAGTTTTTTCCAGACACAAACCAATAGTCCCTGGGTGAGGATGGAACTGGATCATATAAGGTTCAGAATGCAGATGGGTAGATGTGCTATCACCATGTGATAGCATCTGAAAGCATCCATTCCTCCAATGATGGCTAGACAATAACAAACCCATTAGAAGTAAGCTCCAGAGGCACATGGAATTCTATCAGAGGTTAGGCCTCCTGGAAACTCATCTGAGCTCCAGGAGAAAAGAAGCCATTCTTCAATGGCCTTTGCAGATGGGAAATTTGAATCACTTGTCATTTCTACATTCAGTAGCATCAGAGGCTCCCTGTTGCTCTTTTCCTCTACCTCTCCTTCTTCTACCCTGCCTCTAACTTCCTAACATACATACATGGACATGTACATATATGCACATACTTTTTTATTTTATTTATTTTATGGGCATTTATTCTCTGTCTCTGTTTCTCTCTCTCTGTCAATCTCTCTCTGTCTCTCTCTCACTCTCTCTATTTCTTTCTGTCTCTTCCCTTCTTTCCCTCCCTCCCTCCCTCCCCCACTGCAAACTAATAATTAAAAATATAAAAAAAGGAAAATAAAAAGAAAAAAACCTCATTCAAATGTGCATTATTAGCAGTTAGCTATGTGGCCTGAGTCCCATGTACCTACCTTCTACTTCTTGAATGATTGAAATATTGGTGATAAATGGGGCAGAAGGTACTAAGAATCACAGTTTTAAGGCTTTCTGCACACATTAATTTGACCATTGTTACTCAACATGACATTTTTGTCCAACCATCAACGAGATAAAACACTAAGAAGGGAATTAAATCACTTCGATATTGATATCATTTCTTTAAATGAACCCCAAAAGCATAAAACTAGATCTAAATGGAAAGACACTTATTTCACTGGTTCTCCTGGGAGCAGAAAATTAAGCAATTGGTGGATTTAGTTTTATTATGGGCCCAAAGGGAACAAAAATGTCATTTTGGGAGGTACCAGAGCATTATGACTTGCAAGGCTCATAATGAATATAAACTAAATTCCATCATGTTCCAACATCTGTTTCTAAGGTAGAAGAATTAAAGAAATTCTATGAAGAAATTGACAAAATAACCCTAAACTATGTAAATGTGTGCCCTACTGCTACATTACTTTGGTACAAAGATAAGGAAGGAGGTAGACTGGGAAGATGGAAAATGGGGGTCAAGATTAAGAAGTAAAGGAGGTCAAAGGCTTGGAGACTATTAAGAAGTTTAACCCATCATGCACATTATGAATACCTTCTATTAAATCTATCATTCATTACAGCTTCTTGAAGATGATCAGGTAAGCTGACTTGCAGTTCTAAAAACTGTATATACATTGCAATGGTTGCCAAAGAGTTAAAGAAAATCTTGTAAGTGGTTAGAAACCAGGAGCCAAGAAAAGATCAGAATGACAGGACTTAGGCAGCAGCTGGCCCAAGTTCAAGGATGAGCCTTTATAGTATTTAAAGACTGTCCTCATTAGCTCTGGTTTATCTTAAAGACTTCTATCCTCATTATTTTTTTTCAAAGATTTTATCTCAAGAAATACAAGTGCTGACACAAAGAGTCCTTGAAGGGATACTGAAACCAAACTCAGTGTGTATCAACATGAGGCAAGCTGTCCCTTAAAAAACCATTGGAATGTCCAAGATGCAGGGATGAATGAATGTCAAAGGTGTAGGGGGAAGGGGCAGTGAACCAGAACATCAACACACAAGTACCTAAGGCTGTCACTAGAATGGTAGAGGAGTATGCCCTGAAACTTTGACCAGACATGTACAGAACTGAAACTGTGATCCTATGTTTTAATAAGAGTAAACAACAAAGGCTGACATCTTGACCCTTTGTCTGAATGGATTTTAGGGAGGGGCCTAAGAGAAGAGGCATTTAAGATATTATCTGGAGGAAGGAGCAATATTTCTCTTAAATATGGAGTTCTGAATTTCAGAGGGTAAGGGCGGTGGTGGAATTTTTCACTATGGTTTGTGCTGCAAGCTTGTTCACATACTTGCTACACTCTAAAGCCACAACTAGTAAAAGGAAGGGCAGCAACACTCATGTGGTCATTCTCCATGGGCAATCTGCTTTGGCTAAAATATTTCACGGCACAGGAACAACGTTCTACTCTTGGAAAACATTCCCCAGAATGGCATTTATATAAAACCCACTCTTGCTATTCCCTATTACAAGCTTTTTTTGTTCCCTTCTCTCTATAAAGGCCCCCTACCACAGATCTCCTGTCAAATCTCTCAAGTGCTTCCCAAGCTCTTGAACACCTCCCCAGAATCATCCTTTGTTGTTCACAGGTAGATAGCACACAGAATAAGTGTATAATTCAGTCTCCTCTGGGAGATTAATTTTATATCTATAATTGGTCATCTTCTTTATAGAGCCTCCAACTTCCCACAAGGCTTGGGGACAGGTGAGAGATGACTGGACCCTATTCTCTCCCCAAATTGATTTTAGGATCCACATCATGATGATTACTCAGCTTGACGATGATTGGCCAGGGCTACCTTCAGTATCCAAAAGGCTATGATTATCCCTCCAGAAGAGGCTGATGAGACATGGATTTTTCAGGACAGCTAGCACATGAGGACTAGTAATGTAATAATATAATGTCCCGATCTCTATGGTTTCATCTCAGCTTTGATCTTGACTATGAGAACTGTGGTCCCAGGTTTCAGTGATCATGCAGTTTCAAAACTATGACCTCTGGTACCTAGCCTATAGCCCTGTACTAAAAATCCCAGAGCTCCCTACCACCATTTGTGAGTGAATTGATACATGCCCCTCCTACTGGGGCTTCGTGGACAAGATGGCTGGTGTTCCTTTGATAATATCCATAGGGAAAGAACAGATTTGGGAAAGGTACTAAAACATTTAATAATTTAATTTGTTACAATTCTTTTTCTTTTTTATTTAAGTGCTTTTTGATTTGAAGTTATGTATCTTCTAGCTTGGTCCAGTGTCACTGAAGGTCTACAACTATGGATTAGAATAGACGATAAAACTTAAATGAATAATGAGTCTGAGTATAGCAGATATAGAGCCACATCGGGGGGAGGGGTGCCTCAGTCTTCATATATTAGAGCTATAATTCTTTTTCTTTATCTTTTCCTAATGTTTCTTTCTCCTTCTCTTTTCCAAACTCATTTGCCCAAATAAACAGTGTTTCCACATACTCGATCAAGTGAGAGTTGGGGAGACAATGGAAGAATAGCTCTTATATTTTCCCTTAAGCTTTCTGGTGCAGTATCAGACTTTGTATTCTTAGACATGAGCCAGTCCTTATCTAGGTTTACTTATCTAGGTCCACTTTGATCATTCCAACCCTGGGGAAAGAATCTAAAGCATTATGGAACCACTTTTACTCACACATATCACAGTCTCCAAGTTCTAGATCTTATTGAACCCACAAGGCATTCTCTTTTCTTGTGTACAAGCTCTTCAACTATGCCATTCTAATATAGTACTTGTTAGATGGTCCTGGGTCCCAGAGCTACACATAATCTTAATATTCAGAGATCAGGAGGCATATGAGTCACTGTCTTATTCAATATCCGTTTTGTGCATGCTCAAGGCTCACTCAGAAGCCATCAGGCTTCCAATATCCAGATCCTAGGGTTCCTCATCTGTACGCACCTCACTTACACACACACTCACAACCATAATTCACCTCCTGCTGTTTCCCTCTATTAAGTTCTGCAGATACTAAATTGCTTCAACAATGATATTTTCCACATACTATGTAGTCCACAACCAAGAGGTTATATTCTATAACTATTAGTCAATCAACTAAATACCATGTACTACGCTTCTAATATATACCAGGACAAAGCAATTTTAAAAATTCCCTCAAGGAGCTTACATTCTGGGGGATGGTGGCAGGGGGAGAGGAGAGAAGCAACATGAACATTCATTGTTAAACAACATTCACAAGCATCATAGAGACATTCCAACAATATCTAAATAGCCAGGGAATCTGCACATATAATTATATAATTAACAACTGTGGACAGCTGTATGCCAGTGCTGCCTTTCCCACACAGCTGTCTGCTTTTCAGTTTGGGCATCCCCAGGGTCTAACAGTGTACTCCATTTATGCCATTCCTTCTTCTGCTCTCCAGAGGGGACTCAAGGATGGCTCTACTGCAGCAGGGCCAGAAAGAAAACAAAAATTCTTCTGTGCTTATTGTTGGTTGATTTAAAAAAAGAAGGATGGAATTCAGTATGAGCAAAATGTAGGCTTAAAGATCCTCCTCCCAAAGAGTCTCCTATGCATGTGTCAAGATAATTAAAAGATTCCATTAGAAATGTAACCAAAGATTTAATTCAGTTCCTTTATATATTTGTTTAGTGCCTAACCTGTGCAAAGAGAAAGGCTATATGGATAAATGGATGGAGCTGGCTTCAAAGCCAGAACTCTTTGAGTTCAAGTCTCATATTTTTCATTTACTGGTCATATAACCCTGGGAAAGTCACTTAACCTATTAGATCTCTTGTCAATTCTCTAAGACTATGAATTGCAAAGAAGTTTCCAGTCTACACCACCATCACCTTATATTAATGAAATTATTAGTCTTGTGTCCTGCCCCCCAACCCGTGTGTGTGCAAGGAAATAAGGTATCGAGGGTTCTTTTTGGTCATGTTTTCCCAGCAGTTCAATAATTCTCACATTATCTCTCTTAGACTCATTTTCCAGGTCCTTTAAAAATATTTTTCTTACATTTTCTTGTGTTTTATTCAGTCTTTTAATTTTGTTTAAATATTTTTGTCTCATCAAGCTATTTTCTGTTTCTAATTCTAAATTTCAGGACTTTCAGTTCTTGAGCATGGTTTCCCAGTGTCTGTTCTAAGCTATCAGTTCTCTTTCCCAATCTTTTCTTACTGCAATTGCATTTTGTATGTTTTTTAATTATTTCAGGTTTTTGTACGAGAAGAAAGGTAGTCATAATGGACAGAGAGCCAGTCTTGTAGACAGAAAAGGCCTGGATAAGTCATTTAATCTCTCAGCACCCATAAGCAACTCTCTAAGACCATAAAGTGAAAAATATATATATATATATATATTCATTGGCTGAGAATTTCCTTACTTGTAAAATCACAGGTTTAGACTTCTCCAAAAATACAAGGCATTCTGCTCATCTATGGGAACAGAAAGACAAAAATTAAGCTATCCCTATCATCAAGAATCTTATGATCTTTCCAATAACTCTCTTATTGGTCACAACTAGGAAGGTATAAGACAGGAACATATATGCCTACCAAAGGGTTTGACAATGTCATGGAATATGCCCTGTGCCAAGTACAAAAGAAGAGAAATTTTCTCATCTTTTTGGTGAGGTTCTTCATATGTTTTTATTTGTAAGTGACATTATACTATTTGCACTGGTTTCTTGAACCATGGAATGCTTCTTTGATAGCAACCATTATAACTCAAACAACAATATAAAGGGGGGGGAAATGAAATGAACAAATAATGTATATTGCAGAAACTACAATACAATGGATGGACAGTCATTTCATCTACAAACGGGTTGCTAAACTACAGCTTGTAGGCCAAATCCAGCCTGCTGTCTGTTTTGGCATGGCCCATGAACTAAGAATGGTTTAAACATTTTTAAATAAAGTTTTATTGTATTTTAAAAGATAAAAGCCATTATTAGCACATAGATCCAACTAGAGCAGGCAGAAGACATAGTTTGGAGACCTCTCATTAATAACATCATTTCATAATGGTGAACAATGGGAAAAGCATATGAATGAAGAGAAAGGGGTCAGATTGTAGGTCATTAGAAAATTTGATGCAATTTAAATAATCTTAAGTGACTGGTGCACAAAAGCTTATTTTTAATACTAAAAATTAATTTTTAATTAAGAAGAACTTATCAGAAATCTTCTGAATGTCATTCACTGTGCTAGGCTCTAGACAGTCAAAGACAAATATTAAATGGTGGGATATTTCTTGCCTGAGAATCATGGGAACAGCATGATCTCAGCCAACTTAAAATTATAGATGAGTCAATAGGTGGCAGACACAGAGTAGGCATAAGGGAACCTCAGTATGTTATTAAATATGAATTTCACAGGAATTGTTGTCTGAATGATAACTGAGGATATATTTGACTTAAGAAGGATATGGTTAACTGTAGAGATTAGTTCATGTTTGTCAATCGATTTATCAACAATCATTTATTAAGTACCTAGTACATGCCAGGTACTGTGTGAAATGTTGGGGATACAAAGGCAAAAATAAAAGTTCCTGCCCTCAAGAAACTTACATTGTGTTAGGGAAAATAAGATATGTATATATACAAAATAGGTACAGGGTAATTTTGAGGCATAAGGGGTTCAGATGCTGGGAGAGTCAAGATTATCTTCATTCAAAAGGTAGGACAAGACTTGATATGGAAGAGGATTGGAGACTGAGGGACAGGAGGAAAAATGGGGAATGATTTCAAAGGGTTGCAAGTTGTAAAAAAGGGAAAAGGAGGGGGTTCATGGTACACAGCCTTTATATTCTCAGTAAAGTTTGACCTGAGCAGATGGAGGAAAGGAATGTTTTGGAAAGCTTGTGAAGAGAAAAGAAGGTTTCAAACAGGGGCTGTTTGAAATGGGCTAGAGAATCAATAAAAAAGACTGCCTGTCTGCTGTGATGGTCCGATTAGGATGAGATTACATCATTTGGCAGTGGATGCAGTAGTCATGTTTGTGTGAGGTTCAGGTATAAGACTTCTCTTAGTTTGGTATCACTTCAAGAAATTAAAGGTGACTAGAGATTGCAATAATGTTATTTTACTTTAAAAGGACATGCTTTAGCATGCAATAATGGATGTGCATAAGGCGCAGTTGGTAATGGGACAAAGGAATATTAGAACTAAACATTATATTAGTGGTTTTTGAACTTTTTGGTCTCTGGATTTCTTTACACCCTTAGAAATTACAAAGGTCCTCCCAAAGAGCTTTTCTTTAGGCGAGTTATATCTACCAATATTTACTATGTGTCAAAATCAAAATGTTTTATTATTGGGAAAATGGTTTTTGATTTCACAAAAGACACACAGAAAGGGCCTTGGGGATACATAAGGGTCCTTGAACCACTCTTGAAAACCACTGGATTAGAAGATAAAGAATAATATAAAGTAAATCTGATTAACTTAAGAGAGATTGGAGAGGGAGGGAAGTGAAGCTGGAAAGGGAATATGAGAGCACTGAGGGATGAAGAGAGTAGAGGTCAAAGTGAGAATGATGAGTAAATTTAGGAAGAGTAAGGCACAGGGTAAAATGGGATGTTAGGAGGTTATGATCAGATAAAAGAATGTCAGAGAAATAGAACGCTTGTGAGTGATTGCAAGATAAAGGATTTGATCACCTTTGTGTGTGGCTGAATGGATGGAGGAGTAGGTCATGAGAATTTAATAGATTGAGACACCAGGAGGACAGAGTTTTATATAGAAGGAAATGGAGAATTTGGGTAGAGAAAATGATTGTTACCTTGGAAATGAATCTTTAACAAAGGAGGGAGGACTACTTGGCAGCAAGGAGATATCTGCCACCAGGATACAGATTAAGCAATAAATTTGGATAGTGACCTTCAAAGGGGGAGAAGACAGTTTTTGTATGATGGTGGATTTGGATGAGTCTAGAAGTGATAGCAAGGAGAAGTGAAAATGTTGACTCCCCCTTTAGAAACAGTAGGTCAGAGGGGCACGTAAGAAGATGTATACTGAAGAAGGTGGCCAGGGACACCATGACATCTGGAAAAAAACGGTTCTCTGTGAGTGCCAGAAGATAGAGAGAGCACCAGGGTTAGATGTCTAAAATGTTGAGAAGTTTCTTAATCATGAGATGGAAACAAATGTAAAGGATGGGCAGATCTGGAATGGGATAGTTGGTAGAGTTGAGATGAATGGGGATAAGAGATAAGATACATGGTGGCTGGGAAGTGGGGTGGTGGTGGTATTTTACTCAAGCAACTAAGGATTGAGTATTCTTGGGATTGGAAGTATTAGAACATTATAGTTTGCTAGCTATCAGTGGTAAATCTGGGCAAAGTAGCAGTGGATGAGAGCGAATTCATTGGCACTGGTAAGTAGACATTAACTTTCAAGGCTTTGGGGTGCTGCTTCATGCAAGCTGATTCTTATGAATTTCAGTGTGTGCAGGAAGTATTCCCAGTATTTAGCACCATGCCTGGAATAAATTTAAGATTTTAATAAATGTTAATTGATAGATTGATGAATGATTGGTTATGCAGTGAGATAATAATGATGATGATGACAGCTAGCATTTATAAAGTGCTTTAAAGTTTGCAAAGTATTTTACAAGTATTACCTCATTTTATCCAGACAACAACCTTGTGATGTAGGTGCAATTATTATCTCATTTTATAGATAAGGAAATTGAGGTTGAGAGAAGTGATTTCTTTAGAGTCACAAAGTTAGCGTCTGAGGCAGGATCTGAACCCAGGCCTGCCTGAATCCAAGTCTGATATTCTATCTACCTTTCTTGACAAATGAGTATCCCCTATATTGGATACACTGATATGCATTGAACATTAAAAAGTTAGGGTATAAGTCTCCAGTCCACTGAGTAGACGGAAGATGTAGAGAAGCATAGAGACATGAATAACATATTCTGATCATTTGTAATTCTACAATCCATAATCCAGTTCTACAATCCATAATAAACTATATACAAATAGCTTCTACTTTTATAAGCAGGGAAAAGGAATGGCAGTGCCTAGTTGTGGGGAAAGGATATAGCATATAAATAATAGCTTTCCTTTAGAAAACATGGGAAATAATTTGTGTATTGGGGTTTGTCTACTTTACTTCAGCTTCACCTAGATGAGTCACTCTCATTATTAAAAGTTTCCTATAGCACCGCATGGTCCCAAGTGCCTCAGAACTGTTCTTATTCCTGCATGGTTGCATTATTGCGAATGGTCACACTCTGTTTACTTAAAACCTTCCACAAATGAACAAAATCAATTATAAGGAAGTCAGGGAACCGGGAAGCCAGAAGCAGGCATTTAAGAAAACTGGAGTCACAGGGGCTGATGTGGGAAATCGTGATAATGGCTCTTCCTGACTCCTGAGGTCATCAGTTAAGAGCAGAGAATGCTGGGAGGAGACATGAAAGGGCAAGAGGTCTAAGAGCCGGGAACTGGAAGAAGGAGAAGCTTGGTGAGCAACACACTTGAGGAGTTAAGGTTATGCACATAGGTCACACTTGAAAGCCTAAATCAATGTATGACAGTGCCAATTTCAACTGTGACTAAGTCACAGTTGAAACTACTCTCTCCAGCATCCTAAACTTGGAGAGATCCTATCTGATTCCATTCACCATAGTACAATGCAAAGAAAATTGGTTCAACAGTCATAGAACTCGGGTTCAAATCCTTCCTTTGGTGCTATCTACCTACATATGCCAAGTCGATTAACCTCTCCAAGCGTCAGTTTCCTTGCCTGTAAAATAAGAGAAATGTATTCACTTTTAACTTCAAATCGATGATCATGTCCCATTCCTTGCCTCCTCTACCTGACTTTTGCCTTTGTGGTTATTTTCAATCCCTTGGTACATCCTTGTTCTATAAATGCTGTTTTGGCATTAATTCCCTCCCCACGACTCCATGGTAAGCTTCTTTCTAAAATACCCTCTCCTTTGCCTCAAGTCTCTTTCTCCTTGACCTTCTCTTGTTTTCTTCCTGGTAACCCTCAATGCTCTACTCTGATGCCTCATCCTAGTGAAAAGAGACTCTGGGTTCTTGAAGGTTATACCAGCTGAGTGCAATCCTCAGAAGCCTATTGGCAATGCTTCAAATCCGGTCCCACCTACAGCATATATTTGCTTCCTGAGGACGAGCCTGGTTAAGCACAGAGAAGTTCATCAAGAATTGATCGAGCCATCAATTGCGAATTCTTTGTCCACAGCAAACCATGAAACAAAGGAAACTATAAAGTGGCTCTCTGTTTCATCTGGCTCTTTTTTGTTTCTGCAATGATGGCAGGAGAATTGCAGAAAAGATGGTAGAGGGTGCTAAGTATCAGGTGAGGAGGGGAAAGGAGCAAACATTTACTAAGTATCTACTAGGTCTCAGGCACTGTGCTAAGTAAGCACTTTACAGACATCTCATTTGATCTTCACAACAACCCAGTGAGGTAGATCTTATTATTATCTTCATTATACAGTTGAGGAAACTGAGGCAGGCAAAGATTAAGTATCTCGCTCAGGATCATACAGCTAGTAAGTGTCTGAGACCAGATTTAAGTTCAGGTTTTCCTGACTCCAGGCCAGGTGCTCTATACATACCTACTTATAAAAAGAAAACTGAATTTTGCTGTTGGCAATGTAAATGGGAGATCCTTGTCCAGGGCCAACAAGGAGACAACCTACTGAAGTAATGGATGTATAGCAATCTTGAAGTATTTGCTGTAAGTAAAACCAGAGCACGGAAGGAAGCCACAGTGAAAAGGAGGGATCGGTCATAGATTTCTTCTTGGGAAGGGAAATTATTCTCTCATGCCAGTATCCTGGGCTGGCCTCTTTACACTGGCCCAGGACTCTTCCTGTCTGCAGGTGATAGAGACAGGACATTCATTTGTTTCCTTCCTCTATCTCTCAGTCTGGCCTGCCAGCAGGGATGAAAGATATGATGCTATTCTTTCAGCAACTCCCACTGATACTCTCATTTGAGCTGCCTAACACCCCCAAAAGACCCCCCTGAAGCTATTAAGCCCTAGAGATGTTAAGAACCATCCCAGGCTCATCTGGCCAGGATTTCATACCCTCCCCATCAGAACGATCCTGAGACTCAGGCAGTCTTTACACAATCGACATTCTCCATCCTTCACTGCCTGCTCCCTTATTTTCATCCTCCTCAAACCAAGCCTCCAATGTTGCACTCTAAAGATACCAACCTTTTCCACCATGCTCCCTGAATATGTGCTCTGAAGATTAAAAAAAAACAACTGCTTTCATCTTAAATTGTTTCCCTTTCATCTGACTCTCACAGAGACCTGGCTCCCTCCTAATGACACACTCCCTTGGTCACCATTTCCAGCACTTAGTACACGTTTAATCATTCACCACATCCATGATCAAGGTGGAGGAGTTGTAATATTTCTTGCTCTCCATTGCTACTTCCAAGATCTCCTTCATTATCCATCAGTAAATAATCTCTCCTCCTTTGAGGTTTATTCAATCCATATCTCCCACCCAATCAAATTTCTGGTAGTTGTCATCTCCTTGCCTCCAGGACAGCCCTTCTTTCCTCAATGAATTTAGTTATAGAGGTGGGGAACCTGCAGTCTTGAGGCCACATGTGGCCCACTAGGTCCTCAAGTGCTGCTCTTTGACTGAATTCTCCAAAACAAATTCTCTTAAAGGACAGACTTTTAAACTTAGATTCAGTTAAAAGGCTGTACCAAAGGACCTAGAAGGCCACATGTGGCCTTGAGGCCACAGGTTCCCCACCTCTGGCTAGTACTTCAATAAGTCTTTCTCTCTGACTCTTTCTCATGCTGAGATTTCAATATACGCATTAATACTTCTTCAAACCCTAAACTCATATTTCCTCAACTTGCTCTTTTCCCACAACCTACCATTCTACTCCATCTGCACACAAAGGTGGTCATACTCTTGATTTTGCCATCACCCACAAATGCTCCACTACCATGTCTATAAACTCTGAAAGTCCTTTATCTAATGACAATCTGATGCCATCCCATCTCTCCCTCTGCCTTGCAACTCCAAACCCTGTTCTTTGTTTACACCGTGACTCCTTGTTCATTGACCCAATAGCTCTTTACCAGACTTTACTCCTAGACTTGTCCATCTCTTCTACCCCATCCTAACCCCTTAGGAAGTCAATTCAGTTCTACACTGTCCTCTTCTCTTATATCCCTGACCCCTTTATCTTGTCTATCTTATTCTGCCACACATCAGTCCAGGTCACTCCTATCATCTGCTGCCTTCACTCCTTCTCAAAATGTTACTGAACAAAGTTGGAGAAAATCATGAAACTATGCTGATAAATATACTAAAACTAACTTATTTTATGTAATCTTAATTGGGCCTGTGCTACAGAAAGACAATACTTTTAAATCTCCACTGCCTCAGATTTCACTGAAAAAATGGGGAAATTCCCAATAGATCCTTCTCCCTTCCTTTTCATCTCATATCACCCCAGACATTTTCTGCTAGTATCTCTGCCTTTACCCTTCTCAAATAATGAGGTAACTCTCTCCTTACAAAGGCAAATTCCTCTACATGCCATTCCATCCTGGCTTAAGCAAATTGCACTCCCCATCATCTTAATTCTCTCACTTATCCACAATCTCTCCTTGTCTCCTAGCTGTTCGCCTTTCACCTACAAGCATGCCCATTTCTCACTTCCCATCCTTAAAAAGCCCTCGTTCAATCCATCCATCCCTGCTATTATCTCATATTTTTCCAATCCTTTGTGACTAAACTTGAGAAAACCACCTACCTAGGTTCCATCACTTCCTTTCCCCTCACTTTCTTCTTAACTCTTTACAATCTTTTGGTTTTGTCATACTTTTTTCTCCTGCTTTTCCTCTTACTTACTGCCTACTCCTCAGTCTCCTTTGCTGGATCTCCAACCAGGTCACCCATGCTAACCATGGGTGTCTCTCAAGTTTAGTCCTGTGCCCTTTTCTCATCTGTCTCTGTACTTTTTCATTTGGTATCTTCATCAGCTCCCATAGATTCAATTATCATCTTTATGCTGATGATTCTCACGTCTACTTACCTAGCCCTAATATCTCTCCTCACTTCCAAACTCACGTCTCCAATCGTTTATTCAACATCTTGAACAAGATATTCCATAGACTTCCTAAATTGAACATATCCAAAACTGAATTCAATTGTTCCTGCTCAAACCAATCTATCTCCTTATACAGGACACCACCATCCTGACAGCCATCCAGATTCACAACCCAGGAGTTATCCTCAACTCTTCACTCTTTCTTATGTCCCCATATCCAATCTGTTGTCAAGGCCAGTCAATGTTACCTTCATAACACTCTTGAATATGCCTACTTCTCCCCTGACACTGCCAACACTGTAGTGTAGCCCCTCATAACGTCATGCCTGCACTATTGCAATAGCCTGCTAGTTGGTCTCCCTGCCATTCATCTCACCTCACCCTAGTCCATCTTCCATTCATCTGCCAAAGTGATCTTAAAGTACAGATCTGACTATGTTACCCCTCTACTCAATAAACACTAGTGGCTCCCTTTAACCTCCAAGAAAATATGTAAAATCCACTGTTTGCCATACAAAGACTTTATCCCCAACCTTTCCAATTTGCTTACATTTTACACCCCCCTGCCATGTGATCTGTGATCCCATGATCACAGTGATCCAGTGATCACTGGCCTCCTTCCTGTTTCTTGAACAATACATTCCATCAACCAATTTTCACTGACTTTCCCCCATGCCTAGAATGCTCTCTCTCCTCATCTCTGCCTCCTGGCTTCTCTGGCTTCCTTTGAGTGTCAGCTTAGATCCTACCTTCTACAGGAAGCCTTTCTCGATCCCTCTTAATTCTAGTACCTTTCCTCTGCTGCTTATCTCTCATTTATTCTAAATGTAACTTGTCTGTACATAGTTATTTGCTTGTTGTTTCCCCATTAGACTGTGAGCTCCTTGTGAGCAGGGACTGCCTTTTGACTGTCTTTATATCCCCAGCACTTCATACTGTAGATGCTAAAACACTTATTGACTGACTGAAATAATAGAGTGTAGTTGGCTTTATTGCTCATCCGAAGACAAAAAGAATCATCATTTCATGAGACATTTGGTCATCTCATTGAAACTCTTGTGATTTGCAAGATAATCAACATAAAGATAATTGCAGCTTGTGAACCAACATCTGCTACAAAGAATGGAAAGGAAGAGGAGTTATAAAAAGAAATTGATAAGACCCTTTGAATTAAATCAATTTGCTTTAATACTGAGAGGTTTTTTGTCCCAGAGAATAATGACAAAATAAAAAAATATCTTGGTAAATGTGGTTTAGGGTAAGAAATAAGACAGACAAAAAGTTCACAGATTATAAGAGTCAATGTGGAATAGTGGAAAGAAACTTACAGTAAGGAAGATCTGGACTTAAATCCTTCCTCAGATACTTGCATGACCATGGGAAAGTAATTTAATTTCTCTTTCCCTTCATTTTCCTCATCTGTAAAATAAGGAAGTTAGATTTGACAGCATCCAAGTTCCCTTCCAGTTCTGAATCTATTATCTTATGGACTTCTTACATTTATATATTATGAATATTTCCTTCTAAAAGAGACAAGAGGTGATAGAAATGGTGAACCCCAAATACTATCACAATCAGTGAAGTGGATCACATTTTAATAGAGAGAGAATTACTGGTTATCAATGTGGGAGTCATTTCTGAATCATGTATACACATAGCTATACATATACACATACACACACATATATGTATATACGTGCGTGTGTATATATATATATATATATATATATAGTCAGAGCATTGTATTATTAGAGCAAAGATTAAAATCAATGTCAGATTAGAAAGAAAAAACAATTAAATTTATCATGAAAATAAGGCAAATCACTTAAACAAGCTATTGGCTCTGATTAAAAGACGCTCACTATTTCCTAAGCAACTTTAACCAAAGTAAATCATTTGCTTCATTCAGGAGACCAAAATCGCCCAGAAGCTGGCTTAGAATGGGATCTCAACTGCAAATGAAGAGAGATGGCAGCCAATCAAATGCTAGGTGAGAACACAAACCTGCTTTTAAAACAGTATAGAAGATGTGGAAGAACGTGAGCAAGATCACTGCACAAATACCGCGAAGCAATAGAAGAAAACCAGGGGGCACAATTCTGAACACTAATTATAACGGGCGTGCCTTGCTTCTGGAGGAGAGATAAGAAAATGTCTCCCTTTCCTTTCATTGCAGAGGTAAAGGATGATGGGTACTGAATACTGCCTATACTGTCAGACTCCACTGATGTGTCGGTTAGTTTTGCTGAACTGCTCCATTTTTCATTTTTCTTTTTTTTATTTGTTGTTATAAGGAATGATCTCCAAGGGAGGAATAAGGGAAAGCACATATTCCTAAACTAAGGTTATAAAAACAAAAGCTATCCAATTTAAAATAAGCATTTAAAAAAAAAAAACAAGTTTACAGAAATCTTGGTGAGGGACTCAATTAAGCTAGGTCAAGCTGAGGGTACCTAAGGATGAAAATGGAAGGACAATGGACAGATAAGGAACAGAAAAGCTCTGTTAAAATTTTCACAATGCTTTTCTCCTTCAGTTACAGGGAAGCCAACACTTTAGGATTGAAATAGCATAATCCCTAGTGTCCCCATGGAGAAATGGAAATGACACTAAAGAAAAAAAAAATACAGGAAGGATAGCTGAATGGAACCAAGTTAGATATAGTGGAAGCAGTAATGCATTTGGAGTGCTCTGCCAGATATTACCCGTATGACACTGGGCTTACTTTTAACCCCACTGGTCTTGATTTTTCTCATCTGTAAAATGGGAAGGGAAAAGGGCTTCTAAGGATTCTTGAAGCTTTTAATCTATGATCACATTTCCTTAACATGTTACAGTAAGTACACTGAGAAGTCCCCAATGGTATTGACGCAATCTTCAGTCTTAAGGGATTTAGTCTCAAAATATACAAAATGGTACATGATACTTTAATTTAGATAGATTTAGTGCTTTAAAAATCACAAACTTTGTTATTACCAAAAGAGTCAACTAAGAAAACATCAGTAGCTATTGGCTCAAATGCCCACTTTTGCACGTCTACAAAAGTATTAGGAGAATAATTTCCCCACATGCATTAATGTAGGTATGAAAAGGAAATGGGCAGACTTTTTTAAATGGCAGGTTCCAGCAGACCACATTTTTGTTTGTTTTTTTATAACTGTATAATAAAATGATTGAAATGTTCAGAGAATACCATGCCCTGCTTTGTTTACTGTATCTTAGATACAAACAATAAAACCACCACCTTAAAGGCTCTTTTACAATAAGATGTCTCCCTTAATACATGTTGAAAGTATATACAATTGCTTGAAAAGTATAATGGAGATAATTTTGTTTAATATCCCTCTGATTACTAATATCAAACAAAGCATAAAATGGGGAGATGCATACTTGATGAAATGTCCTGAAGGATGTCCTCTCCACTCAGAGTCCTTATGGAAATGATTGCCCTCTAGACAATGAGGCATTATAGATGCTGCTTTTTGTAAATAACATTGTGGTGATTTCATCAACCCTTAGAACATTGTATTGAGATCCATTGGTCTGTTTGCTCAGAAAAAAAAATCAAGCAAAGAAATTTTTTTTTGCATAGGATATGATATTTAGTTGGAAAGAAAACCCGGGGTTGGACAATCATTGGACAGACATTGACAGTGGACGATGAACAGGGACCAAAACTGAATATGAGAAGGAAAGTAGTCTGGATTGCCTTTTTGAAATTGCACAATAGTTCTAGTGTTCCAAAACTTCTACTTGAAAGACAGGCTCATCTTTTTAATAGCCATTGCTTCCATAACAACCAGTTTTGAGGGATAATAGGTGGACACCAGGAGTGCTCCATGGATACCACTATAACATTGGAAGAAACTGAGGAAGGCATCCAACATACTAGGTAAAACCCCTGTAAAAATCTTTAGGGAGAACATGGATAAGAGCTACATAGTATGGGCAGTCATGGATGGATTGCTACTCTCATTGTTGGAGGGAACTCCCAAATCAATGAGATCACAGATCCTTTGAAGTATTTGTGTATTGGTGGATACATACAGAGACATAGCACGGTATGGTAGATAGTGAGCTGTCCTCAATATCTAGAAGACTTGGAACTTCAGAGGCATTCTGGCTCTGCGATTCTAGGCAAGTTACTTAACCTCTAAGTGTTCCTAAAAAGTTCTCCAAGACTATAATTTACAGAGTAGCTGTAAGGTTTTTTTGTTTTTTCTTTTGTTTTACTGAGAATTCCCTACACCAGTGAAATAACATATGGACACAGGTTAGCTTCAGGAAAAAAAAAAAACATTTTGAGACTTCCCATGCCAAGATGGCAGAGTAAGGAAGGAACCCTCTCAAGATCTCCCAAATTACCTTCCAAACAATTAGAAAACCTCCTCAGAATTGACCTAGGAGCAAGAAAGCAGCTTA
Source organism: Phalanger gymnotis (assembly GCA_028646595.1). Taxonomy (NCBI): domain Eukaryota; kingdom Metazoa; phylum Chordata; class Mammalia; order Diprotodontia; family Phalangeridae; genus Phalanger; species Phalanger gymnotis. The sequence goes on along the minus strand of CM053622.1, from coordinate 201,261,596 downwards.
CCAGTCCTGCGAAAAAGGTCTGTTTCACTGGGATGGAAGGGGAGCAAGGTCCAAGAGGTGCAGAAGCAGCCAGCCTCACAGAAGGGGACCTGCAGCAAGGCCTCAAGTCTGGGGCAATCCATCAGCTAGGCCCCACCCTCCTGAAAACCAGCAGCTCCTTAAGCAAGTGAGTAGTTTGTGCCAGGCCCACCCCAGTGGACACCCCTCCCCCAGCACAAACCACCAGCGAGTCTTTGACCCTTTGACCACTAATAAAGCCCCACACCAGGACTGGCCAACAGAAAGACTCCACCCCTGGGGGCTGCCAGCAGAGAGACCCTGTTTCCCTAGCAACTCAGCAGCAGGGCCCCACTCCTGAGGCAGACCAGCAACAAGATTATTCCTCCAGGGTCAGCCACCAGAAAGACTCTGTTACCACAGCAATCCAGTAGCAAGGCCTTACCCCTGAAACAGGACAGCAGCTATCTCTACACCCAAGAAGGCCAACAGAGAGGCCCTACTCCCCAATAGAAGCCAGAAGGGAAGCTTGTACTCCAGTGAAAGCAAGCAGCTAAGTCCTGAAGCCTAGAGAAAGGCAGCAATAAGACCCTGAACCCCAACACAAAAAGCTTGGGACAGTGCAGGACTAGAGCCCAACTTTCACACAAAAACACCAAGTCACTAAAAGGCAAGAAAAGTGAGCAAAAACAAAAAAAACAAACAGAAAGAATTTGACTATAGAAATATTGTGGTAATAGGGAGGAACAAGGCTTAAACTTAGAAGGGGATAACAGTGTCAAAATGGCTACATGTCTGAAGCCTCAAAGAAAAATATAATTTGGTCTCAGGCCCAAAAAGAATTCCTGAAAGAGCTTAAAAAGGATATTAAAAAGCAAATTACTGAAGAAGAAACACTGGGAAAAGAAATTAAAATAATGCAAGAGAATCATTTAAAAAAAAAAGAGTCAACAGCATGGGAAAATATAGACAAAAGTTTACCAAGGAAAATAACTCCCTAAATATTAGAATTGGCCAAATGGAAAAGGAAGTACAAAATCTCACTGGAGAAAATAATTCCTTAAAAATTAGAGCTGAGCAAGTGGAAGAGGTCTATGAGACATCAAATATGATAAAAAAAATTAAAAAGGAAGAAGAAAAGGTGAAATTTCTCATTTGAAAAACAACTGACCTAGAAAATAGATCCAGGAGAGATAATATAAGAATTATTGGACTACCTGAAAGTCATGATCAAAAAAAAAAAAAAAGAGAAAGAAAGAAACCAAACCCTGAACAATCAACTTCTTTCAAGAATTTATCAAACTGTCCTGATATATTAGAACCAAAGGGCAAAATAGAAATTAAAAGAATCTACTAATCACTGCCTGAAAGAGATCTCAAAATGAAAATTCTCAGGAACATCATAGCAAAATTCCAGAGCTCACAGATCAAGGAGAGAGTATTGCAAGAAGCCCAAAAGAAACAATTCAAATACTGTGGAGCTACAGTCAGGATTACACAGGATTTGAGAGGTTCTACATTAAAGAACTGGAGGACTTGGGGTAGTATATTACAGAAAGCAAAGGAGTTGGAATTACAACCAAGAATCACCTACCCAACAAAAGTGAATATAATCTTTCAGGATAGAACATGGACATTTATTATTTTTTTTAATTTTTTT
>CM053622.1:201220890-201259439 GCA_028646595.1 Phalanger gymnotis | reverse complement strand
CATGGCCAATTCAAATGGGAAGTACTACAGTCCAGCAGATGGGTAAAGGGGAAGACAAGAGACTTTCCAGATATCTACCATTACACATTCTCCTGGATGGAAATTCAAGAGGAAGCTAGCATTGAAATTCTCCTAAAGAAGTGCTAAGAAGAGCCTAGAAACACTTCCTTCTTATAAACTATTTAAGGGAGATGGTCCCCCACAAGAATCTGTTTCCTATGAAATTCAGTAGCGCATCCTCTTTGACACAGTCCTTAGGTATAGGGACCAATAAATGGCTACTGCAGTCATCTCCTCAAATTGTAACACAAATTCTTCAGCAAGAGGCCCACAATGTACCTGTCTGTCCCCACTGAGCCATAGGGCATGTAGAGTTCTATGGAAAATGTACAAGGCCTGCAAATTAGAGAGCTCTTCTGAAGCATCCTTGAACTTGAAAGTCAAAAAGACCTGCCTGGGAAAATTGCCTCTGAAGGAAGGGCAAATGACCAAAACATACTTTTTCCTGTCAATCAAACTAGTGTGACATTAGGTGTCATCACATATGTTAGGCTTGTGGTCTCATGGAGCCCCTTTGGAAGGCCCAAGCTCATAATAATTCTTGCTTTGGCAGTGTAGTTATGAATCATATAAATAGCTCATGATTTTGCCTCCAATTTGAAAGAAAAATAAATTCTTGAACAATGGGCTAGGTTGTTGGGATCCCAGGCCAGCTTTAGAAAATTCACTCTCTTGTCCTAAGTTATTCACCAAACAAAGTGTCAGGTGAAATTGCATAGGACTTGTTAGCCATCCTTATTTATGAGAAATAAGATTAAGTTAATAAGATACAGCGTTTAACAGGATTAGAGCCACACTTATAAACAGGGCCACTATGGCTGCCATTGCGGCCATGTATTTGTCCAATATAGCTAGGGGACAAATTCCCACCCTCCCTCCTTCCCACATGTTCTCTCTTTTTCTTTTCCATAAATTGTCTTTTTAATTTCATCTGAATTCCAAAACACGTGATATTTCCTTGCCCAAGCACGTAAGAAAAAAAAATCCAAATCCCCAAAATCTATGCAAGTCCAAGTCATTCTTTCTCTTCTGAAAAAGATAACATGCAAGCAAGCAACTAGTACTTCCTAAGTGCCCATCATGTGCAAGGCTCTGCCGGTCCAAGTACAATGAATAAAACAATTCCAATTCCCAATGAGTTTACATCCTAAAAGAAGACAATAAGTAGGGATGTCCTACCTCAGGCACTTACTAGCTGAGTGACCTTGAAGAGGCTACTTAGCCACTCTTAACCTTAGTTTCCTTATCTGTAGAATGGGCTTAATAATAGCCCTCTCAGGGTTGTTGTGAGGATCAACTAAGTTAACATTTGTGAAAGGCTTTGCAAACCTTAGAGCCTTATGTAAATGTTAGCTATTATTATTGTGGATTGGTTTGGATAAGGCAGCTGGTATAGTGGAATGAATGCAGAGCCAGAGCACTTGCTTTTGAATCCTGGTTCCACCCCACTTACTAGTTATTCAACTGTACCCACATACACATATACATATACACACACGTATATACATACATACACATGTGTGTATGTCTATGTGTACGTGGGTGTACATATACATATACACATGTATACATACACACACACATACATATATATATGGAAATTTGTGTATCTCCAAGCTTTTCATTACCAATCTACTACACAAAGCTGCTATAAAAATCAAGTGAGATAATGAATATGAAAACACCCTGCAAACTTCCAAGCACTTTACAAATGCCAGCTGTTATCCTAAATGATACTGGAGGTCGACAGGTCAAAAGGACTACTTGGGGGGAAATCACAAAAAGCCTGGAATTAGGATGCATAGTCATCCTTTTGCCAGAGCATCCTTAGTTACTAGCAGGCTTCATTTTAGAAGATTGATCCTCAGGCAAGAAAACCACAGGGAGAAGGAGAGCTGGAATGAAGACAAATGCCAGTATGGTCAGCAGAGAGTTTCTAAGTAGGTCTGGTGGCTGGGCTCAGGATAAGATTCTGGGTCCCTTGTTTGTGCTCTAAATAGTCACATGGTCACAGCTGCTGCTACTAACCTTGACTTTCATGGCCCTACATCCCAAAGGCCTAGGCCTCTTACTTTCCTTTCAGTTCAAAGTGATCTACAGCTCTCAATATTAATAAACCCATTAGTCACAGCACCATTGTGACTAGAAGAAATGCATTTTAAATGTCAGGCTCCAGAGCCAGCTGACTACCTGCACATACTTGTTTCTAAGTAAGAAGCTAGGCATCACTGCTCTGCACTGCCAGTATCTTTTGGTAGTTATGGCTAAAGATTGATTTGGAGCAGGTTTACTTGCACTCTAATTTGGATCTGAAATACATGTTATGAGTGGAAGCAGCTTTGGGACCTTTGGTTCAAAGCCATTATTGTTATTTAGTTTTGTTTTGTTTTAAAGACTCTCTTGTAAAATATGACTGGAACCCAGGCAGCAGAGTTAAGCCTGGAAGTATATGTGTTTGAATGAGTGCTTGTACAAGCAGCCCTTGTCTCTTTGCCCAGGAGCACAATCTCTTCCTGATTTTATAACATCATTATCATTCATTGTTAGGAAGGGATAGATACCAGTAACTGCACTTAGGGAAACAGTATTACGATGAATCAGGGAACAAGCAAAAGTCTGTCTTTAGTGGAAGGATTCTGAAACCCCACCAGAAAGCCTCATAGGCACAATGAATACAGAACTCAGAGAATATTTGGATAGTAGAGCTGGAAAGGGCCTTCAGAGAGTGCTCAATCCAGCCTCTTCATTTCATAGCTGAGGAAACTGAGTCTCAGAGAAGTTAAAAAATTTGCTCATGATCATACAATGAGTTAGTGGACAAGCTTTTAGAACCTATGCGGCCTGAATTCAAGATCTTGCCATTATACATCTGAAAAGCAAAAGAAAACAAAAACCTCCAGGCTTAGAAACACGTATAAATTAAAATTCTGTAGCCAAATGGAGGGTTATTCAACATCCTATTCTTCCATTCTCCTGCTTCCTCTGTCCCATTCCTTTGTAATACCTCATTGCCAATTCCTTTAATTTTGAGTTAAGCTTTATATCAGAGGATGTGGGTTCGAATACCACCTCTGATGCTTACAACCTGAGTTGGACACAGCACTTAGCCTCCCCAGGACCTCAGTTTTTCTCATCTTTAAATAAGGGGGTTGGACTACACAGCCTTTGAGTCTCCTTTCAGCTCTAGCTATATGATCCTATGATGCCATTTCCTGTGTTTTCCCCAAAATATTGTTTTCGGCTTCTCAGTGACTATTCCAAACGTACACATGAGTAGTTGACTGATGTGTATTTTAATTCTCATTTTGAAGAGAAAGAACCTGAGGTTGAAAAGGCAGTCAATAAGCCACTGTGACAAAACCTAAAGCTCTGAGCTTTTTTGGAAGTCACAAAGCCAAATTCTGCATTGAATTTGGCATCAGAAGACATCACTTCAAAGTCCTGAGTATGTCATTTCTTATGTGAGAAAAGTCCCGGGACAATAGTTTTTTTTTCATTTATAATATGGACAATTTAATTCTAGATGGCCTTAAATTCCATTGATAGTAATAATTCTCATTTATATAATATGAGATATACTGGATGACATGGAAGGTAGAGTCAGAAGATACCTTCTAATTCAGCCCCCCTCATGTAACAGCTTAAAGAAATTGAGACCTAGACAGGACTTACCCAAAGCCAAACTGGTAGGAAGGGAGAGAAGATGAAGGATGCTGGAAGACCTGGTTTCATTTCCTGCCTCTGACACATACTAGCTCTATGACCATGAGAAAACAACCAAATCTCTCAATACTCCAGGCAACTCGCTAAGAAACCAAGTTGCCAATGTGCATGAGGAAAGAAGATTACACTATGGGAATTCCTTATATCAGTGAAATCACAGGTCAGAATACCCCTAAAATTTTATAAGGTAAACTTATACCTCAAAATTTTGAGGGCAAAAGAAAGACATGGCCTTCACAACTAGGGGTTGGGGGAGAATTCTTAAATAAACAAGAGATAGAGATGATCAAAGAAGTCAGGACAATTCGAATATAAAAACTGAAAACCTTCACAAGCAAAACCAATTCAGTTAGAATCAGAAGGTGAACAATTAATTTGGAAAAAATCTTTGTGACAACTTATCTGATAAGCTAATAAGATATATAAAGAATGAACACAGATATATTTATCTATACACTATACATATTTATGTATGTGTATACATATATATAATATATGAACAATAGTCATTCCCCAAAGATAAGTGATCAAAGTACATGAGTCCACTCCTCAAATGAAAATTGCAAATTAAAACAACTCCAAGAGTTCACCTCATGTTTATTTGAATGGCAAAGATGTCAAAAGAAGAAAGGAGGAGGAGATGGGGTAGGATAAACATATTAGCACACTGTCGATTGGATCATGAATTTGTTAAACCATTATGGCAAATAATATTGAACAATAACCCCACTGTTAGACATGTACCCCAAGAAGGTGAAGGATATAAGGAAAGTTGGCATATGTACAGAGATAATTACAGCAGACCATTTTGTTGTAGTAAAAAAAAATGGAATAAAAGGCTATTATTGAAGAATTGCTGAAGAAATCATGGAATTAGAATACAATGGAATTCTATTGTTTCTTAAGAAATTAGAAATTTTTAAAAAAGAAATGAGGAACTTAATGGATTCAGAGAAATATAGAGCTGATGCAGAAGAAAGTTCACAGAACCAGGACAGTAATTTAAGCAATGGCCACAAGACAAAATATGAGAAACAACTTTGAAAGGCCTCAGAAATCTGATCAGTGGCAACCAGTTAGGACTTCAAAAGACTGATGATGAAACTTATCTTCCACCCTTGAGAGAAAGCTGAAGGTACAGAACCAATCATGAATGCATACACACAGCCAATGTTTTGATGTGCATATGTGTGTGCATGTGTGCATGTATGTGTGTGTATGATAAGGGAATCCTTCTATTTGGAGGTCTGGGAGAAAGTAAGTTGGTGTAATATAAATGAGAAAATAAGAAAAAGTAATGCTATTTTAGTCATTGAAAATAGTTCATTTAACTGTAAACCAGGGTTCCTCAATTTTTTTTACATGTCATGGAAGCTCTTGGCAGTCTAGTAAAGCCTATGGGCCTTTCTAAGAAGAATGTTTTTTAGATTCATAAAATACGTAGGATTATTAAGGAAACCAAATATCAGAAAAACAGTTCTTTCATTCCAAGCTTACCATTCCTTTCATTACAGCATGTCATTTTCCTATGATTCTATATTTCTTTGGCATGTCATTTTTACTGAATCCAATTGGGTTTTAGTATCATAACACAGAGAAAAGTAATATGCCCAGTTTCTTTCACCACTTCTAAGAGGAGAACTCTATTGAATACCCACTGAGATCTTTCAAGAAGCATTGGAATAAATTTAGCCACAGTGGTACAGAATGACTGTGAAGAAATATATGATTTGGAGGCAACGATGGGGTGGATGACAAGAAGCAACTTAAAATAGAAGAACCTGGGTTTGAATTGTTTATTATAGTTCAGTGAGGAACATTATTAGAGATGTTGAAAAACCACTGCTTCATTCTTGTATTAGAGCTATTCTAAAGCTTTTCTTTTCATTCAAGTAACATTCCTAGTCATCTTTCACTGAACTTACTGTATTCAAGAAAATAAATGGACATTTAATAGGATATATTTATTTTGTATTTCGGTTGTCTCCTATATAAAGAGGAAAATAATAGCTCCTTCCAGGAATTAGAAAGATCAGCCTCTTTAAAAAGGCAACGAATTACATAATTAGTATTTTATAAATATAGCATAAGAACTGTGGTTATTAGAGTTTGAGTTCAGATACCTCTAGGGCATTAACAATCAAAAGGCTTATGTATCATTTAGATGCCAATGGGAACGTGTTGGGGCTTGGTTCAAGTGCCACAGAGATGCAGTTTTGTAATATGTATTTCAAGGGAAATTGGGAAATGGAGCTTGAGGCCTTGCTAAGATGGAAGACAGAAATTACTGGGTTTAGGCACCTCCAGTCAGTTCAGAAATTTAACCAGAGGACAAACACAAAGTAGTTTTGCCTCTAAAGTTTAAGGCTGTTTTCTCGAGAAATTTCATATTTTGCCGATGACACCTACATGAGGCCTTTCCTGATTCACATCAGAAACTACCTTCTCCCTCAGAATTCAAAAATCGCTGTTTTATATCCTTTGAGGTACATATATTAAATTAATTTTGTTTTTTTTATTCTGAACTTAAAAATAAAAAAGAACATTTCAATAATCAGAGTAGAAATACAAAAGGATTCTATATGAAATAGTGAATAGTCAATAAGGATTTAAGTATCTACTATGTGTCTGACATAGTGCTAAATGCTAGGGATAGAATGAAAGAGAAAAGACAGTCCCTACTCTGAAGGAACTCTAACAGGTAAAACAAAATGCAAACAATTTGTACAAATGAGAATATACAGGATAAATCAGAGATAATGAATAGAGGAAAGGGACTAACATTAAGGTGGCTACATCACTTGATTTTTAAAAGCATATAACAAATTCTATATATTACTATTAAAACTCTCCAGCTTGTTTGTGCTTTCCTTTTAACATCCTTCTATTATCTTCTACATATTTATAAAAATGTTTTAAATGCCCTCTTTTGGACATTACTCTTGCTATCTCATCTTTCCCTTGACTCCTCCCCCCAATTAAAACAGAAAAAGGTAAAACAAAACTAAAATGCCAAGACAAAATAAAACAGAAGCAAACTTTATGACAAATAAATTTACACAGTAGCCATATCAAATATGTAGGTCTCCTTCTGTTCATCACCTGTCAGGAAGAGGGCAACATATTTTGTCATAGGTTCCTTGGAAACATGATTGGTCATTGGACAGACCAGAGTGCTTGTATAAATTGTTCTCCTGGTTCTGTTCACTTCGCCACTCTGTGTCAGTTTATTGTTCTCAGGATTCTCTGAAATTGTCTCTTTCATAATTTCTCATGGTTCAATCATATTCCATTGTGTTAATGTACCACAAATTATTGAGACATTCCCTTTTGTCTTTTGGAATGTTGTATTCCAAAATCTCTTCTGGTTTGTAAGAAAAGCTGACAATTCTTGTATCATTCTGACTAAAGTTCCTTGGTCCTTAAATTTCTTTAATGCTTACAACATGTTTTCTTTGACGTGGAAACTAGATTTTGGCTATGGAATTCCTTTGACTCTTTCTTTTGTAGTTCCTTTCAAGAAGTGATCAGGGAAGTCTTTGCTTCTTTACTTTGACTAGTTCTAATAGACATGGGCAATTTTCCTTTATGAATGTATGAAAAAAAGAATATAGACTTTTTAAAAAATCATGGTTTTCAAAAAGTTCAATGATTCTTTAATTATCACAACCTTTTTCTACATCAATGAATTGCTGGATATCAGATAACATATGTTTCATTCCTTTTTAATGTTTTTATCATATTCTAATATTTCTTATTGTTTCATGAATCATTTGCTTCATTTGGTATATTGTAATTTTCAGAGATTACATTTCTTGGATAAGGTTTACCACATCCTATTCTAAGCTACTTATTCTCTTTGCCATGCTTTCCTCAAGAACTTTTATTTTATTTTCTTAATCTCCTGCTTTATTTTTCCATATATTCCCATAGTCCCTATGGAAAATTCATATTTTTTTAAATCTCTGCTTAAAATTGTTATGCAGTTACATTTGTAGTAATTTTTTGTTAGTTGGCATTTTTTATTTATTCATCTCTCCACTTTTAGCTGCCAGTTTTCTTCTTCACTATCTTGTATTTAACTTCCTTGAATTTGTTTATATTCATTTTCATAATATTTATTCTGTATATAATTTATATGTAGCTGCTACCTTCTCCATTAGAATAGATGCTCTTTAAAAACAGGGACTGTATCATTCTTTTTACTTATATGTTCAATGCCTAGCATATAGGTGCTTAATAAATGTTTGGTTTTAAGATGGCATTTTTCTCTACTGAATCTACAGCTTTTTTGTAATCAACGAACAAAAGACAGCAGGTTCTTATATTCTTTCTGCCATAAGAGTACTAAACATAAGTCTCCCAGCATGGGAATTGAGCTGAAACCTGCTTCTGTGCCCTGGGACAAAAGGAGGTCCCAGACCCAGCTGTTCAAGGAGACAGAACAGCAGCCCTCTAATACCTCTGTTGTATATACACACAAGAACTACTTTACAAATGCACTGTGGATTAAAAATTGGACCTGTCCCTTGAAGTGGTACACTAGGGCAATGAGCTGTAGTGAATAGTTCTGAGTCTACTTAATGGGCAAGGAGCAGGAACAGAAGTGAATAGTATATGTGTGGCTCTGACTTTGGAGCAGAATCTCAAATTCAGACCCCAGCCCAACTGAAGCTTGAAGCTTGCAATTGGGAAACAGGGGAGGGAGCTCAAACCAAGGGATAGGTTGTAACTCCATCTTACAAAGCCTTCCAGCTGGGTAGAAGGGCCAGAAGGACCATCAGCAGCTAGTGGTTCAATACAATTGTATCAGGTTCTGAACCAGGTGCTGGGAATACAAAAAAAAATACCTTTGCCTTCAAAGAGCTCATACTTACTGTGGATGTTGACAGGAGTGGTAATACAATAAGGGCACAGAGAAGTAAAAACAATATATCCATATCTTTTTTATTTCTGGCATCTGTATGGAGAGAAGTAGAAACTTTATGAGCAATATAGGAGTCATTTCCTCTTTCTAGTCCCCATCCTGGTGTGAGTTGAAGTCACCATGACTATACCCTACCTTCTAATGGGGCTTTATCTTTAGTCAAAGCCCTTAGCTCTCAGGGTGGAGGAGGGATGTGTGGAAGGAAGAACAAAAGGACTCAAGGTGCCAAAGGCAACTGGCTTCAGAGGAGGTGACTTTAGTTTTGCTTCCCTTCCCCTGATATGAGCTGCTTCGGCTGTGGCTCGGTTCATAGCCCGGATTCACTTGGTCTTTCTCTCTGTTGTTGGGATATTTTAAAATATGGATCAATAATACCTCTTTTTCAGTGTAGTCGCGAGCCCCCATATTTTGCTAGAGAATACCTTCTACCTTGAATCATACCTGTCAATCTCTTTCTAGGTGTCTTGCCATTCAATTGCCTGTCTTTTTTCTTTATTCAGCTTCAAAGGGAACATACACATACAAGCCAGCAAACAATAAACAAACACATTAGTTCAGAAAGCTGGTTTCTGTAAAAGCAAGCAGCAAAATTACATAAATAAGTTATATACTTTTTATTCACAGTAGTCAACACTGTGCCTATCACAGAGTAATCACTTAATAAATGAATGTTAATTGACAGAATTCTGAGGTTCGTTTTAGCTCTAGGATTCTAAGAATGTTAGACACAGAGAAGAGAATAATTCTACATTTACTAGAACCTAGATACCTAGAACACACCAGAAGATAGAATGGAATGGTAACAAGAACTCCAAGGCAGATGTGTAATATAAGAGATAAAAAAAGACAAAATACACAGTCTTGTTTATTTTCCAAGATTCCAATGGATGTTTACTCTCAGCAATGTGGGTATTTCCTCCAGTGATACAAATTGTGACCCATCCATGCCTGGCCATTCTTTGTGATGCTTGTTCACATCCTCATGAAAGTTTAACCAAGGAGTTCACCTAATATACAAGGAAACTTCCTCAGATTATCTTGGTATCCACAGGATACCATTACAGTAAGCGGGTTGTCCGTGTCCATTAGTTAGCACTCTTTCAATGCCATCATATTGATCACATGAAATTAAAAAGTGTAAAAATAAAATCAATGCAACTAAATAAGAAATTATATGGATTGGGAAATATTTTTATGTTAAACACTCTTGATAGAAGCATGTCATCTAAATTCTATAGGAAAGTAAAGTTTGCAAAAATACAAACCATTCTTCAGTAGAAAAGTAAAAAAATAGCAAGAGTTTTCTAAAGAAGAAATACACACTATCAACTATCAACAACCTTCTGCAAAATGCTCAAAATCATTACCAATTAGAAAAATACAAATAAACATGACTTTCAGGCATCACTTCACACCCATAAAGATAAAAAAGGTAAAGAAGCTAAAAGATGGGAAAATAAATCTTTGGATTTCCATTTAAAGACCAGAATGCAGAATACTAATCCATTACTGGTAGAATTCACTCTGGACTTTTTAAAAATAGAATTATATGAAGAAAGTTACTCAGGAACTATATCTCTGAAAGATTATCAAAAGCAAAAAAAGACACTCATATAAACATATTCACAGCAGCATTACTTGTGAAAACAACAAGCTAAAAACAAAATTACATACCTATCAAGAAAAGGCTGAACAAGACATGGTGGGTGAATATAATTGAATGCTACTGCACTTTAAGGCATGACAAGTAAGAATAATTCAGAGAAATATGGGAAAATCATATGAATTTATACATCTTCATATGTATGTCTTTTTTATAATTTCTTGGAGATGCAGCCCCTTAGTAACTTTCTTTATATAATACCAATCTTTTTAAAAAAAATTATATAACGAATTCCACCAGTGAAGAATTGATGCTCTGTGTTCTGGTCATTAAACAGCTATCTAACAATGAGTTCTCCCATCTTTTTTTAGCTTTATGGGCATGAAGTAATCCCTTTCAGTCATCTTTTTTTTTAATTCTTCTAATTGGTAGGGATTTTGAACATTTTACAGATAGTTGTTGATGGTATGTATTCTTTCTTTAGAAAACTGCTAGTTTTTTTTACTTTGGCCTCTTTTGCTTTTTAATTTAAAGTCATATTTTCTAAATTTTTTTCTACTATTCCTAATGCCCACAATCAAATTGAAGATGCAAAATACATACCGATGTTCTTTGCAGGAAATAAGTAGTACAGTAGATAGAATGCTGGACATGAAGTCTGAAAAACCTCAGTTCAGATCTTCTATCAAACATTAGCTATTTGACCCCAGAAAAGTCACTTACATTTCATTATCTTCCATTTTATCATCTGTAAAAGGGAGCGAGTAATAGCATCTACATCATGGAATTGTTATGAAGATGAAAGGAGACAATACAGTTAAGAGGCTTTGCAATCCTTAAAGTGCAGTGATTTAATTATTTTTACTATTTTTAATTAATTTTACTATTATGATTTTAAGAATGTAAATTCCTTTGAGTAGAGATTGTTTTGTTTATTGTATTTGCATATGCTGGGCACATAGTAGGTGCTTAACAAATTCAAGTTGATCGATTGATTGATTTTTCTTAAAATTTTGTTATCCTCTAAAACAGATTTTGATACATGATCTATAATTGTGATATCACATCATGGGTTTTTTTAATACTTATGACAAATGCAAGAGAAAATAACTAGGTATTCCATGAAATGATTAATCTGTTGATCTTTAGATACATAATGAAATGACTGTAGCAACTTCTTTGTTTGCCTCTCTAAGGAGAATTTGTTAACTATCCCTCCACAGTTTTCTTGTTTAATTTCTTATGAAGGCATCAATATTGAAATGATTCAATTCTTCCAATTTTATTTTAAAAATGGGGGGAGGAAATATCATGTTTAGAATATAATAATTAATGATTCTAAATTATCTGAAAACTATGACTCTTAGTATCCTTTTCCCCTCAAATAAAAAAAAATAAAATCAGCCTCTTACTGACCAAGAAGAAATTGTTCTGTACTCCAGAGAAGTGGATTAAGTGATTAAATGTAAGCCACTTCAATTTTTTTTGGTAAAATTTGCTATTATACTTTGTTTTATGCAACAGACATTTCTCAATAAATATTCAGGTATCTTCACAAATTTTTTTTTTGGAAAACCAATTAGTTTATTGATTATTTACAGGAAGGAAGCATAGGTGTATTAATTTTTACCACTAGTATTACTAGTATTGACCTTTACATTTGAGCAGGCTTTGTTACTGTTCCCTCATTGATTTTTTATACATGTATTTAGTCTACATTGTTCCTTTGGCTCTACTTTTCTTTACTCTGTAATTTATACAATTTATCATGCCAGTCTTCCCATATTTTTAAAATTATTTTTATTTGTCATTCTTTACAGTGCATTAGCATTTCATTGTATGCATATACTACATATTGTTTAGTATTTTCTTGATTGTTAGGTACTTTTTTTGTTTCTAGTTTGTTATCACAAGTAATGCTACTGTGAACACGCATGTACATGTGCCATTTCTTCTTTTGGACAATTTCTTGGGGACATAGGCTCTCAGTAACTTTATATAATTCTATTTTTTTAACAGGACAAAGTGCTTCGCATGACAGAACCACTTTTCATCTTGGAAGGAAAACCAACATTGGCATCTTTTATTGAATCTTCAGAGATGATTCAAGGTTCAAGTTCTCAGAGCTTGCTAATCAGATACTGCAAGAAAGCATGCACTTATTAAGGGCTTACTCTGAGCCAGGCACTGGGTGAACCACTGGGGAAACAAGATTTATACAACTTACTTCTAGACAGGCTTCTGAGAAGGAGGAAGGAGAATACTTCAAAAAGAGAGTTAGAAGGTGCTGGACATTGTGAGCACTGAACAAGATCACACACACACACACACACACACACACACACACACACAAATGAAACTGAGTACATCATAAGAGTCAGGAAATGACTGATAACTGAGGTAGGAGGCAGGTATCAATGGAATTGGATCATGATGAGTTACAGCAAAGGTCAAAAACAACACAACTAAGAGGAAAGGCTACAGACAAGAAAAAGATATTGTAAACAATTGCAACAGTTTTAACCTTACCTAGTCAACACGTTTTTGATGTTGAAAACTAGAAAATGGAGAGAAGTAAAGGCATTGACCTTGATTATAACCATTTTCTTTTCTTTTTTTTACCTTAATGGTATTTTATGTTTTCCAATTATATGTAAAGATAGTTTTCAACATTTTTATAAAATTTTGAGTTCCAAATTTTTCTCCCTCCCTCTCTTTCTATCCCCTCTCCCCAAGACAACAAGCAATATGATACAGGCTATACATGTACAATCATGTTAAACATATGATTATAATCATTTTCTACAGAAGTTTAATTGATGCAAAAACAGTAGCTATAAGGAGGCTAGATGATTGCAAATGTGTAATCAGTAGATATTTCACAGAATCACAGAATCAAAGAAGAAAGAGATTTCAGCAGCCATTTAGTCCAACACATATATATGGAAAAGAATCTCCACTTCAATATACTTATTAGGTAGTCATCCAGTCTCTGTTTGAAAACCTCTAATAGGGGATGGGGATGATAAGGTACTACCTCTTAAGGTGGTCCCTCCACATTTGGATAGCCTTAATTAAGACATTTTTCCCTCCTAGATATCAAGCCTAAATTGTGTATTTTTATACAGTTTTGTGTAATTGCTCTTGGTTCTGCCCTTTGGGGCCAAACAGAACAATACTAATCTCCTTTCCATACAACAGTCTTTCAAGTGCTCAAAACATAAAGATTGCTATCATGTCCATCCTGGGTTTTCTCTTCACTAGTTTAAACACACCTAGTTCCTTCAACCTGATGCCTATATGGCATGGACTCAAAGTCTTTTCATCATCCTGGTGTCTCTTATTGGGACACTCTCCAGTTTATCAATGTACTTCTTGGACAACAAAACCTTGAACTCAACATAATACCTCAATATTTGAGCTTGTCAAGCTAAGAGATAAGAGCCTAACATAATACCAGCTTAGAATATATTCATTAAACGCTACGAAGAAAGAGAGTGGAAGATCTTGACCAACATTGCATCCTAAAATGGGAAAAAAAAGAGACAAAAAAGAAGCTTACAGAAAGTTTGGTACGAGACCCAAGTGTTATAACAGATCATCTCTAGAGTACCTATAGAAGAAATTGACTTGTGGCCCCAAATGGAAAATAGAACATTTATGATAATTTGTGTAACAAACTATTTTCCTCACCAGTGATAGTGGCCCCAACAAAGCATGACTTCCGTCATTTAACTGCTCTGCTCCTATGTATACATCACTAGATAATGGGGGAGGAAGTCACAACCAGAGTCACACAACTAGGTCCCCTACAAATTTATGCTATCTAATCTCACCTGGACCTTCAATGGGGTATGACAATCTTTTTTTACTCTACCCTAATTTGCTCTCTATTAAGAATGCCCACACTGATTATTCTAAACCTGTCCACCAGTTTTTGTGCCATTCTGTCATAGGATTTCAATTGTTACACCAATACTAAGTGATTTTCTCCTCAAACATCCCTGGGTAAGAATTTTCTTACTACCGGTTTCTTACAAGCTATGGAGCCACAAGCTAACACTTTGTATCATCTAAATACAGCTGCATTGCTATTAGAATATTGGTAGTGTTAGCCTTCCCCGTTTGTCGAAACTCTTTCTGTCCTGAGAGTTCCACCCAAAACCTTTGAAGACTTAAATACAGGCATCCCCTTAGGCTTCCCAGAAGTGTCGCTCCCTGCTAAAAGAAACCTAACCATCAGCAGTTTCAGATAGTTGGGTTATTCACACAGTAAAGCCACACAAGAAGACCATGGACAGGTCCTCTCCATAACTAAGCCACAGTTGACAAGGCTAAGTTAGAGGTGCATCCCCAGATACATCATTGATATATCCCGGCCTAGTTGGCCAGTTGAACCTTGATCATGGTACTAATTCCCAGAACTCCACTCTCCTGATTGTTGTTAGAGCAATACAACACGACCTCATAGAATTACATTCTATTTACTTTGTATTTATTTTGTAGTTATTTGATGATGTACATACTATACAGAGTGATCATAAGCTCCAAAGGCAAGGACTATTTTATTTTTGTCTTTGTGTCTTGAGAACAAAGCCTTTTACTTTGCAGAGGCAATCTCAGGGGAGGACCTGATAGAGGTTAACACTTTTTAGTTCTAGCTTAATGTTGGGATAAAACGAGGCAGTCATAAATCATTGAATAATTAA
Organism: Phalanger gymnotis; assembly: GCA_028646595.1. Lineage (NCBI taxonomy): Eukaryota > Metazoa > Chordata > Mammalia > Diprotodontia > Phalangeridae > Phalanger > Phalanger gymnotis. Next base: position 201,244,417 of record CM053622.1, on the reverse strand, counting down.
CAAAAGAAAAATTAATGAGCCCTAACATAGTAAGGGCATGCCACAATGATAGTGGCATTTAAATCTTACAGATGCAGCACCCTTCATCTTTCTATGGAAATGTCTGTTCAGCAAGGTAGGGACTGATGATGTAAGTGGTCATCAGACATTCACCAGATTAGAGAGGGCCAGAAAACAAGTATATGGGAACTTTTATGCCATGAGGGACCAGGAGGCCATGGTTAATACAGTCAGAGGCTACCAGGAAGCTGAGTCAAGGGAGGTACAGTTTGACCCTTGCCCTGCCTGGCTTTCTCACCTTATTGGGTGAGGGGGGTAGAGAACAGGAAAAAAAAACCCTGGTAGATATTTTTTCTATCACAGGCAGTTGATGACATCTTTTGAAATTGAATTGAGCTAATCACTAGTGTCTCTTCTGTTTCTAAAATGTTATGATTCTATTAGGAAATGAAAAACAAGTTGCAAATAACATTGTTTTTGTTTTTTAGAAACTTTGGAGGGCTTCATGTGATGGGACTACTGACTGACGTCTTTTATTGATTCTTCACAGATGAGTCAAGGTTCAGATTTTCTGGGCTTCCTACTTAGATACTGGAAGAAAACAATTTTGTTTATTTAAGATCATTTGTACAAAAATGGCAATCTGAATTAGAGTAAAAAAACCACCTTCCTTAGTTCTCCTTCCTTGTTTTATTGATGTTCCCCTTTGTTTTAAGGTTGCCCTCCTCCCTTCCTAGTTTATAAAAGAAAGTAGATTTGAATTATATTAACATTAAAATTCTATTCTCCAAAACACCAAACTCTTAAGATACTTTCAAAGCTCCGAATGTCTCTCCCTATGAGTTCCACACCAAAGAATATAAAAATTTTGAACTCGATAAATTTTATTCTTAAATAGTCCTGTGATATAATAAGTATAGGGAGTCCCAAAGGAGGAACACTGCACCCCCCACCCCCGTAAAAGAGCCTTAGAGATCAACTTATAGTTTTAAGGAGTTGTCTAGGACACTGAGAGGTTAAAGACCATGTGCCTAGGGTCATAGTGACCATACCAGAGATGGGTAGTAAGCCAGGTCTCCCTCACTCTAAAGACAGCTCTCTAACCCCTAGGCTATACTGGGCTTTGGACATAGGACCAACACTAAAGGATTCTGAGTGGAATGTTTACCAACACCAACCCTAGAGGATGGTTCTTCCTGCACTTGTCTTCAAGATGGATTGTGGGGCAAGAATTTTGAAGATGTAGAGCAACTAGGAGTCTTGTGCAATAGCTAGACATCAGGTGATTGTAGACTTAGGTCAAATGATTCAGAAAGATACTGAAAAGGAATAATTAATATGTGACTAATGGGAGACAGAGGAGAAGGAGTTCATCATACATCCAAGGTTTTGAGTTTAGGTGGCTGAGAAAATGACGGCCACAAACATTATGGCCTTAGACTTGAAGTCAATCAAATTCTGAGTTTAATCTTATGTGTGCTACTTACTGGTTATGTGATCAGGACAAGTCATGCAATCTTTCTGACCTTTAGCTTTCTCTTCTACTAAATGTGGGTGGTAATAACAGCTGTAATTTCTTCCTCAACAGAAAGTTGTAAAAATCAAATGAAATATTGTATGTAGCATATGCTCTATCCACTATACCACATAGCTGTTGATGATACAATGAGGAAATATATTTGGTGCACTTTATCTTTTTTTTTTACTTGACAATCGTATCTCTTTCTTTTAGTGTGCCCTCTTTATCCCCCACCCTGACTCTGTTACCTCTGTAACTCCCTGTTTAGATGCAATTATCCAATTTTGTGATGTTTGTCAACTCCACATTCTTTCCCTATGTCATCCTTAAAGTATTTAGTGAGTACCTACTGTATGAAAAACATTCTCCTTCCCATTCTCAATTCCAACATCAGAGTCTTCCACTAAAGGCTGCCACTACCACCCCCCAGATGTGTGATTTGAACCTCAAATGGCAACCATACTTTATTTTCTACAATAATTTGCCCACTGGCAGGATGAGTAGTTCTAGGGCACTAAGCAAACAGAACATACATTTTCTAGAATAAATTTGAAGCTGCTTATGTACTGTCTGAGTTCTGCTGGGAGAACAACAGGTGTACAGACTCTCAGACTTTCAGACTCAGACTCATAGATTTTTAATGTATTGTTTTATAAGTGTAAAATGTGATTTATTTGCTTACCAAATCCATGTCACATAGATGAAGCCAAGCACGTTCATCTACTTCTGTGGAGTGTCAACTCTATTATGTTAAAGTCACATGACTATGGCTCAGGGAGGTGATAACTGGAGAGCTAATTTTTGGTTGGATATGTGCACAGTAATCTATAGCCCCTTGAGAGCCAATTTATGCCTCCCTGCAGAAAAAGAGCTGAAGCAGAGAAAGTTGCTGACTCTTCTCAGAAGAATACGGAGCTAAGAACTTACTCAGCACCTGTACCCAATGGGGTGAATGTACACAATGGAGCACGGGAACACCTTCTCCAAAGCTTTCCTATTTAATAGGATCAAGGTAGTAGCTAACAGCCCCACCTGGTGGTAAAACAGTATACTAAAGGATAACTTTTATGTATTTCAGGTTTTCTGCCTGAGGGCTACAAGCCAAGGGAGCCTACAAGCCTACCCCATAGGGAAGGAGTAACGACTTGCCCTCATTCATATAGATAGTCAGTGGTAGAGGTAAGACTTGGACCTGGGTTTCCTAACTCCAACTCCAGATTCTAATGTTTGATATCTTTGTCTGTAAAATGATAACATTTTGTACTACCTACTTCACATAGCCAAGTACTTGGTAAACTGTAATGTGCTATGTAAATGGAAGCCATTACTATATCCTATTTCCTGCTAGTCTTTGATAAGGTGGAAATGGGTCACTTTGTTTTTCTTGGCTCTGGCAAGCAAGGACATGACACATCTCCAGTGTCACAGCTGGCTCAGCTTAGAGAAATTCCCAAATGGCACACATGGGCAGATGCCCAGTAATGAGCTCAGAGACTTGAGTAATGTTTTATGACAATTGCTTCACACGGACATAAATGCAATAAAGAAATACTGGATTTTCTTTTCTGGCATGTCCTGGCCCTATGCAACAAACAAGTGACACTGAACCATTCCTGGGCTTTGAAAATATGTTAAAAAAACCAGCCAGTGGGGCTTGGGAATAAAAGTGTTGAAGACAATGACAACAAGAAGCCTGCTTATTAGGAAACTAATTGAAAGCCACAGTGGTGATTCTTTATAGTCCTTGTATTGTTTGGCATCCAGGAATTAATAACTTTGAATATTAATACTGAAATATAACATTTTTGTTCCACAAACAGGAAAATATCCATGGTAGCATTTTTTGTGTTAGTAAAAAAAAAATAACTACAAGCAAAGCAGATGCCCATCAACTGGGAAATGACTCCTTGAGTACAAATCTGGTCTCACATGCTTACTACCTGTGTGACCCTGGGCGAGTCACTTAGCATTGTCTGTCTCAGTTTCCTCATCTGTAAATGAATACAGGTATATGCTAATCATGGAATATTATTGAACCATAAAAGAGGATATATGTGAAGAATTGGAGAAGCATGAAAAAATATAAAAGTGATGCAGTTAAGTAAGCAATACCTGCAAAAATAATAGAGAAACAATGACTACAAAAATGTAAATGAAAAATAAACGAAAAAATAAAAACATGAAAGAAGAGATGAAAAAATTCACTTCCCTTCTTTTTTTGCATAGATGGGAGACTATGAGTATGGAACACTGCATATATTGTCAAGCATTGCTAATGAGAATTTTTTCTTCATTCTCCTGAACTCTTCTCTCCTCTTCCTTTTTTGCTTCTTTCTTTCCTGCCTTCCTCCTTTCCCCTCCCTTCTTTCATGTTTCCTTTCTTTCATTTTTTGTTATAAATGAAAACTGGATTGTAAAGGCAAGAATTTATTCAGAATGAAAGTGATATAAAAAAGGATCCCAATATAAAGTTTTCAGAAAGAAAGAAAAAGGGAAATGTAACAGTTTTTTTCTAGTGACTTCCCAATATTCCCCCAACCTTTTTAATAATGTATTTGGCTATGTCTTAACATCATCGAACTTGGGCCTGGAAGGAATCGCAGAGACCATTACGTCCGGCCTCCTACATTCAGGCAGTTCAGGTCATACATATATCTATGAATTTACTGATCCATGTATGATATATCAATGAATAACAACTTACATTTAACAACTTTATGACTTGTAAAGTACTTTTCTTGTGACAACACCATCTTAAAAAAAACAATGCCCTAGGCTTGGAGAAATAAAGTAGCTTAGCTGGGTAAGCCATAGTTAAGTAAGAGATCTGGGAATCGAACCCTGCTCCTGTCATTCCATGTCTGCTATTCTTGCCGCTCTACGCTGCTGTCTTGGATGGCTTCTAAGATGACTTGCCCAAGGTCACACTACTAATAAAGGCCAAAAAGAGGGAAGAGCCCAGGTAGAACAACGTTCATTCCCTGACAGTCAATGAATAAGTGTTAAGGAACAAATAACGACACCAATTTATATTTATATAGTGGCTTCCAGTTTCAAAGTACTTTATATGGTACTTTACATCATTATATAGTTTGAATTGAGGGAGAGCTAGGTGGCACAGAGGATAGAGCACCAGGCAGGGAGTCAGGAAGTCTCATCTCCCTGAGTACAAGTCCGACCTAAGACACTTAACTAGCTGTGTGAACCTGGGCAAGTAACTTAGCACTGTTTGTCTCAGTTTCTTCGTCTATAAATGAGCTGGAGAAGGAAATGGCAAACCACCCCAGTATCTTTGCCAAGATTATCCCAAATGTCATCATGAAGAGACAGGCAGGACTGGAATGACTGAACAACAAAATAGTTTCAGTTGCGGCCACCCTCTGGATAGTTCCTTCAGGAACTCACCATCCTTTGTCCTCTTTGTTGTTCTTAATTGAATCAGAGGCCTAGGTTAGGAATGGAAATGCACCAAGAAAACCCTTTATTTGATTCCCTTGGCCTCAGGTAAGACTCTAAATCAGCCCAGATAAAATCCATTTATGAAAAGTTTAAGCTACATTTCCTGAGATTTGGTGGAGCAACAAGATTACTGTTTTCTTTCTCACTAAGCAATAAATACTAACAACATGTTTATTTAAATATTGTAGCTTTCTTTACAGGTGTTTATACACATAGCTTCTATTCCAGATTTTCCCTTCTGTACCCATGTAGTACTCATCATACACAGTATAGATGCTAATAATCCAGTGAAATAGAATCTGTGGAGAGTAGTAGGTGTCCCTCATGGGCAGGACATTCCTGGTACTTTTCACTGATTTTTGGAGGGGCTCTAGTCAATCTATATATCAGTCAACAAACTTTTACCTATTACATGTGCATTAAAAGCACCTAATACATACCTCCAAATAGTCCTACTCTATGACTCATTTTGGCATAGAGGTAACAATTGATGCTTGAAGGTTATGCTAACCAAGTGAGTATAAGTTCTACCATCCTGTGAAGGCTTTGAGTATGGTCCCTCGATCAGACTGAGTGGTTGTTTTTTTTTTTTCCTAGTACCAATTTAACTAATAAAAGAGAGAGATATAATCAGTAGGCTGGCCATATGGTGATGAGACATTTTAGGCTATAGCAACACATGAAACAGAAATAAAAAAAATGTCCCTCAGTCCTGTGAGTTCTGCTTCCATCTCTGCAGTGATGGTGGCAGAATAGTGGGAAAGGAGGCAGAAGATGCTAAGGATCAGACAGTTTTCAGAATATCAAAATATTTTAATTTGGCTGCTTGTTCGTGAAAACTAGGTGGCACAGTAAATAGCGTGCTATGCCTGGCATCAGGAAGACTCATCTTCCTGAGTTCGAATCTTGCCTCAGACACTTTCTAGCTGTGTAACATTAGGTAAGTCACTTAACTCTGTTTACCTCAGCTTCCTCATCTGTAAAATGAGCTGGAGAAGGAAATGGAAACCAAGCTGGTATCTTTGCCAAGAAGACCACAAATGGGATAGTGAAGAGTCAGACATGACTGAAAAGCAACTGAACTTCAACTTAAAAAGTAAGAACCTTATCCAATGACCAAGGAGTGGAAATATTTTTGGAAGAGCTATATCATTTTATTTTTGACATTGGTATTCCAAACAAAAACCAGAAGGAAGTTGTAGATAAATAAAAAGATGGCTTGCAGGTAATCTTTGGAAAATCAAATTAAGGATTTGGCAAAGTGAGCTTAATCATACAATCAAAAGCTATCCCCCAAAAAAATATATCATGGGACTTTCTGGTCATCTTATAACACAGTGATAATGATAGTTATTGGCAAATAAATAAACATGAAAATCACAATTGCATCTTACTCATCAAAATCAGTTCATGTATACAAACATAGAAGAAATAAACTAAGTAAAACTTGACAAGAACCTCTCAATCAAATCAACATATACAAAGGTGGGAAAAGATGAGGATAGAAAAGAATAGTTCAGGAGAAACAAGAGAGGTCAAAGAATTGTAGATTATAGAGAAATCTCACACAACTGCATAATGAGTAATTTCTTCAAAAATAATTAGTAGGTGCCCAGTCATGGCACCAAATAACACCACAAAGAATGAAATTAATTCCATTTTTGACAAATAGGAGAATAATTATTATGGATGTGGGAGTTATTCCTGAATCAGCTGTCTGTGCACATTCAGATCATCAACTCATCAGAGCTAAGATCAGAATTTATAATACACAAGAATAAAGACTGTAATGAGAAAAATGATATGGCATATAATTAATAAGCTTTACCCTGAATTATTTAAACAAGCCATTAAAAATCAAAACTGGGAAATGTACAACAAAAGTAACACCACTAATTTAAATAATATCATCCAGAAGCTAAGTCAATTAAAATAATTGCTACAAGGAAACTAAAAGAGCTTAGGACATGCCTTCATCAGAAAATGTTTGACTTCCTTACAAAACAGAGAGACCTGGCCTCCAAAGGCAATATCAGGTTAGAAGATAAAGTCACTGGTAAAATCTCACAAAGAAGGAGAATGGACAACTGTGAACAGTATCATCTCGCAATGCAGAGACAAGCAGTGAAGGGTAAAAATCAGTCTTTAAAAAGCTTAGCAAAGTATATAATTAAGCAAGGTCACCCTAAGGGTTTTCAAGCATGAAAACAGAAAGAAGACTACAGAAAAAGAAGAAAAGCAGAAAAGATTTGAAAAAAATTACAACAAACTGATTTCTCCATCAAGGATGATGGAATTACCACATTTGAATCCTAACATAACAGTTTCTGAGGTGCTTAAAGAGGAAGCAGAAATTGCAATAAAGAGATCAAAGGTGAATATATTGACATATATATATATGCGCGTGTGTGTATACATACACACATACATACCTACATGTATATACATACATAACCATACACACATGCCTATATGTATACATATACATGTGTGTATTACCTAATACACGTACATGCGTACATACATACATGCCTATATAAGCATACCCACATATGTGTGTGTATCCCTGGTTTACTCCTCTCATTTAATTTATCTTATTCTTGTGCTACTGAACAGAACTGAAGGGAATTTTGAAGCCATGCTGACTTAAGTTCACCACAAATTTATGTTATCTAATCTCAGTTGGGCTCTTACTGCAACAAGGAAATCATTCTCCTCCTCCCTAATCAGTACACTATCCCACTCTCCACAGCTGCTGTTCCAAACCTTTCCATATCTCCTCAAGCATCTCAGAGGATCTCTATCCATGTCCTCTTAGCTGTGGACTTTGCCCCATACTTCACAGAAAAAATAAAGTATTCACCAAGAGCTCTCCCTTCTTCCTTCCTCCTTATCTCATATCACTCAGCCATCTTTCCTCTACATCATTCTTTCCTTTAATCTTATCTTGAAGAGAGGGAGCTCCTCTTTACCAAAGTGAACACTCTAAATGCACCCATGATTATACCTCCTCCTGTTTTCTCCAACAACTTATCCTCACTCACTCTCCCCTCTCCTACATCCCCACTCTCTCTTATCTTGATTCTTGCCCTATTTACCTGCTCATTCTATTCTGAGGGGAAAAAAACCATTACCACCACCCCTGGAGACCACCAAAAAATCCACTTCATTTTAGCCTACCATGCCTACTAGCAATCAATCATATCTCTACCCAAAAATTATTTTAATAAAGCTATCTACACTTAGTGCCTCTACTTCTTCTCTTGTCTCTCCTATACCCTCTACAATCTGCTTTTTGATCTTGTCATTCAACTGAAACTCTTGCTCTCTTAATGACCAAATTCAATGGCCATTTCTTAATGCTCATCATCCTTCCTGACCTCTTTGCATCCTTTGATATTGCTTATTACTTTCTCAAATGGAATACTTTCTCCTCTATTGATTTTCATATCATTGCCCTTCCCTAATACTCCTCCTAGAACTATCCTCAGTCTTCTTTGTGGCATTATCTATGTCATGTCTACTATCCACGAATGTAACCCCAACCTCTGTCTTGGGCCCTCTTCCTTTCTCTCTCTTGTATACTGACTGACTGACTTCAAGATTTCAATAACAGCAAATTCATATCTTTTCAATACAAACATTTTACCAGTGGTAGCAAGATCTAGAACACTACTATTTCTAAAGGACTAAAGATGAGAAACGCACAGAGGGCAATGGAAAGAGACATGGTGGGTCTGAGCAGGATTAAATATAGCCAATAAGGAACTCTGAAGAAGATCATGGTAAAAGATGTCATCGAGGAGTTGTATGATAAAAGATGGGCTGGTCATGTGACAAAAGTAGAGGGTATCACATGGCAAGCCAGAGTGTTTCATTGATATCCTTACAATGATGGAAGAAAGAAAGTAAGGTGTCTAGCATGTTGGGTAGATTCGCTGTGCTGAATTTTAGAAAGTTATGAATAAGTGTCACACAGGATGACAAGTATAGATGGGTTAAGATCTGTATCATTAGAAGGACTCCCTAATTGATGAGGTTGCAGAATCATTTCAGTATATACCAAGCACTCTGTTAAGCACTGGGGATACAAAGACAAAAATAAAAGTGTCCCTGACCTCAGGGAGCTTATACTCTATTAGGAGTTCATTCTGAAATGATTGGTTATTACCTGCTAAGAACATATCTAGCGATTCAATGAAGATCATGGTGGCAAAGGACTATAATGAAAGCTTTCTGCACCTGTTTTCCTCTTCCCCTTTCAACCATAACCATTTAGCTACATTTACTGACTCCTCACAAGGAGCCGAATGATGGGTCTCATTATTTTCAGATTCATTGCTTGCCTGAGAGAGACAGAGACAGAGAGAGACAGAGACAGTTACAGAGAAAGACAGAGAAACAGAGAGACAGATGTATGTGTGTATATTTACACATAAATTCTGTAATATAATATATAAAATATATATTTAATGTATTATATGTAATATACAATGCATTATATGTAACATAAATATATTATAAAATATATAACATATAAATATATTTAATATCTTTACATTAGAACACAAATAGAGTTTCTTACCTCTCTGTATACTTAATCCCAGGGAGGCAGCACTCTTCAAGCCTTTAGAAACCTGTTTTTGACACTTAAAGCAACTTAATTTTCATGTATCACAGAAAGAATAGCCAACTGACTGAGCTTTGATCCATCTTTATCCCCTTTCTTTTGGCTTATCAGTCTCCATTCATTTCTACCAATAAGAATTCTGAGCTATTTTGTGTGTATGCGCTCTCTCTCTCTCTCTCTCTCTCTCTCTCTCTCTCTCTCTCTCTCTCTCTTTCTTCCTCCCTCCCTCTCTCTATTTTGTTTAATTTGAGGTCAAGAAATACTCTCCACTCCTTGAAAGCAAGGAAGACCTGGTTTTGTGTGTGTGTGTGTGATGGTTGTGAGGTCACAGGAACTTTCCTCAGGAAGAAAAGGCTTATGTGAGGAGCACTGTTCTAAGGGAAAGGTAGAAATTCAAACTACTCCATCATCTTCTAGCCTCATCTAGGAAGCTGGCTAGGGCTTCACTGCAATAGCTTTAGCTCTCATATATTTAATCAAAATCTTCCAGACACTAGATTGTTTGCTGAGTACACTGAAAGTGGATGGGATGTCTATAACCATGTCAAAAGAATTACTGGGGGCCATCTTTCTATCACAGCTCCCTGCCACCTTCAGCTATTGTTGCTTCATCTCCCACTGTGGTATCATTCTCTTTTGATTAGTGACAGCCTAGTGTTAACAACAACCCTTCACCCTAGCCATCTTCCTGACATCATCCTCCACCCCCTTTCCACCTCTAGCTCTGTGAACAGTAATAGAATCAATATTCTCATTGTTTCTGGAAAGGTCATTTCAGCTGACTGCTCATTGGCTCTATTCACCATCCCTGTGACTTGCCAATTCAAAATACCTTTCTCTAGTCATCATTTATTCTGAGGGGATACGTACATATATGTATATATATATATATATATAACATATATATATATATATGTATATACATAGTCTCTGTTAGAATGGGCTCCATCACTGTTATGCCAAATCAGTTTCCTTCACTGTACTATACTGTTTTCTCTGGGTAATAATAAAAAAGTAATAATTGCTAACATTTTTTTAAAAAAATATGAGCTCCTTGAGGCCAGGAATTCATTTCCTTTGGTATTTGTGTCCTCACTGCTAAGCTCAGTACCTGGTTCATTGGTAATCATTTTATAAACTTTTTTTCACTTATTTATTAATTCTACTCTTTTGAAGCAGGGTTCAGACATTAAGTGAAAATAATTATCATGTAGGGTTTGAGTGAATTAAACGCTTACTTTCCAGCTTTTACAGGATCTTTATTGTCATAAGAAAGAAGGGTGGAAGTTAGGAAGGGGAAGGTGGGAATCTGGGCTAGAATAAGCCAGGAAATCTCACTGTACTCACAGCATGTCTGCCACTGGGAAAACATTTAATAAATGGTGCAAAATAGGGTGAGATGGAAAAATTTTACTTGTTTAAAAAATACAGAGCACAAAACAGCTCAGAATTCTCATTGGTAGAAATAAATGGAGACTGATGAGCCAAGAGAAAGGGGATAAGGATGGATAAAAGCTCAGTCAATTGGCTATTCTTCCTGACACCTGAAAAGTAAGTTGCCTTAAGTGTCAAAAACAGGTTCCCAGAGGTGTGAAAAGTGCTGCATCCTTGGGAGTAAGGGAAACAGAGGTGGGAAACTCTCCATTTGTGTTCTAATCTTTGACCTGATCCTTTCAATTTACTCAGTGCTCTGTTAAACCAAGGAAGGCTAATGGAGGTTATACTGAAATGACAGCCATGCTGCTCCTTCCAGGGCAGAAGAGGAGGTAAAATTAAAAACGATTGACCAGGGCACTTTCATAAGGCAAATCCCATTGCTATGCTTTAGAATTAATTAAAGAAGGGGTGAAGGGACAAAGTTATTAGATATTACAGGAGCCAAGAGAGATCATTCCCAGGACTGGAAGTCTTTGAAGGGCAATGTAAGGGAAAATCAAAGAAAATCGCTGTACTGGGTGGTGATGCCAAGGCACAGAAAAGGAAAGAAACTTTGTTTGGTATCACAGAAACTTCAATCTTTGGCCAGATGGCAAATGTATAGAACCAGCCAGGAAACACATGGGATTGAAGTGAGGCAAAAGAAGGTGACAGAAATTAGGAAGTCACTGTAAAGAGGGAACATCCAAATAAGTGTTAAATCTGTAAGTGTATCTCAGTTTCCACAGCTGTGAATGATGCCTCTTCTCCGGGCTATATAATGTAGCGGTGGTCAAAGCAATTGGTGTGTTTCAAAGACTTAATTAGGATATCTTTATATAGTAAAAATCTTATATTCCTAGTTAAAGGAACCTCAGAGGTCATCAAGCCCCAGCCCTCTCATCTTACAGATGAGGAAACTGAGACGCAGAGAAGTGAAGCTGAGGTTTACAAACAGACTCACCTGAAGTATACACACAGTAAATGGCAAAGCTTGGATTTGAAGCCTGTTACCTCGAATTCCCCTTTTCACTGTACCATGCTACTTCCCAGCTCAATTCAATTTGTCAAGCATTTTAAAATCCCTACCATGTGCCAAGAACCATTCTAGGTATCAGGATTACAAAGACAAAATGAAAGTCTTTGTCATTAACAAAAAGTGGGGAATTATTTTATGGGAAAAAACAAAACATACACACAAAAGCAAATAAAATATACAATATGAATAAACATATTTTAATATAAATAATATTTTAAATTATTAATATAAAATACATATGTAGGAAGTAATTCCAGGAGGAGGATACAGGTTTAAAATGAAGGGAAGTTAACATTAGAAAGGACATTGCAGAGGGCACGACAAGAGGTGCAGAAAAATTGGGTAGGAACATCAGAGGGATGGGACTAGCATGGATGGCTGTGAGGAAGCAGGAAATGAGGGTCTATGGACCATCAATAAGAATAAACTTCTCACCAAACACCAAAGGAACTCAAAAGCTAGTTTTTAACCTTGAAAAATCAGTTACCTAACAGTCCTGCTATTCAATCATCTAACAACCAAAGGTCCATGTTGGCAAAACCCACAGAACACTTTCCATTGCAGACATTAATACTTTAATGGCTTGGATCCTGTACAATTAAAGGGAACAAATCTAATGTATTGCAGCTTCTTTTAAAAAAATTGCTCAAGATTTGGGAAATGGCTCCTTCTTAATGATACCCATGCTGTGGAGAGTGATTCTAAGAAATCACCTGAATGCAACTGGAATTCCAATGTGAGAGATGAAGGACAGGGAAAGCCAGATAATTCAAAGGAAATGCACTTTATATATTGAAGAAAAGAGCTCAACTGGTCAAAAAGTGACAAGTGAAATAGACCAACATGAAGCCTCACTAATCCTTTAGGCATAGTTTATGAACTAGATACCTAATCTGATACAAGAGACAGGTGAACAGAATAAATGAAACATTTGGCTAGTCACAGCAACACAAGTTGCATTCTTGCCCCCAAATGAGTTTCCAAACCCTCAACTAGAAAAGGCAATCATGATAAAGATGCAAAGTAATGCCATCGTTCCTTCCTTTCTAAATAGGCAGCACTGACAGTGAAAGACTAAGACCATTTTCCTCAGACACTTTTCAGCAAAGGAATTAAAATTGTGTGTTAATTTCTCTCTCAAGAGAAACTCAATAGGTTCCCCCAGTAACCCAGTTGGCCCCCGTACCAGATAGGCATCATTGGGTATCATTCTTTCCTAGAGCTTCCTGGACCAATTGTGAGAAAATTAGATCATGCCATGAAACTTTCCATAATGCAATAATAGCAACAGAAGTGGCCAGCATGGTAAATCCTTTCAGAAACCTAGCTCATATCTGACCTTTATTCACTTGCTTCCAATAGGTCAGATCTGAAATCATGTGTGGTGCCTGAGGTATAACAGTACAAGGGGGAACATCAATCCTAGGGAATGTGAGTGGAAGGACAGGGCAAACACTGGAAGTGATAGTTATCCCTTTTACTTAATAACCATTAATGGGAACACTATGAACATAACATTGCACTTTACATAGCTGGGGGAAGATCCCCTTTTTAATATTCTGAGATAATTAAATGGGATTTTACCACTAAGAATGCAGCTAAATTAGCTTTAAATGCCTCATCTTATATAGGAGTATGAGTATGATTTAACTTCCAAAAAAAAGGCCAATAGTGAGGATTTAACAGAATCACAACAAGCTGTTCTATAATGAGATGTAATCCAGGTTCTCTAGGAGAAAGGAAAAAAATCAGCAAGTAACATCTGCTACTCACCCTTGCTTAGGAGGCCTGTGCTGTTCAACAAACTCAGCACATCTGAGAAAGGTCGTTTCAGCTAAAGTGTGATGTGCATCAGATGTTCCTTGCTCTGGTATAAATGTTAGGGGATCTGAATTTCTCTGTCCCTTGTTCTGGGTACAAAGCCAAAGGGAAAAGGGTCCCTATCCCCAAGGAACTCATACTCCATTGAGCATAGAACACGTACCTAGCTTTGACATAAGAATATTGACTCAAGGAATTGGGCATGTTTCGCTTGGAAAAGAGATGCATATGATACATTATTACTACCTTGAAATATTTTAAGGATTACATTTAAAAGTGGAATTAGGTGTATTTTGCTTAACACTACTGGGGAAACAAAAGATTAACAGGCAATAGATATCAGGAAGGAAACTTCTGCTCAATATAAGGAAAATCTTTCTAACCACTGGATTTGTTTCGAAAAAAGAATAGGTTGATATATAAAGTAGTGAGGTTACAATTCCTTGAAGTTTTCAAGAAGTAGAACGATCACTTTCTGAGACTCTCGTAGAAATAATTTTGCCTAACTAGTAAAGAATTAAACAAGATGACCACTAAGATTCTTTCCAGATTATATGTCCTTGGTCAGTTGCCACCTGTCCATTACATAATAAAAGCCAAATCAGGAATTTCTCTAATCCCTCCAGACCCCAGTTCTTCCTTAGGTCATCACCTCTGCACTAGCTACACGCTCATTCTTGTTCCGTCTTGACTCTATACTATTCTTTTCTCTAGATTCACCTGCCTTCGTATCCTATAACCCGGTCTGAGGCTTTTGCTTCTACTAATATGCTTCTGAATGAAGATGAAGACAAATATTAAAACCATGTTGACTGGATGCACTTCAAATTCATGTTACATAATCTCAACTGGGCCCACATTGTACCAAGCCAATGTTTTACACCTCACTAATAAATTGACTTTTCTGTATCTTTTCATCTCTTCTCAAACCTCCTGTAGCTTCTCTACCTCCCTCATATTCAGTTAAAAGCTTTGCTTCATATTTCACACTATTTCCTCCTTCACTCCTTTCCCACATAGGAAGAGACGACCCTTCTCCTTGCAAAGACAAACCCCTCAACACACACAAGTGATTCCATTCCCTCCTTTCTTCTCCATCAGATTGTTCCTCTCTCCATGACATATTGCTGTCTCAAGTTACTGGATAACTTTTAAGTCATACTTTAAATCAGTTTTCCTCATCCTGCCTTAAAACACGACGGAAATTGGTTTAAAGTATAACAGCTCCCTTGAGGGAGGGTTTTTTTTTTTGTGGGAGTGGGGAGTGTACTTTAGCAATAAGAATAGAATAGAAATGAGTGTCAGGTTGAATTCTTCTTTTAGACACTATTGACAGGCCTAATTGCAATGTCTTTCCTAGATACCTTTCCTTCTCAAAATTTCTCATTTATGTGTATGTATGTATGTGTGTAGAGATCTATGTGTACACATACATATATATGTGTATACATCTGTATACATATATGTGTGTATACATCTGTATACACATATACATATATAGCCGTAGATAAATCAGTATGGCAGCTAGGTGGTACAATGCATAGGGTACCAGATCTGGAGTCAGGAAATCCTGAGTTCAAATGTGGCCTCAGATACTTACTCATTGGGTGACCCTAGGCAAGGTCATTTAACCTTGTTTGACTCAGTTTCTTCATTTGTAAAGTGAGCTGGAGAAAGAAAAATCACTCTAGGATCTTTGCCAAGAAACCCCCAAATGTGGTCAAGGAGAGTCAGACGCAATTAAAATGATGGGACAGCAACTACATATCTATATCTTATCTATATCTATACACACATACATATATATACATATATATGCATAATAATTTGTGGTAGGAAAAAATGGAAATAAAGTGGTGGCCCATCCCCACTTTCAGATCAATGAGTTGAAACAATGAAGTATCTGCTATGTATGAGGCAGTGCAGAGGATGGAGATAAACATCACAACTTTAAAGTAAATATAAGAGCAAGAAATCAGAACCAGGGATTTATCCTGGATTATACATTCTACTAAATCCTGGCATTAGGGGTTGAATATGGGTCTCCCTTGACTCCAAGTTCAAGGCTGTTTTGGGGTTTGTTGTGTTTTGCTTTGGGTTTTTTTTATTATACAAACCTTCATGTGTGGTTGCCATACTTCCACTGAGGTCAGTGAAATACTAGTCTGCAGTCACTACCCTGGGAACAAATTTAGGCAGATCTTGGACTGTGAAAATCGGAAGAGTGAATTTTTCAGTAATTATGTATAGTCTTTCTATAAGAAAATTAGTTCTCAAACAAACCTGTTAATCATATCATTTGTGCTTTGAAAATAACTTTCTACCACTAATGGTAACAATTCAGGGTACTGTGCTATGTAAAATATTAGGAATGCTTCTCAGACCTAAACAGATTTGATCTCATATCAAATAAAATAATCTAGGGTATCATATTTAATAAGTCAAGTAGAGGAGACAAGTACACAAGGCTGGCATTTGATCACTATCAATAAAGAAATACTAAAAAGTAAATAATTTCATCTCGCCACCCACTGTCTTGAAACCTTCCCCAATCTTCATGGCTTTAGATTTATAATCCTATTAAATCTTATAACCTTATGATTTGTCCAAGATGAGAGAGTTATACACGAGTATTTGAAAAGATTTCAAGACTGTAAAATAGAAGAGTTCCAAAATCATCCAGAAAAACTCTTGGCCCATGGTGCACTCTATTTGGCCATCCTTCCAAAAGGGTTGAAAGGTAATTTCTGCCACAAAAATGGCAATCTTAAAATTGGTGACTATTCTTTAATATATTTCTTCAAAAGTTCTCTCCAGGGAGACAGAGCAGACAAGATGGGAAGAAGAAGAAGAAAAGCCTGGCTTCCTTACCACACTTCATCCACAAAAATTTACAAAATGTGCCAGACCAAATCCTCACATGGAAATTTTTTTTAAAAATCAGTAAGTAATTTTTTCTAGCCAAGATTGGCATAGGGATACAGGCAGAGAGGTTTGACAAGGAACACTGGAGATGGGGTCTGGCCAGGGGCACACGGCATAGTGTCCCATATGCCCCAGGAGATGAAAAGGACCAGATTTTAAAAAATACACACTAGAACCCATAGAAATAAATGGAACTTTTCTTAATATGAAAAATAGGATCTATTGAAAATCAATAAATAGTATTATCTACAATGAGGATACACAAAAGTCCTTAAGATCAGAGATGAAATTAGCATGTTTATTATCACTATTATTATTTAATATAGTATTAGAAATGCAAACCATAGCAATAAAATAAAAATAAATTGAGAGATTAAACATAGGTTAAAGGGAAACAATATTAGTTTTTTGAAGATGAAATGATAACTCACTTAGAGAACCCTAGAGAGTAAACAAAAAAAATTGAGACAATGAACAACTTCAGCAAAGTTGCAGAATATAAAATAAACTCACAAAAACTCATCGGTATTTCTATATTACCAACAAAATCCAGCAGGAAAAGATAGAAAGAGAAATTCCACTTAAAATAAGTATAAAAAGTTTAAACTACTTGGAAGTCTACCTGTTAAAACATAGGAAATACATGAGCACAAATATAAAACACTTTACACAAATAGAAACATAAATAATTGGAGAATATTAATTGCTTGTAGGAAGACTGAGCCAATGTAATAAAAATGACAATATTACCTAAATTAATCTACTTGTTTAGTGCCATGCTAATCAAACTGCTAAAGGATTACTTTATAGAACCAATAATAATAATAACAACAACAAAAGTCATCTGCAATAACAAAAGGTCAAAAATATCAAGAGAATTAATAAGAAATGTAGGAAGGAAAAGGGCCTAGCAGTACTAAATGTCAAACTACACTGCAAAACCTTAATAATCAAAAAATTTAGTTCTGGGGAAGAAATAGAGATGTTGATCAATGGAACAGATTATTACACAATATACAGAAGCAAATGAGCAAAGTGGTCTAGTGTTTGATAAACCTAACAATTCTAAATAAAATTGTCGAGAAAACTAGAAAGCATTATAGAAGAAATATGATATAGACCAACATCTCACATAATATACTAAAATATCATGTATCATGGATACATGATATAGACATAAAGGGTAATATAATAAACAAATTAGAGGAACACGGAACAGAATGCCTGTCAGATCTATGGAGAGAGGAAGGGTTCATGACCAAAAAATTGATAGAAAGATTCACAGAGGTAAAAGGGACAGTTTTGATTACATAAAATTTAAAAGTTTGTGTACAGGGAGAGAATTTGAGGAAGATGGTAGACTGGGTCAGAAAATTTCAAGCTTTCAAGATTTTCCCCCAAAAAAGAGGTGAAATAGTACCTCAGGGAGAATATTGAGCAGTAAAAATAAATGAGTAGGAGCAGAACTGGGGTCCTCCTGAGACAATCAGAGAAGATCTGAAGAAAAGTCCCAGGATGAGATTTGGTGCCTTCGAAGAGTAAACACCTCAGCCCAGGTCCTAGGTCTGCTTAAACAACAAGCTCCAAGCCCTGGGGTTATCTGGGTTGGGAGGTTCCCTCTGCCCCAGCTGTAAGAACTTTTAGCCTCCCAACAGTGAGGGGTGTTTGGCATCCGAGCTAGGAAAGACCAAGGGAACCTCTGCTGACAAGGAACTCCAGAACCCGCTGTGTGGAGACCTGGGGTGGGGCCGGGGGTGTAAGAGTAAGAAGGAACCAGCACATATCCACTGAGTACAGAAGCAGTGGGGCGGAAAAACCACTGGCTGTGGGCACTTATAGGAGGCTGGAGGTCTTGGTTCCAGTTCCGGAGGGGAGAACTGAAGGAGGATCTGAGGCCAAAGGCGCCACCCTCCATACCCAGGACTAGAGGTGATTATAAAAACTGAGCTACTGCAAATTTAAAAAAAAAATGCATAGGTGAAGGAGAAAAAATTCAACCATAGAGAGTTACTGTGGGAATAGAGAAGACCAGGGTTAGTCTTTAGAGGAGAATATCAAAGCAAAGAAACCCTCTTCTACCCCAAAGAGACAATGTCAAATGGTCACCCTCAAAAAGAATTCATAGAAGAACTTAAAAAAGACTTCAAAAATCAATTGAGAGAGATTGAGGAAAAACTTAAAAAAAAACAATCCAAGAAAAATAAGAACTTTATGAAAAGAAAGTCAACCAATCAGAAAAGAAGATCCAGAATTTTAAGAAAGAAACTGACTCTTTAAAAATTAGAATTGGGCAAGGGGAAGCCATCAAAGTAGAAGAGATCAAGAAATAATGAAACAAAAGATAAAGAATAAAAATATAGAAGAGAATGTGAAATATTTCATAAGAAGAACAACTGATTTGGAGAACAGATAGAGAAGAGGAAACATAAGAATAATCAGAACCTGAAAGCTATTATTTAAAAAAGAATCTTGATACAATAATATATGAAATAATTAAAGAAAATTGTCCTGAAGCATTAGAACAAGAGGGGAAAGTAGAAACAGAAAAAATCCATTGATCACCACCTAAAAGAGATTCTATGAGGAAAACCTATAGGAATATTACAGTCAAATTCTGAAAATCCCAGCTCAAGGATAAAATATTATGAGCAACAAAAAACAATTTAAATATGGTGGTGCCACAATTAGAATTACACAACACCTAGCAGCGGTGACACTAGAAGACTATAGGTCTTGGAATATTATATACTGAAGAGAAAAAGAACTGGAGTTCCAACAAAAATATAATACCCATAAAAGCTAAGCATAATCTTGAATGGAAGAAAAAAATGAACATTTAATGAACTGTCAAACTTTCAGGACTTTATTTAAAAAAAACTGAACTAAATAGAGGATTTGACATACAACAGCCAAGAGAAATATAAGGTACACACCAAAGACTACAAGGGACTCTTTAAGGACATATTGCTTACCTATTATGTATGTAAAAAGTAAAACATACGTCTAAAATTGTTATTAGTAATTGGGTACTCTGTAAGAAAGATTGAGGTAGCACTGGGTATGATAGGACTTTAAAAAGTAAAACCATTTAAGAATAGCTAAAAAGTAATTATTTTATACAAATGAGGTGCAAGAGGAAGAATCAACGCAGAAGAATTAGATGGAGGAGGAGGGCTGTTAGTTCTGGAAACCTACTTTTATTGGGAATGGGCTTAAGAGGGAAGAATACACATATATCTAGAAGAGTATAAAAATCTTCTAAATTCAGAAAGAAATAAAACACTAAGGGGATAGGGAAGGGAAGGGGATAAGAGAGGGATCTCTAAAGAGGAAGTTAAGGGAATGGGTTAAGAAGGGTGTTTAGATTAATGAGAATGGGGGGACAAAGAAGGGATCTTTGGAGGAGAAGCTGAGGGAATTGGTCAAAGGAGGGTGTTTAGATTTAAGGAAATGGGAGGATAAGGGAAGGATCCTTGGAGGGGGCTAGGTTAAGTAATATAAGGGCAAGGTAGAGGGTAGAAATAAAGTAGAGGCATTAGGAGGGATAGGAAATAAGAGAAATGCACAAACATAAAAACAAAAATCAGAAGTAGAATTTGTTAGGCAAAATATGTGTCGGTATGTATATATGTCTATGTATATGTATATAAGCATGTATATCTATATATCTCTATCCATATATAAATTTATCCATGCTTAATTGTAGCCTTCTGGGGATGGAGGAAGAAGGGAGAAAAAAAGAACAAAGTAAAAAGTGCACAGCAAAGAACAAAAGAAAACTAACAAGGAAACAAAGAAAAGACTAACAGCTCTCAACACAATGGGTAGTATTTATTATATAGGCTTTCTTGAAATGGAAATTTATTGCTATATATTTTGAATCCTCTCTTACATTCTGCTGTGCCTGTGGCATGCTTTTTTCTTCTTTTCTTATTATGTATTTAAGTTTCAGTAATAAAAAAATAAAATTAAAATTAAGAAAACTTTCCCTCTTCATAGGAAAGCCATTGAAACAAAACAAAAAAAAAGTTTGAGTACAAGCAAAACCAACTCAGCTAAAATTAAAAGAAACAGGAAACTGGATGGGGGAACCTTTTCAGTAGTTTTCTCTGATATACATTCCATTTCTAAAATATAGAGGGAACTGATTCAAATTTAAAGAATCAGAGCCATTCTTCAACTGATAGATGGTCAAAAGATATCAATAGAGTTTTCAGAGAAAGAAATCCAAGCTATCAATAGGCATATGAAAAAGTGCTCAAAGTCACTAATAGAGAAATGCAGATTAAAAAACTCTAAGATACCACCTCATTCCCATCAGATTGGCAAAGTTGACCCCCAAAAGAGGAAAATGACAAATGCTAGAAGGGCTGCAGGAAAAAAAAATGGGTACATCCATGCTGTTAGTAGAACTGTGGGCAAATCCAGCAATTCTGGAAAATATTTTTTAACTATGCCTGAAAAGCTACTAAACTTTGAGAAAACAATACTCTTCCTAGATCCATACCCCAGAGATCAAAGAAAGAGGAAAAGGACCCAAATATTCAAAAAAATATTTATAGCAGCTCTTTCTGTAATGGCAAAGAATCGGAAATCCAAAGGGTGAACATGTTAATTGGACAATGGCTGAATAAAGTATAGTTTTTGAGTGTGATGGAATACCATTGTGCTGTAATAAATAATGCAGGAGATAGTTTCTGAGAAACCTAGGAAGCCTCATATGAACTGATACACAGTGAAGTACAGAACCCAGAATACAATTTATACAAAACAACATTGTGAAAACAAACAACTTTGAAAGACTTAAAAATTTTGATCAACACAATCACTAAGCATAATTCCCAAGGACCCATGTTGTCTACTTCCAGATAGAAAGGTGATGGACTCAGAATGCAGACTGAAGCTTTTTTTTTTTATATGGCCAAGGTGGGAATTTGCTTTGCTTGATTATGCATATTTGTAATGGGTTTTGTTTTCCTTACTTTCTCAATTGGGGTGGAAATAAGAGAGTGTAGAGCTAAAAAATAAAGTATAAAAACTGAACTTTAAAAAAAATTTCTATCCTGGGACCAAGTTCTTAGTATGAACACTTTTACCTGGATGACATCAGCCTAAATATTCTCTATAGTGTAAACAGCATATGTTTCATTAGAGAAGCCAGGTACAGATGTCATAGTCCTCTTTTTAGCTTCAGAGAGTCTATAGGAATCACAGTTCTGTAACAGTCCAGATTTATGAGACAGTTCAGTTGCCACAGTCGGATAAAACCTATCTATATTCAGAATAAGAAGTTAAAGATTTGGAGTCTGAATTGGATAACTCTTTTCCAATCTGTCTGTCAAATTCTGTAGCAATTCCCTAATTTAGTTTGTCTCTTTTTCTCCAAGGTCAGTAATCATTTCCATTAGGCATCTGTTCAGTGAAGAAATCATGTCTACCCCCGCCCCATCTCTTTCTTTTGTTCCATTATTTCATATTCTTATCTGGACTCTACCTCTCTCAGCCTGGAATACATCTCATTTATCTTCTTATTCACCCATTAGAATGTGAATTCCTTGAGTGCAGAGACTATCATTTTGTATCCCCAGCACTTAGCATAGTGCCTGGCACCTGGTAGACACTTAATAAATGTTTATTGATTGACTGATCTTCATCAGAACGAATACAGACTTTTTCTTCCACAGTTTCCTCCTTCTTCCTCAGATATTTCAGTATTTCCTGAATTTTTTCCTCAAATATTTTTTGGGGCATATCTTCATGGTTGATCCATACCACAGCTCATGCCAGAGTTCTCTCCTCAGTAGTTCCTTAAAGTCTTTTACGTTTCTGCTCAAGATGTCCAGCCCTGCCTGGATCTTCTTATTGTCATGCAGAGCAGCCACTGCCATGGACTAGTGCATGGGATTTTGTGTCCTTTGATTTAAAGCAAGTTACACAGAAAATGATCTGGTTACTATCACAGAATAGTTTCTGTGCTTCTCAGTGTATCTCACTCATGCTTTCACCTTCAAGGTGCTTGTCAATGTCAGACTGAAGTATTCTTAGCTAAAAGAATTCCTAGCATGCAAAGAAGTGAAAAGGTGGAGAGGTTTCTCTCTTGCTCCAAATATAGGACATATAAATAGGGTGTCCACAGTCAATAGTGATGGACTTAGATACCTCATTCCAGCAGATAAAGCATATGTGTTGTCCCTCTTCCTCCACTAGATGAGAAACTATTCCCCTTTAGCCCCAACTGACAGTGAACTTAGTGACATTTCACAGTAAAGACCACACCCCCAGTAAACTCTGTGGGCTATTTCCTAGAGAACTCTGGGTAATATGCCTGTGCAGTAGATACTAAATGTGCATGTTCCTTTAAGAACTAACCACTTCCTGAACACATCTAAACCACTCCCTAATCCCACCCCCAAACACCTAACTGACATGTCCCCCCACTTAATCCCCTATTAGCTTCTTTAAAGATTCCCCCTGCACTTCTCTATGGTTACAGTTTCCCTAAGAACTCTTGCCCACTGAAAAAGTGTAATAAATCCTTGCCTCCTTGACTTAAAGAATGCTTGTGTCCAGGAATTCATTCCAGGCGGCCTCTCCCTGGGAACTTTGGTTTGGGATCCCTGCATCCCTGGGTTTCTTCTCCCCCTCAACACTTCCAGGGGCCCCTCAACAACACTTCTCCCCCTCAACAAGGCCAGGGGCACAGCGAACTTCCAGCATG
>CM053622.1:201166437-201220390 GCA_028646595.1 Phalanger gymnotis | reverse complement strand
TACTAATTGTATTTCCCTCCATCCTGTTCCCCTCCATTTTTTCTATTCTCTCTCCTTTTGCCTTGTCCCTCCTCAAAAATGTCTTCCTTCTGACTACCCCCTGCCCCAATCTGCCCTCCTTTCTCCCACACACCCTATTTTTCTTATGCCTTTCCTTTCCTACTTTCCTGTAGGGTAAGATAGATTTCTATACCCAATTGAGTATGTATGTTATTCACTCTTTGAGCCAATTCTAATAAGGTTCAGTCATTCTATCTCACTTCCCCACTCTTCCCTTCCACTGTAAAAGCTTTTTCTTGACTCTTTTATGTGAGATGATTTACCCCATTCTACCTCTTCCTTTCTCTTCCCCCCCCATACATTCCTCTCTCACCCCTCAATTTTATTTTTAGATGTTATCCCTTCATATTCAACTCACACCTGTTCCTTCTGTCTATATAAACTCTTTCTAACTGCCCTAATGAGAAAGGTCTTTTAAATTACAAATATCATCTTCCACGTAGGAATGTAAATATTTAAATTTATGATTTCCCTTTCCTGTTTGCCTTTTTATGCTTCTCTTGAGTCTTATATTTGAAAGTAAAATTTTCTATTCAGCTTTGGTCTTTTCATTAAGAATGCTTGAAAGTCCTCTATCTCATTGGATATCCCTTATTTCCTCTGAAGGAGTGTTTGAAGGATACTCAGTTTTGTTGGGTAGATGATTCTTGGTTGTAATCCTAGCTCCTTTGCCCATGGGAATAGCATATTCCAACCCTCTGATCCTTTAATATAGAAGCTGCTAAATCTTGTGTTATCTTGACTGTGGTTCCACAGTACTTGAATTGTTTCTTTCTGACTGTTTATAATTTTTTCTCTTTGACCTAGCAACTATGGAATTTGGCTATAATATTCCTGGCAATTTTCATTTTGGGATCTCTTTGAGAAGGTGATCAGTGGATTCTTTCAATTTCTATTTTATCCTCTGGTTCTAGAATATCAGGACAGTTTTCACTGATAATTTCTTGAAAGATGATGTCTAGGCTTTTTTGTTCATGGCTTTCAAGTAGTTCGATAATTTTTAAATTCTCTCTCCTGGATCTATTTTCCAGGTCAGTTGTTTTTCCAATGAGATATTTCACATTGTCTTCTATTTTTTTCATTCTATTGTTTTTGTTTGATTGTTTCCTGATTTTTTTTCATAAAGTCATTAGCTTCCATTTTTCATTTCTAATTTTTAAGCAATTATTTTCTTCAGTGAGCTTTTTAACCTCCTTTTCCATTTGGCCAATTCTGCTTTTTAAGGCATTCTTCTCCTCATTGGCTTTTTGGATTTCTTTTACTATTTGGCCTAGTCTGGTTTTTAAGGTGTTATTTTCTTTAGTATTTTTTTATGTCTCCTTTACCAAGCTGTTGACTCATTTTTCATGATTTTCTTGCATCATGCTCATTTCTCTTCTCAATTTTTCCTCTACCTCTCTTAATTAATTTTCGAAATCTTCTTTGTGCTCTTCCATGGCCTGAAATAAATTCATATTTTTTGGAGGCTTTGGATGTAGAAGCTTTGACTTTGTTTTCTTCTTCTGATTATATGTTTTTATCTTTTTTGTCATCATAGTAACTTTCAATAATCAGATTATTTTTCCCTTGTTTGCTCATTTCCCCAGACTATTAGCTGACTTTTAACTCTGTGTTAAAGTAGGGCTCTGCTTCCAGGGTGAAGGGAGCACTATCCCAAGCTTCAGGGGTTTTGTGCTACTGTTTTCAGAGATACTTCTAGGGACCTCTAAGTTTTCAGTTCTTCTAAGATGGTATGATCTAAGAAGAGGTGCTTACTCCTCTGCTGGCCTGTACTCTGGTCTGTGAGCCACCAAAAGCACTCTTTTCTGCCCTGAAACTGTGAAGAAGGTCCCCCCTTTCACTATGGCTGCAAGCTCTGCTATGCTAGTGTTCCTCCTTGACCTGGGACTGCCACCGAGGACTGTGACCTGGATCCAAGTATGGGTAAAGCAATAGAATCTTGCCTCAGTGCTGGCAAAAATCTCCTTCTCACCAGTTTTTTGACTTCCTTACTGTCTGTGGACTGAGTGAAAACTCCAGAAACAGCCACTGCCACTGCCACTGAAGCTACTGATTCAATCACTCCCCAATCCTGCTCCTGGTTTGCTGGGGCCAGGGCCGTGCTGGCATCGCCTATACTGGACTGTGCTTCGTTTTCAGTCAGGTATGACGCTCCTTTCCTGCTGACCTTCTAAGTTGTCTTCCGTGCCTGTGGATTGAGAGGTCTGGATATTGCCGCTGCTGCAGTGATTCAGTCAACCCCAAGCCTGCTACAGGTTTGCTGGGGCCTGGTCTGAGCTGGTATAACATGCATTGGACTGCACTCCTCTCTCACCCTGGTGCACCAGACATTTCTTGCCAATCTTACAAGTTGTCTTGGGCTGGAAATTTGTTTTACTCCATCTTTTTGTGGGTTCTGCTGCTCTAGAATTTGTTTAGCCATTATTTGGAGGGGTTTGAGGGAGAGGCAATTCCCTGCTTTTACTCTGTCATCTTGGCTCCACTTCCTGTGTAGCTATTCTAAAAGGGGCAACTCCTGCCTTTCCCATCCCTCCCAGGCCTCTTCTTCTTACCGGCCTCAAGGAATAAGGATGCCACCTGTACCCCACAGTTTAAGTGCCTAAGAAAGGCTCCTGGGGAAAGGTTCCAGCTGCCTTCCCAATATCTCATAAGGTCCTGTACTGAAAGAAAGATACAACAAAAAAAAGACACAACCCCATCCAAAACACAAGCCTGCCAAAAAGACCATGAATTCATGGCTTGTAGCATGGTGGGGGGAATAGCATCCATGACTGATCCTTCAAATCTTAAAGAGTTGTCCTTAAATTAGATCCATCCCTTCCTTTTACAGATGAGGAAACAGGCCCACAGAGGTGAATGACTTGCCCAAAGTCAGATAGGTGTTAAATGTCCAAGCTAGGATTTCTAACCACATCTTCTAATTCCAAATAGATTTGGAATTCCAGTCTTGCCTTTTCAAGACTGATTCCAAATTTTTTTGTGTGTTTTTTGTTTATCTTTTCTCTTTTGAGTGAAATGAAAAGAGGCAATCTAATTCAGCATGGAATGAACTGAGATTGTAGGCAAATCATCATTTTTGTGCTATTTCTATTGTGCCATGATATACTTTTTTGTTGTCAGTTTCCTTTAAGATGTACACAAATCTTCTGTCTTTCTATTTGAAAGGTGAGGAGGTATGAGTACGTCATATTGCATACACTGTCAGGCATGGTCATGAGTTGGCTGATTTTACTGAAGTATTTTTATTTGTTTTGTTTTTTGGACGGGGGAAGACAAGGCAATTGGGGTTAAGTGACTTGCCCAAGGTCACACAGCTAGTAAGTCTCAGGTGTTTGAGGTCAGATTCGAATTCAGGTCCTCCTGACTCCAAGGCCAGTGCTCTATTCACTGTGCCACCTAGCTGCCTCAACTATTTTTATTTGTAATAAGAAAAGATTATCTAGGGGTATATCCAGAAATGACAGACAAAAGACATTGATAAAAACAAAGGGCAGCAATGAAACTTATGCTGGATGGATGGATAGATAAATAATTTGTAAATTTAATAGTTTGGAATTATGATAAAAACAATAGATTTTTATAAGAGAAAGCACCTTGATTTCATTATATATACATCTGAATTTTTTCATTCAGCTGTGCCTGGGGGAAGTAAATCTAGAATATTTAACGGAACTGCAACAGTAGGCCTGGTAGTAGCTATTTTACTCATAGACACATATTACTTGGAAGGAAATAAGCAAATTCTGTAAAGCTATAACCCAGTAAAGTGAAATTTCTAAAGGGTCAGTAATATGCAAATAGTTTTTTTAGTGGGTTTGATTAGTTGTAGTGGAGAGAGACACCACTAGGTGGTGCAGTGGATAGACAGAGCTCAGCCTGGAGTAAGGAAGACCTGAGTTCAAATCCAGTTTCAGACGCTTACTAACTGTATGACCCTGGGCAAGTTGCTTAACCCTGTTTGCCTTAGTTTCTTCATCTGTAAAATGAGCTGGAGAAGGCAATGGCAAACCACTCATTTCTTTGCCAAGAAAACACTAAATGGGGTCATAAAGAGTGAGACACATTTGAAAAATGATTGAATAAGAAGTAGAGAAAATGCTGGATTCAGACATTCAGGGTTCAAGTCACTGATCTAGCATGTGCTTTGTGACTCTAGAAAAGTCAATTCACCTCTCTTTTTCTTCATCTATAAAATAAGAAGGGGAGAGGGAATAATACCTGACTAGGAGAGTTGTAAGAAGAGCACTTTTTACACCTAAAGCAATTCTAAATTATGATCTGATGCTACCAATTAATCCAACATGATGTAATGGGGGAAAGCACCAGATTTTAAGTAAGAGGATCTACATTTCATTCCTAGCTTTGACACTTTCTAATTGAATGACCTTGAGCAAGTCACATAACCTCAAGTTTCTGGGTCTATAAAACAGGAATAAAAATACACCACCAAGCCTTTCAGAGTTGCTCTAGGACAAGTGCTATATAAATGGACATTATTGTTATTATACATGCATAACTGTGCACTCAGGAAACAAGCCACTGGGTGATTTAAATTTTTCAAACCACCTTAAGGGAAAAAAAGGTTACCATATAAATATTTTAAAGTGTGGATTAAAACATTCTAAAGCAATTCAGCCTTCTAATCACACGTTCTTCTACATTTTTACAGAAGAGGCCTCTGGCAATAGTTCTTGCTTTTCCCTCTCCTTTCTCTAACCTTCAGCTTGAAATTATGTTCTTTTCATAAGAATCATTTGATGTTCAAAAGTCTCAAAAAGTCCTCTGAAGTGACTTTGAAAACCTCCTGATCTTTTATGTCATTTTTAAGGCACCCCTCCCCATCCACTATCAATGAGAACTGGAAATTTCTCTCCCATCCATTAGTCTGCCTTTCATTTCACCAATCCAAATCTAAGTTTCAAATGGGTTTGGGACTTTGAAAAACCCACAGCAGAATCCCGTGACACAAAGAAACATAAGCCAGCAGGCCAGCAGAGAGCTTCACCACTTTCTGACATTGAGAATGTGACCTTGAAGGCCCCTATTTACACATGTTTCAAAAGAAATAAGATACCACTATTTCCACCATCAGTCTTACAGAACTGAGATAGTGAAAGGCAATAAATATGCCACATGCCTATACTGTCCTTAGGATGAGAGATTGAGAGTCGGAAGGAATCTTAGGGATCACTGAACCCACATCCTTTTATTTTATAGATTTGAGAAAACTAAGGATATGGGATTTATGATCATAAGAACATCAAACTAGGTCTGGACAACACTAGCTCAGAGGCTATTGATACCCAACCACCTCATTTTACATATAAGGAAACTGAGGTTTGCCCAAAGTCATACAAGCAGTAAGCATCAGAGGCAGGACTCAAACCCAGGTCCTCTGCTTCCAAATCCAGTGATTTTTCTCTTACATCATGTTGCCTCTCAGTCAAGAGAGATGTTAAGACCTTGATGCAACACTAATTATGACAATAATAACTAGACATCACACTTCAATATTGTATTAGAGCTCACAAAGTAATTTCACACACATTTCAGTTTCAGGTATCGCTGCACTGACCCATGAGTTCTCTTCCAGTCATGATTCTGTTTGTTTTTGTTTTGAATGAGCCCTGTGGGAAACAGAGCAATTTGCAAAGGTGGTGAAGGAGGGCTGGGATGAGCTACATGCAGTTTCTGATACCAACAATGAGATTTCTAAGAGGTAATTGGAAGGTACAGGTAAAGTGAAGAAAGGGATCCGGAATCTACAATGAGTACATACATTACAAATAGATTAGCAGATAAATGAGAAAACTTGCCAGATTAAAATTAACACGGCAAAAATCAAAGTCATCTTTCTTCCACTATGACTAATATCTGATCTTAGGTGCTTCAATGCCACTTCCATAATAAGTAATATTGAAATGAAGCTTTAAGGTTGGCAAAGTTCTTACTATACATATGTACACACATGTGTGTGTATCAGTTTATGCTCACAAGAATGCTATGATATAGTCTGGAGATAAAAAAAAAATAGGCAATTAGATCAGATCTGCTTTTCTAAACAGAATCGCTGTCGAGGCATTACCTCACCTACATAATAATGCTTCAACATTTCCAGAATGGAAGAGTAATGTTGTTGCTACTGCTGGAGATGACTAGCCAGTTAAAAAAGCACCCCTCTGATGCTGGCTACAACCAGGGCTGATCATAAAGCCTAGATGGCTGCCTATTCCACCTCCTGGGTAAGGCTCCAAGAACATATCTATTTATTAATGAGGACACAAACTTGACAACACTTTGTAGGGAGGTAGTGTTAGGGGTGGGGCGGGGGTTAGAATTATGGGATAATTTGATTATCATGAAAACTAAGTTTAATTTTACAGTCTATTTTCTATGTACATCATTTTGTTGCATGGTGCCAAGTGGTTTAGAGGAAAAATTGGCTGGAAAAATCAGAAGTTTTGGTAACTGATATAATTGTCTTTAATATTCCTGGTAAACATGGCCAATAATTTTCATTCAATGCAATACCCACATCATAATACTCTTCCATTATATTACTTATGGGATGGTTAATGTCTGCAAAAGCTTTCCAAGCATTGACACATTAGAAGCTTCAAGTCTAGCTATTTTCTTTAATCATTTTAAATTATAAATTGGCATGTTTCTTCCTTGGCAGTTTTATACTTCAGGCCTAGGACTGAATTTTAACTGAACTCCATAGATATTTATTGAGTAACTACTATGAGTAAGGCTCAAAGGGCTATCATGATGAAGATATCATCTCCGAGCTTACATCAAGAAGCTTACAATCTAGTATTTGTCACTAAAAATGTTTACTATTATCACTTACAGGGAGATACATTTTTTGTAGAACATAAGGAGTTTTTTAAAAAATGGATCTGTGTTTTCATTAGTAGATGAAACTTCTGGCAGAGAAAATAGCTTTACCAATGTAGATCCATAACTGCCCTGCAACTTTCAGTCTTAGAAAAATGTCTAGGGAAGGTTCCCCACCCATGTACTCTGGGGTACTGAGAAGTTAAGTGACATGCCCAGGGACACAAAGTCAGGACGCATCTTGGACCCAGGTCTTCCTGACTCTTTGGTTGGTCAGTTTACACTGTGCCATGATACCTCTCAGTAAACTGTAGTAATCAAAACAAGGCACTACTGAGAATTAAATTTTGTCTTGAGGAGGTAGAAATGGGAGTGACCAACTCATGATTTCACAGTTGTGAGAAACTCATGGACTCCTATTAAAAAACAAAAAAAAAATCTACTCCCTTCACCAATTCATACTAGAACGTCTCTGGAGTTAATAGCCTTAGAGAGTTGCCTGAGTACACTGAGATATTAATGAATTGTCCATGGATGGCCCCACACAGCTAGTATGTAACAAAATGTGGTATTGAACGCAGGTCTTTCCAAGTCCAAGTATGGTTCTCTATCCACTATGTCAAGCAACATCTAAGTTGAATAAATTGAAAATGGAAACTTAAAATCTTCATCAATCACCATGAATTTCATAGCTTCTATGCACCTAGTGAAGACTGTTGAGAACAAAAGATCTATGATTTCTTTAGCTAAAAAACTCCATGTCTTGGTTATTCTAGTTGCAGTCATTTTGAATTCCTTTACTTCTCCACTATGCCCCTAGAATCTTACTGTTGAGAAATCTCATCCTTCTGCCAGATCCAAACAGTCTTGGTACTCTTACCTCATTTCTATCAACCTTTCCAAGTTTTAGGAGATAGAATTTTGTGGGTTGTTATGGCTTAAAATTTCTTCACTTATGGCCTATATCGTGACAGGTTTAGCAAATTTAGTTAGACTTGTCCTCAGACAACAATCATAGACATCACCTAACATTGGAATAATCTATTCTAAAACCTTTCCAACTTTGTAGAACACAGCATAAATAAATTCCGTAAATTGAAATAAATGAAAATTTTAAAAAAAGAACACAACAGAACTTGTACTTTACTGGCATTGCTTTTGAGAAGCGAGGGTCAGCTTTAGTCCATAATGAAGCATAGTATAACGGTATAGGAACCTGTGAACTCACCATGTCCCAGAACGAACACCTCATTCTGTATATTTAGACCATGCCCTCTCTGTTAGGAAGTGGACAACATCATCTATTTGCTGGAACTATGGTTTGTCATTGTGGCGATCATAATTTTATGTATTTCAAAGTTGTCCATTTTTACATTGTTGTTGCTATTCTTTAAATTATTCTAATGGTTCTGCTTGCTTACGTCTATACATATTCATTCAGGTCTTTCCAGGTTTCCCTGAAATCATCCCCTTCTTATTTCTTAGAACACAGCACTTTTCCATTACATTCATAAACTATAATTTGTTCATTCATTCCCCAAATAGTGAGCAACTTAGTCAATTTCTTAGTCAATTGGGAAATGGACTGAGGTGAAGGAAGGGAAAATAAAGGCTTGCTAATAGAAAAAAAAATTTCCTTAATAGTAAACAGTTCACCTAAATGGTTATAAGATTGTTTTTATACAGCTAAACCATATTTTGGATTTTTTCTTTGTCATTTATCCACTTTCTATAACCAACTTCTTACCAGTAGTTCTCTCTGATAGCATGTATATTTCAACCAAAGTCATTATCGCACAGAAATAGATGCTTAGAAATGTTAAAAGACTGAGGTCCTGCATCTCACACTACTAATCGCACATCCCTTGCTTCAGATACCCTTCTCCATTCCCCATAAACCCAGTCTGAGACTCCTTAAATTCTGGCTATATTCCATCACCACACCAGTCCTCCCATGTCCCATCCCCCATGTGAAAAAATGTCCAACTGTACCCTGCTTCCCACCTCTGGCATCCTGTTTGTGAAATGACTTAGGTTGCAACTATGAGGTTGTGAATTGTCTTTTGAAAGATAGAGAAACAAGAGCATGATTATTATCCTGGGATGATGATAGGGCCCTAGAAACTCAGACCAGATGTGATTCCAAAGAAAGCAGAATATGTAACAAGAATGAGTTTGTAGTGTCTCTGAATCTTAGTGAGAAGCACAAAAGAGATGGGAAAGGTTGAATATAACCTGTGTCAGTCATTCTACAGACTTTTTATAGGTTAATATATGATGGTATTATTGCTGTTTGCTCTTTGTCCTCAAAGAGGACCATGACATCAGGAAGGTGATGCCATGACTTGCAAGTGAATTGGATTTAAGTGATGGAGGGCTGTGAAAAGTGAGATCATCTGGGTCCAGTAGAAAGATATAGATCAGGATGAATGGAGATGGCCCCAGATGCTAAGGTCTTTAGCAGGTCTCAGTTTGACTTGAGGCAACACCATTTCAATGATTAAGGGAAGGAAAAGGAAGTAGAGAGGAAGGAAGGAAGGAAGGAAGGAAGGAAGGAAGGAAGGAAGGAAGGAAGGAAGGAAGGAAGGAAGGAAGGAAGGAAGGAAGGAAGGAAGGAAGGAAGGAAGGAAGGAAAAAGGGAGGGAGCTGCATTTCCCAACTGGAACTGGCCAGTCGGGTCCTCAGTGGGGCAGCTGGGATTACTTACAGGTTTTTATGTCCTTCGTTCTGGAAGAGGACCATTAAGAACAATGGATACAAAATACTCCCTCAAAAGTATGTAATGTGCTTACCTTCAAGTGTCTAGGAAGTTCAGGGCAAAGTTAGAAAGCACATGTGGCAAATGGATAACTCAAAAATCCTGATTTTGAAAGTCCTTTTCTCCCATGGGGCTGGGGGAGTGGTGCTCAAGGAGTTCCCTTTAAGCATAGTGTGGTCTTTTTGTCAGGATTCTTGTAGAGACATAGTTGCAGTCTGTCCTTGGCTCTCAATAATGCAAGCATTGGTGCCAGCTAATGCTGGGATGGTAGGAAACCGATGAGAAATGCTGATGCCTCCAGGAATAAAACCCTACAACATGAATTGGAAGATAGGAAGTCCAATCCTTAGAAGCTGGGAGGAATCCTGACCAAGGCCAAAAATTGTCCTCTGCCCACACCCGCAGGTAGTTCCTTCTCAGGGGATTCAGCTAGGACCCTACACTCCAATTTCTGGAATTCTTCCACTCTGGCTAACTTTATGCTCTGATACAGGACCCAAAGTACACTAGTAAATCCCCCAGCCAATTAACAGACTTCTTATCTGGCATCATTTCACTTCATCAAATGGCTTGCAAAAACTTTTCGCACTGAGTCTAAGGACTTCTGATTGACTGATTGGTTGACTGAGAGGTGTTCTCACCAAATTAAAGAATCAGGCTAAAATAGGATAAGGTGATTTCAACCCTCCCCTTAGAAGAGGAAAGAAAATTGAATTTATTTTCACACTATAAGCTAATTTTTCATTAAGTCCAACCTGATTTCTTTTAGAGAGAAAGCTTGTTTTCAAGACATACTTATTAAACAATGTAGGATCATGAAGAGAAAAAAAACAAAAAGTACTAGGAGACCTGTGTTCAAATCATTACTCTGCTACTTAGTATCTGCATGTCCTCAGGCAAGCCAAATCACTTCTCTGGGGCTCAATTTTTTCATCTAAAAAATGGGAATGTAACAGTTTTTAAAGATTAATTAGCTATACAATAACTGCCTCACAAGGTAGCTATATAAAAAGCATTGTATAAATGGTTATGAATGAAACTGTGGATTACAAGGTAGAAATTAAACTAGAAATCTATGCAGGGGCCTGACAGTATATAACCTAGGCTAGGGCCTTCACATCAAGATTTGCTTTGGGGCATACCACCCTGGGTAGACCATAAGCAAAATACCAATAATTCTTACCATCTTAGAATCTTAGAGGAGGGAATTACTCCCACATACTGAGGATTAAGCTTGTATGTTTGTTTGATAACCTTTATTCCTTTGAAAAAGCTAAACCAACTTTTGGTGGCTAACAGGGGACCTACTTTCTACAAATTGGAGAACAACAACAGCTGGAACTGGAGCCAATGGCAGAGAACATTGACACCCCCAAATCCTTTAAGGGTACAAGATAACACTATGGGACGAATGAAATATAATATAACTGGCTTTCAGGCAGAGTGGGGACCAGGGTGGTCAGTGTTCAAGCTGAGGTACAGTGACATGAGCAGAACCAAAATAATAATTAATGCTAGAGCATCGATATTATAAAAACAAACACTTTTGAAGATGTTTATAAGCTGTTGAAAAATGAAATCACCAAAATCAAGAGAACAATTTGTATAGTAACCACAACCATTGTAAAGACAAACCACATTGAAACTTGCAAGAACTATGAGCAATATGATAAATATGAAGGATAACAATCAATTTTTTAAAAAAATACCATAAATATCCATGAATCCAAAGCATTGCTGATTATATATATGTATATATAATGTCACGTATACATATGTATGTATGTATATATGTATGTATATGTACATTTATGTTCTTCCTGAGAGAAAGGTGACATTTAGGGGTATAGAATCTAGATATACAATTCTATGATCCAGTGTTTATAAAGGAGGGACTTTTCTTTCCTCTCATGCTAGCATTAGTGGAAGAGCATAAGAGGTCAACCATAGGTTTTAGAATTGGAAGGGACCTAGTACAATTTCTTCATTTAATATGTAGGGCGTATTTGTGCGGGTCTATACGGGTACTGTCCATGTGTATCCACATAGGTCTATCTAGATGTGGTTTTCAGAGGACATGAATACATATCTCTAGAGTCTCCTCCAACCATCCTTATCTGAGGGAGATTTTGATTCCTTCCAGGAAAGGAAGTAGGACATTGGTGTCAAAGGTTGGCCCTTCTCCTCTCCTTAAAGAGAAGGTGGTGAGCTAGGGGAAATAATATTTAGGTTCAAGCTGAGCTTCCGGTTACTAGCTTAATGGAGAAAAAGTGGCTCAAGATATATGGCCAAGGCTTAACTCTATTCCCACCAAATGCTAATTACACAAAGGCAACACCAAGATAACAATTTTTTTTAAAGCCCATTCATCCACATCAATAGCGAATAGAAAACAAAGTAGTATACAGATAAGAATATACTCCCAGTATACCTCAGTTCAACCAAATGAGAAAGAACCAGATCTAACCCAAGAAGAAATTCCTTCAAGTCTCTACTGTACTCAGCTGGGGTTAGGGAAATGATAAAGATGCTGACTCCTCTACACATGAGCTTCTTCTCAGAGTCTTTCTCTCCCCTCAGGAACCTCTCAGACCATGTCTTCTTTCTCAAAACTAGAACTCCAACTCCAAACCCCAGACAGGAAGAGCACTGAGTAATCACTTCCACCAATAAGGAGAGTCTCATGCAATTGAGCTTTCAATGAGTAGTTGCATGCATTGAAGAAATGAAGGCTCAGAGAAGAGGAATAGGAGATAATTTGCCCAAAGTTGACTAGAAACAGAGCTATGATTTAAACCTAGGCCTTGGACTCCAAATGTAGTGCTCTTTTCACTGTATCATACTGCCTCTGGTCCATCCCCCCATAAGAATCATGAACCCTATCCTATAGTATTCCTGAAAAGGGGTCATCCAGATTCCAAATCCCTAGTAATGAAAAGAAACTACTTTTTGAAGACAAAAGTTTCACATATAGACAGCTTTCATAAATGGTAAGACTTTCCTTATTTTGAATCAACTCTACTCCCCTATGACATCTTCTTTTTGGCCTAGCTTTGTTCCTGAAGGCCAAAGAGGAAGACCAACTCTTCTTCCACATGACTCACTTTTAAAGATTTGATTATAGTTATTGTATCCCTGCCTAGGTCATAGGATCACAGGTTTAGAGTTAAAAGGGATTTCAGAGGTCATTGTGTCCAAACTCCCCTTTTTAAAAATGGGGAAGTAAAAGAGACTTGCCCAGGACAAACAAGTATAGTACAGTCTTACATAGAAGCATACGACTGTATATGTCTACATATGAATATCTTAGATATCTAAGTATGTGTATGTGTATGTAAGTGTAT
This sequence comes from Phalanger gymnotis, assembly GCA_028646595.1. Lineage (NCBI taxonomy): Eukaryota > Metazoa > Chordata > Mammalia > Diprotodontia > Phalangeridae > Phalanger > Phalanger gymnotis. The sequence goes on along the minus strand of CM053622.1, from coordinate 201,207,388 downwards.
GCATATGTTTGTATATGTAGGTATATATATGTGTGTATATAGGTATGCATATATGTACATATACATTTATGTATGTATATGTCCTCATTTGATTGTAGTCTTCTTGGGGGATGAAGAGAGAAAGGGGGGAAAAAGAACAAAGTAAAAAAAAAGTAAGCCCAGCAGAGAATGAAAGGAAACTCACAAGGAAGCAAACAAAAAAATGGACAGCCCTGAACTCAATGTGCAATATTTATTACATAGGCTTTCTTGAAATGGAAATTTATTGTGGTATTTTTTGAATCCTCTCTTATGTTCTGCTGTGCAAATGGCAATGCTTTTTCTTTTCTTTTTTTATTTTGTATTTAAGTGTTAGCATTTAAGTTTATAATATGTCTCTTTTTCTTTTCTTGTTATGTACTGAAGTTTAAAATAAATTAATGAAAACATGAAAAAATTCCTTACCCAAGGTCACACAGTCAGTAAATGTCAAAGTTCAGTTTGAACCTAGTGCTCTGACTTCAAATCCATTGCTTTTTCCAATGTACCAGGTCAGAGATACAAACCAGTTAAATCGCATTCACATGCTGACATTATACCTGATTTGAACTAGTATAGGAAAGAAGGAAGGAAGAAAGGAAACAAGTATTTATTAAGAACTTAATTTGTAATAAATACTATCTCATTTGCCAAGACCAAAATGGAGGGAGTATTGGTGCATGATTTTTTTACCTGCAGGTGATTGTGCATTCAATGCAGGCCCTGAAGCTAAGATGCGACAAAGTATGGATTGATTCTCTGCTGCTTATGCTAATTTTGGCCTAACAATTAACACCAAAAAACACAGGCGTTCCATCAGCCACCACCACACTATCCATATGGTTTCCAGTGGTTCCCAGTGGTTATAACAAATAGGGAAGTTTTGAATATAGTGATAAGTTCACTTACCTTGGCAATGTATTTTCCAGGGATGTCTACATTGATAATAAAGTAACACATACATTGCCAGAGCTAGCTCAGGATTTGGGAGGCTCTGAAGAAGAGATCCTAGGCTACCTGCCAAACTACAGATCTACTAGAGCCATTGTGCTGACCTCATTGTTGTATGCCTGTGAAACCTGGACGGTCTACCAGCACCATGCCTGGAAACTGAATCACTTCCATTTGAGTTGTCTTGGGAAGATTCTGAAGATCGCTTGGCAGGATAAGGTAGCAGACATGGAGATCCTTTCTCGAACTAAACTGCCAAGCATTCAAACTCTACTACAGAAAGCTCAACTTGATGGGCTGGCCACATTGTTCAAATGCCAAAGGTGAACTTAGCAAAAAGACTATTTTATGGAGAACTCACACAGGGCAAATACTCATGAGGTGGTCAGAAAAAGTGATACAAGGACACTCTCAAGGTCTCTCTAAAGAACTTTGGAATTGATCGTGTGACATGGGAGACACTGGCATAGGACCGCTCAGCATGGTATGCCTTTATCAGAGAAAGGGCTGTGCTCTGTGAGCAAAGCAGAATTGAAGTAGCTCAAAAGAAATGTGAGATGCACAAATTTAGAGAATCCGCCCCTAATGTTCACATGGACTATTTGTGCCCAACCTGTGGTAGAGCGCTCCAAGTTTGCATTGGCCTGATCAGCCACACTTGGACACACTGTAACTTGACTCTAGCATAGTGAGGCCATTTTGCCTCTTTGAGAATGGGGGACAACAACCCACTTTTATCATAAATATTATGTCACTTGATCCTCACAATGACCATGTAACATAAGTACTGTTGTCCCCATTTTACAGTCGAGGAAACTGAGGAAGACAGAGGGTAAGTGACTTGCCTAGGGCCATACAATTAATAAGTGTCTCAGGCTGGATTTGAATTGAGGTCTTCCTTATTCCAGGCTCAGGACTGTATCCATTACCCCACCTAGCAAAATAGATATGGATAGATGGATAGATGGATAGATGGATGGATGGATGGATGGATGGAAGGATAGATGGATGGATGATAAATATGGATGATTAAGTCAATAACATCCCAGGAATTGTGCTAAGTGCTAGAAATACAAAGAAGGCGAAATGTCCCTGCCCTCAAGGAGTTCACAGTCTAATGGGAAAAATAATATGCAAGTAACTATGTACAAGCAAACTATATGCACAAAAAAATAGGAAATAATCAACAGAAGGAAGGCACCAACATAAAGAGGAACTAGGAAAGGCTTCCTGAAAAAGATGAGATTTTAGCTGAGAACTGAAGGAATCCAGGGAAGCCAGAAGGCAAAGATAAGGAGAGGGAGCATTCCATGCTTGGGAAAAAGCCAAGGAAAATGCCGGGAGTCAGTAGATGGAGTGCCTTATTTGAAGAACAGCAAAGGGAGTCAGTATCACTGGATAGAAAAGTACATTGAGTGGGGTATAAAGTGTAAGACTGAAAAGCTGTTAAGAGGGCAGGTTAAGAAGGGCTTGAAATGACAAGCAAAGGATTTTATATTTGATTCTTGAGGTGATAGGGAGGCACTAGAATTTATTGAGTAGAAGGGTAAGATCATTGGAAATGTGCTTTAGGAACATCACTGACTACTGATGGATTAAAAGATGATAGACTGGATTGGTGCAAAACTTATGGCAGGGGGAGAAACCATCAGGCCATTGCAGTAGTCCAGGTATGAGGAGATAAGGACCTGCTCCAGGGTAGTAGAAATATCTGAGGAGAGAAGGGAGCATACTGGAGAGAAGTTACAAAGATAAAATTGACCAAGCTTGGCAACAGGTTGGATATGGAGTGGGGTAGGGGTGAAAGGTAGTAAGGAGCCGAGGATGTGAGTCTGGGAGACCAAGAAGATGGTGTAACAAGGAGATTTGGAAGGGCAGGGAAGAATTTTGGGGGAAAGATAATGAGTTTAGTTTCGGAAGTGTTGATTTTTAAGATGTTTAAAGGACATCCAGCTAAAGATGTCTAAGAGGCAGTTGGAAATGTGAGAGTGGAGATCAGCTAAGAGGTTAGGGTTGGTTAGTCTGAGTCTACTTGCTGTGGTGCTGACCTCGTTGTACGCCTGTGAAACCTGAGCAGTCTACCAGAGCTATGCCAGGAAATTGAATGGCTTCCAATTGGATTGTCTTAGGAAGATTCTGAAGATCACCTGGCAAGATAAGGTACCACACATCGAGGTCTTTACTCGAACTAAACTGCCAAGCATTCCAACTCTGCTTCAGAGAGAGCAACTCCAATGGGCTGTCTACTTTGTTCGAATGCAATACGTGTGCTTGCCAAAAAGACTATTTAATGGAGACCTCACAAAGGGCAAGTGTTCACATGGTGATCAGAAGAAGTGATACAAGGACACTCTCAAGGTCTCTCTAAAGAACTTTGGAATTGACTGTGTGACCTGGGAGACATTGGCACAGGACCACTCAGCATGGCATTCCCGCATCAGAGAAGATGCTATTTTCCACGAGCAAAGCAGAGTTGAAACAGCTCAAAGGATTCGCAAGTTTGGAGTATCCACCCGAAACGTTCACATGGACTATTTGTCCCCGACTTGTGGTAGAACATTCTAAGCTCGTATTGGCCTGATCAGCCAGTCCAACACATTGAATCTTGACTCAAGCGCAGTGATGTCATTTTGGTCCTCTTTGAGAACAAAGGACAACAACCAACCAGCACAGGGTTGGTTAAGTAGATCCGAGAATCATCAGCATTGTGATGAGGAGATTCAAGGGAAATAACAGAGGGAGAAAAGAGGAGATAGAGATGATACAGATCTAAAAAGCAGTTAATTTACAGGCTTTTTCAGTTTTCTAGCCTTTTTCTTTCAGCATAGTGTTGTGAACAAATACTCTTTGCCAGAGTCTGTTCAGTCACTAAGAAAAATAGCATATTCCAGAGATCCCCTTGGAGATCCCATATCAATGAGATGTTTGTTGTAGGACATCAATTCTTAATCATTCATTTTCACAGGAATCTACATTCCTGTAAGGGAAAAAGCAAGCATTAAGCATTTCTGAGTTTAAATTCAGAGGACTGAGTGATTCAGACAAAAATATATTCTCTAAGGGCCAACATAATTCTTCCCATTTTCCTTTAGTGACTATTACCCATATGTCATCGAGAGAACAAATTCCTTAGGCTGAAGGAAGTCGTAAGCATAGATCAGTTATTTAAGAAATATTAGTCTGTTTTGTGGTCAAAATGTGATTTTTTTAAAGGCCAAAGCTTTGCTAAATATTAATAGATTTTTCACTTTACTTGGCATAAATTTGGTCAACCTGAATAAAATTTGACTGACAGTTGATTAAATAAAAGCCAGGTGGGCTAATTTCATCAGCCTAGCTGTGAGGGTCTTTTGGCTCTCTATCTGCAGTCTTGGTGATAAGATGGTCACTAGAGGTTCCTTTGAGCATTGTGAAGGTTGCTCTCTCTGCAAATGTTTCCTCTCTCATAGAGTTTGCAGCATCTGTCACTGCTAATGGCAGGCCTTCCACGAGGTGTTAGCCAAAACTGTGAAAATTACCGTGATGTTATCTGTTTAATTTTTCTCATCTGTCTGTTCCTTCCTTTTATACAATGCTAAGCTTAGTGCAAGGATTTCTCACTCACTTCTAAATGGGGAGTGAGGAAAAGACAAGACCATTCATTCTAATCTAAGGGAGGCCAACTCCTAGACCTGTCCTTATCCCTTCAATTCCCCCCGTAAAATTCCTCTGCGCATGCCTACTAGTCAGAGGGACTCGGATAAAATTCCTACAGCAGCTTCATTTCAGAGGGGCCTTTCTAAGGAATTCTATTTTTTACTTGGGTTAGAATAGAAAATCATATAGAAAGGAAAATATGGATCCCTCTTTACCTCCCAATCCCACCTACAACCTTAATCTTCTCAGGGAAGGGACTCACAATAACAAGAAAAGCCTAGAGAAAGAGCTCTTGAGTTTGAGAGGGGTGGTAAATCTCTATGTTATACTCCAACACTGAAGACTTTACAAGAATGGGTGAAGGTGGGGTAGAGAGAGGAGGGGAGGGAGGAGTTGGTGTAGATTTTGGTGAGAGGAGCAAGGGCTCATGGACTACCTTCAAATGGAAAGCACTGTGCATGAGTTTTTAGTGAATTGGGGCAGGAGAGAAGCAGGTATTTGGCTTCTTTTGACACCCTGAATGGTCAAAGGAGAATAGTAAAGGAGGGCATTCATGTATCTTTTTACCTTGGACAGTTCAGTTCACCAAGTAAAAGGATGGAGACACTGTAAACATTAAATCCATTCCAGAGTAACAAAGACCAGATAACTGCTTAGAGCTTTCCTGGATGATAATTGCATAGGAGCATAAATGATGGAAAAATACATCAAAGAATCCCAGGCAACATATTAGCCAGCAAATCTTATTACTATGTTACCTCCAACAGCTAAGATTTACATTGCCATAGCAGCCTTCAAAAGGTTAGGTGATGAACTCTGGATAGAGAATGAAATATAAATGTTTTGGTTAAGGTTGATGTGAGAATTTATTTTGTTCAGCTATATGTATTTGTTAAAGGGGTTGGGTTTTTCATTCTCCTTTAGGAGGAAGGAAAAGGGGAGACAAAGAAAATAAATTTTTCTTCATTAAAAATTATGTTCATTAAAAATCAAAAGGATAAGCGAAGAGGGGGTTTCATGTCACATCCAGTTAAAGGACTGATAGAGGAGATCTTCTTGTTTTTCTTTTTTGAAATGGGAAAGAGGTTTTTCTTGCCATTCTTTGAATTATAGATGGTTTTCTTCTATGAGTTCCTCCTGGAATTGCCATATTATGAAAAGCCTCAAATACTATGTTCACTTCACTTCACTTCCATCTCATTCCACATGCTCTTCTTCTTCCACACAGGCTGCTTACCCTTCCTTCCTTTACCACTTTCCCCTCCTCACACATGCCCTACCCACCTCCCCCAATTTTTAACTCCCCTTTATATTTTGTCTTCTTTTAGCAGAATGCAAATTCCTTGAGAGCAGGGAATGTCTGTTTTTCTTATTTTTTGTGTCCCCAGTGCCTGGCACATAATAAGCACTTAATAAATACATCTATCTATCTGTCTGTCTATCTGTCTGTGTCTGTCATATATCTATTGGAAGTGTGGTCCAATGAAAAGAACACTGGATCAGAAGTAAATAGTTGTTGAACTTTAATCTAGATTCTGCCATTTGAAGCTCATAGAGGTCTCCACTAAAGCCCTACTCTGACATTTTATACTGTCTTAGATTTTTAAGAATTATGATGAAGAGAAGTTAGGGCAGACCCTACCAAGCTAAGGTGCTTTGACTCTGGGCCAGCTGTATATCTTCTGAGGACTAATCTAGCCAGGCTTGGAGAAGCTTATCAATTAGTCAACAAACATTTATTAAGCACCTCTGACATACCAGGAAATTAGCTAGGGGCTAGGGATACAAAGACAAAAATTAAAGTCCCTAGTATCAAGTGACAAAACATGTATACTTCTAAGTAAGTGAAAGTTAATTTTGGGTAGGAGACATAAGCAGGCAGAGAGTTTAGGAAAGTCATCACAAGGCCATTTGTGCAAAGCCTTGAAGGAAACAGGGCATTCTTTCTTTTTTGCCTTGAATTTTTTAATTTTTTATTTATTTTTATGGAATAAAACAAGCATTTCCATAATACGGTATAATAAAAATATGATTGCACATGAAACTGTAGAGCTACTAAGCACAACTTGCTATTCCTTTTAAATATACAAAATTATTATATAAATTTCTGTTTTCCCTCCCCCCACTCTAGAGATGGCTATCATTAGACACAAATATTTATAAATATATATGTATATATATACATACACATATAAATATATGTATATATATATACATACACATACAAATATGCACAAAATCATTCTATTTAAGCTAGGGATTCTAAGAGGTGGTGGTGAAGAGAAAGTATATCCTCAGTGTGAGGGATGGCCTGGAGCAAAGGCACAATTAGAACATAGAGAGTCATGTGGGAAGAACAAGAAAGGCAGTTTAGCTAGATCAGAGAGTGTGTGAAGGAGAAGAATTTCTAATAGGCCTGGAAAGCTAGAACGGAGCCAAGTTGTTAAATGTTTTAAACCACAGTTTGGTTACAAGGTGATGAGTTCTTCAGCTGCAGAATCCCTCACCCTCCTCCTGTTGTGGAGTTCGAATCTGAAATTGTGGAGACAGTACCAGCACTAATGAAATCACCTAATGTGACCTTAGTCAAGATGACTAGGCTTTCTGGGACTTGGTTTCCTCCTCTGTAAAATAAGGGAGCTGAACTAAAGTCTCTTCTTTAATCCTATTTCACCTGCATCTAAGTCTGACCCTGTTCTCATTCTTTGTTCATTTAATAACAATCAAAGCAAACTACTGTTGGCCTGAAGCTCAGTAAACAATTATACATGGCAGTTGGGGACTGAGATACTAAAGAAATTGAAATCCACAAATATCTTATCCAGCGGTTTCAAAATCCTTTCCCAGTAAAACCTTTTATCAGAGCTAACAAGTGGTCAATTAACTGGTTGAGTTTCATCTCCTCTTCTTCCAGTGGAGGTGTTAATTGCAGTTAAGTGGCCAATGAGGAGAAGTGAGTGAAAGAAAGGCAAAGCACAGGGCCCATAGATCTTCAAACTCCATAATAAGTTCCTTAATATTATGTATGCCTGGGGGCACTATGTTGCAATGCTAGTGTTTTTATTCCTTATGAGCTCCTGTTAGGTCCCTTTGGGACCCTATAGTTGCATGATACAGTTAGCCCAAAGTAGTTTTTGTAGCAATAAAGTATTATTATGTAGAAAGCCTACTAGTCTGTCACAGGGTTGTTGTAAGCACCAAGTGAGATAGATAGCTAGATAGATAGAAACATATATACATACGTGCACACACACACATATAGTGTTTTACAAACCTTAAAACTATAAAAAAAATAGCTATTTCTTATTTTATTGGCACAGCATTTAATAAGTAAGACTTGAGGGGGTAATCATTTAAGGATGCCAATCTCCTCAAAATATCACCAAGACAAATCTTAATTTTTATCATTGTTGTTCTTCCAACCCCCTAAAAATGTTTTATTCTCCAGAAAAGGGGTGTTACAAATTCCATGTCAAGATAATATTACTCATAGAGGCAATTCTATGCCCTAAATAATAGCCGTGCATCATACCTCCTTTCTCTGAAAAAGATTTATCTATTCTTCATGGCACAACTACAATCAAAAAGAATAATAAATGGTTATTGTGCACAGCTCTGATGGCAAGGGAATTTATCCTTTGAAAATGGAAATCACCATTTCTGCTATAAATTAAGGGATACCTGTAAGATTAAATGAGATTGAGTTCTGATGGAAGGAATGCATCAAAATACCTGATAACTTAAGATGCCTGAAGGAAAATTGGGTCTAATTTTTTCAACCCAATAATAATGTTCTACCATGCTACAGTACATAATTCATGTGGTTTTACAAACAAGAATTAATACATAAACCATCCCAGGAGAAAGGTAAGGCTCACTTATAAGCTAAAATGGGAGAGATGCTAAGAGATGCTTCCCTTAAATATCAAAGCAGAAATAAATTAATTTACACTAGACATTATGAAATTCTGGATGCTAATTAGAGATTTGGGACTTTGTAATGAAGCCCACCAAGATGTACTCTGCATTTGAAAGAAATGGGGTAATTTCACTTACTTTTACTTAAGCTACTGGGGCAGGAAGGGGAGTGGCAGTAGAAATGACTCCTCCTCCATCACTGTCAATGTCCCCCTCCCAAGGTGTATTGGGGCAGAAAGAACAGATGGAATAGTGTGAGCCAGTTACTGGGAGGTAATTATAACTGCCATTTCTTTAGTGCCTTTAAGAAACAAAAGGGCAGTTAGGTGGCACCATGGATAGAGCACCATTCCTGGAGTTAGGAATATTTATCTTGGTGAGTTCAAATCTGCCCTCAGACACTTACTAGCTATGTGACCCTGGGCAAATAACTTAACCCTGTTTACATCAGTTTCATCATCTATAAAATGATACGGAGAAGGAAATGAGGAAGGACTCCAAGATCTTTCCCAAGAAAACCTCGAATGGTGTCACAGAGTCAGATATGATCGAAATGAATGAACAACTGAAAAAGGTATAAAAAGTATTTTATATACATTATCTCAACTGATCCTCACAATAGCCTTAGGAAGTACGTTCTATAGACATTATTATATCCATTTTAGAGATTTAAAAAATGAAGTTCACAAAGGTTAAAATGACTTGCCCAGGACCATTTAATTAGTACAGATTTTAAAGGTGAGAATTAAAACCAGGTTTCTCCTGATGGAAAGTTTAATTCTCATTCCATCACCCTATGTTGTCTCTACCTTCAATCCAGTCATTGTCCCACAGTCCTGACCTCTCTCAAAAGGAGCATTGAATTTGCAAGCCTATGTTCAAAACCGACTCTTCCTGTTGTTACCTAAGTCATTTAAAGTCTCTAGGCCTTCAGTTTCATTTTTAAAATGAAAGGTTTAACTAGAAGATGTTTGAAGTCCCTTCTAGCTCTAAATGACTCTACTCTTCATCCTCACAGGGTAACAAAAAATATTCTATCATGAATCAAGCAATTTAAGTACTTGAATCAAGTAAAACTATTGACGATTCTAGATGAGTTTAGGTGAATGGAGCAGAAACAACTCCTGCTCGAGAGCTCACCCTGAATATCACGGATAACATAATATTTGAGATTTATTAGAATACATATATATATACATATATATATATATATAGGATAATGAGTTGGACTCAGAATTGATTAGGAGGAGGAAAGTGGGACAAATTAACTTTGGGAAATTACACAACACTTTTAATGATGCCAAGCTTCTTCCTGAAGAAAGGCCCCATCTTTGTAATATCATCTTCTCTTAAACAGCCCTTGATTGAGGCAAAGCAGGGCTATCCATTTTCCACTCATTTTCATTACAGGATAAGTGAAAATTTACTTATACATATATAACATATATTGTATATATAATATATTATATATTTTATATGATGTGTATCATACATATATACATATACATATATATGCATAGTATATATGTGTATATATTTAGCGAAGTCTTAATATATAAACATGCATTATATAATTGTTCATTTGCATTTTTGTATGTATGTATATGGGCATTTATATAAATAAAATATGCATAAATACAAAAAATCATTTTACTGACACCATATGACTTTAAGTCACAGAATTCCAGGATTTCCAAAGAATTAAAAGTTGAAAGTAACCCAAAGGACAATAGAGAGGTGTGAATAGGAGCACATGACCAACAGAGAATTGTGGAGGACATATGGTATAAGAGTAACAGTAGAGAGACATATGACTTAGCATAGCACCTGGCACATAGGAGGTGCTTAATAAATGCTATTTGACTGATTGGCTGACTGAGTGATAAAAAGAAAAAGAATCAGTTATGGAGGAGAGTGAAGGATAACCAATGGACAATTCATGTGCAACATTGATAAAGACACAATGTCAACAAGCCTAGAGAAAGATTGAACGTATGTTCGATGGATGCCCCCTAGAGGGTATTTCAGAGAACAAGTAAAAGGTCCCACAAGAAGAGAAGACACAAAGAGGTGATAACCTTCACCATTGGAAGTAATGCCCATGATGGTGAGATTATAGGACCACAGAAGTATGTCCTTGAGCATTGAAGTTAAGGAGATCAGTTGGTAAAAAAAATGATCTTTCTCCTATTTTCAGAGATTTAAAATTAAAAAGTCACATAAAAATAGAGTGGGGAGGGGGGAAGAGAGAGGATGGCTTCATAAAGGAAGTCTTTCAAGTTTTCTGGAATTACCAATAGCTAACACAACTTATAAAACTCTTTGTCATAAATTTCCACTTCTCACTCTCTTGGTTTTCATGCCTCAATCTACTAAATTCGTAGCTCTGAAGCTGCAAGAGATCTCAGCCATGACCTTCATTTTACAATTGAAGAAACTGAGGCCTAGGGAGGTTGTGAATTGTCCAATGTCACATGTAGAGTAAGTAGCAGAATCAAGATTTGAACCCTGGTCCTCTAACTTCAAATCCAGTGATCTCTCCACTGCAAAGTACTGTCTTTCCTTTACTCTTAGATCTTTCTTTCCATCATGATGGGGACAACTTTATTTCCACTGCTAAGCTGCAAAGCAGAAGAATTCATTCCTTACGCACTTTTCCTTTCTCTTCTAGTAGAGATTTACATTTACTATCAATGTATTTACTGATCGAGCAGCTAGGTGGTGCAGTGGACAGAGAGCCAGGCCTGGAGCCTAGAAGACTCATCTTCCTGAGTTCAAATCTGGCCTCAGACATTTATAAACTGTATGACCCTGGGCAAGTCACTTAACTCTGTTTGCCTCAGTTTTCTTATCTGTAAAATGGGATGGAAAAGGAAATGGCAAACCACTCTAACATCTTTACAAACCGCTCCAGTATCTTTGCCAAGAAAACCTCGAATGGGTTCATATTGAGTCAGACATGACTGAACTGACTCAATAACCACAGTCACCTGTGGCAGGAACCCAAACAAAACCATTTCTACAAGTCTCTTGGCCTCTGATATTTTAGCTTCTCTGAGACAGTAAGCAATTTGATATAGTTTATACATGTTCAGTCTTGTAAAACATTCTATTCTATTGGTCATGTTATAAAAGAAGACACAAACCCAAAAGGAAAAAATATATGAAAAATACAGACAGTGAAAATAGCATAATTCAATCTGCATTCAGACTCCATCAGTTCTTTCTCTGGAGGTGGATAGCATATTTCATCATGAGTCCTTTGGAATAGTCTTGGATCAGTGTATTGTTGAGAATAGCTAAGTCATCATACAGCATTGTGGTTACTGGGTATAATGTTCTGGTTCTGCTAACTTCACTTTGCATCAGTTCATATAAATCTTTCCAAGTCTTTCTGAAAACAGCCTCTTCATCATTTCTTATAGTGAGGTAGTATTCCGTTACAATCATGTACCACAACTTGTTCAACCATTCTTCAAATGATGAGCATCCCCTCAATTTTTCCTTTTCTTTGATGTCTTTGGGCTACAGACCTAGCAGTGGTATCCCTAGGTCAAAGGGTATACACAGTTTTATAGCCCTTTGGACATTGTTCCAGATCACTCTCCAGAATGGGTACCAGATTTTCTAGCAGTTTTTACTCATATTATAGTATGAACTTCACACAAACTACAAATGATTTTGAAAGATACATATCCCTTCAGTTTAGAATCTGAAGGGACACAGAGACCATCTAGTCCAGTGCCATCTTATAAAGACACTGAGGCTCAGAGAGTTTCAAATGATCATGCCTATGATTACACATTGTAAAGAGTACTGGTTCTGGTAGCAGAGGACATGGGTTCAACTCTTGCCTCTGATGCTTACTATGCATGTGACCTCAGATAAGTCACTTAACCTCCCTTGACCTCAATTTGCTCATCTTTAAAGTGGAAGAGGGGTGAAATATATGGTCTTTCATCTCTAAGTCTTTGATCCTGCGTGTAAAATATGTTATTTAAACTTCTTGACTCCAAGTCTAACATTCTACCCATCACACCATCCTACTTTAAATCATTACATAATGCTGAATGAATTATTTTCCAGTTATTTAGCTGCTTTTTATTAACTAAAACACATAAAACTCCTTCACTGTTTGATTTATGGATTTTAGCTTGGAATTTCACTACTCCTTTTCTCCCACTTTTCCCTCTATTGACACTATTAACACAATTTATCTTATACTCTATCCACAGATAAACATTACTTCTTTGGCTTCCTCTGTATTGAAAATAATTCTCTGTAACAATACTACTCTAACTTATATCCTTATGCATTGAAATTATTCTTCATACTTTCCCAAGAAATTGAAACTTAAATATGTGTCAATTTTATTCAATAACAGGGAAAAATCTTGTTTCTCATGTAATGAGTAGTAGAATGGTCCATAACATTTCCAAGAGAATTAAGAATCACAAAATAAATTTCCCTATCCAAAAATAGATAGGTTCAAGCTGGAGAAAATAGAAGTCATTGTGAAGCCTGTAGTGAAGCCTCAAAAAAGATTGAGAGACAGCACAGTGCAGTGGCTAGAGAGCTGGCCTTAGATTCGAGTAGACTTATTTTCAAATTCTGCTTCCGATGCCTACATTTATGTCATGCACGACAAGGCACAACTTAGCTTAAGGAGCTCTTTAAGACAGAATTGATGAAAAGTTTCTGATCTGCATTAAGAGGAGTTTCCTTATTGAGAGTTACCTACTCCACCCCCCGCAATGGAATCATGGATCCAGATTGGGGAGGGGAGGAGACATATAGTTCATCCATGCTCTCTAACCTCATGCACATTTTCAATCTTATACAGTTTTCGAACCTATCTTTTAATGGAAAACGTTCTGTAATGTGACTCTCTTCAATAAAGTAAGAGTAAGTGATGTTGCATGTGGATCATCAAGCATCTTTCTGGAGTTGTATTTGGATTATAGACTCAGTTCCAACCTTAGTTGTGATCCCATACCTTGAACCCAGTCTTTCAAAGAAAGAACCATACAATCTCATTCTCAAGTTGATATTCATCTCATTACACTTGTATTCCAGATTTATAAGTGAACAGATTACTCACTATGAAACTGGAACACAGCAGTGAACATATTCTTAAAACTGGTAGCAAGTACTTCATCCTTTTCTTTAAAGTAGTAGATATTTTCCTTTTGGTCTTGCCTATTATCTTCCTCCTTTAATTTTTTTAAAAAGGGAAATGCAAGTCTTTTTTGGTTTTGTTTCCATCTTGTTATTGTCTAACTACAAATAGACTGCATTTAATTCAGGTGGAACAATTTTCCATGGGTTAGAATTCTATGTGAGTTTAATCCATTTATTTTTATTCTACTGAATAGTGGGTAAAATAGATTATTTTGACTTTTTCTCCTTAAGGAGAATGATAGATAGGAGGGAGAGAGAGAGAGACAGAGACAGAGACACAGAGAGACAGAGAGACAGAGACACAGAGAGAGGGACGGATGGAGGGAGGGAGAGAGGGAGAGAGAGAGAGAGACAGAGAGACAGAGAGAGAGAAAGAGGGAGAGAGGGAGAGAGGGAGGGAGAGAGGGAATGAGAGATAGATAGATAGATGGATAGATAGATAGATAGATAGATAGATAGATAGATAGATAGATAGATAGATAGATAGATAAACACAGAGCTAATTCACTGGGAGTCAGAAGGTCAAGGCACTGCCACTAATAAGCTATATGACTGTGAGCATGTCATTCAATACTTAAGTCTCAGTTCTTTCAACAATAAAATGAGGAGATTGGACAAGATGATCTCTAAGGATCTTTCCAACTATAACATTCTGAGACTGGTGTAACTTTGATTGATTTTATATTTACCTGAAGGAATATACATACTTGTTCTGCATACTCAAAAGAGACTGCTGACTATGCTACTTAATGAACATTCAGTGAATGTTAGTTGAAAATAAAACACCAGACTCAACCAATGAAACCCTCTCTTAGCCTCAGTTTCTTTTTCTGTGAAATAAAAGGGTTTCGGAAAATATTTCTAAGGTCTCTCCAAGCTCTAAATCTATTACATATAAATCTATGACCCAACACCCCACCAGAGAGTAACCTTAGTTGGTGACTTGCTCCAAGCCACTAAATCTTCTTAAAAACTGATTGATGATGATATTAAAATGCATTACATAGATTGTCGGGATTAGAAGGAACCACAAAGGCCATCTAATATAACAAGTAGTTGAGCAAGAATCTCCTCTGTAATATGTCTGACAAATAGCCCGCACATGAAGACTTTCAGTGCGGAAGGAACACATGACACCCCCCCTTCTCCATCCCCCACCAAGGTAGCCTGTTCCACTTTTGGATGACCTGTATTATTAGAAAGGCATTTTTTTCTTGACATCAAGGAAAATTGCCTCTTGGTTATTTTCATTCATTGCTCAAATTACTTGCCCTCTGGAATCAAGACAAACAGAGAAAATCTGTCTGTCTTCCACGTGGAAAATACTTCAAATACTTAAAGAGAGCTGTCATGTCTCCTTTATGGTTTTTCCCCTTGTCAAAGCTAAACATCCTTAGATATCCAACTGATCCATCTGTAGTATGAACTAGAGGCTCTTCTCATTCCTCACTGAATGAATAAATGAAAACATGCTTCTTAAATGCATACTATGTGACAGACACAGTGCACAGCACTAGGGATATAGTGACAAATAGTGAGATGTCTGAGGCCAGGTTTGAACTCAGGTCTTCCTGACTCCAGGCCTGGTGCTCCATCCACTGCACCACTTAGTTCAGGTAAGGTTGGAGCACAGCAGAATACAGCAGAACTATTATATCCTATCTCCTGAACATAATGCCTCTCAATGCTACCTAAAATTACATTAGCTTTATTTGTCTCATACTGGTCTTCTAGCCCACTAAAACACTTAGATCTTTTTCAGACAAATTCTTTCCTAGTCACACCTCCACCATATTGTACTTTTGAAATTGATTATCTGACTCCATGGGTAAGACTTACATTTATCCTTATTCAAATAAATCTTGTGGGACTCAGCCTAATGGGCTAGCCAGCAGTCTAGATCAGCAGTTCTCAAACTTTTTCATCTCAGAAGATCTTTAAACACTTAAAAATTGAGGACTTCAAGAAGCTTTGTTTATATGTGCCATATCTATTTTGTTTATAATATTTACATTATTAGGGATTAAAATATCTTAGTATCGTTATGAAAGCAATTGGCCTTGTGGATGAAGGGGATCTTTGGACAACACTTTGGGAACTATTTGGTTGGCCCCTAGGTTGTGCAGTGGGTAGAGCACTGGCCCTAACACTTAATAACTGTGTGACCCTGGGCCAGTCATTTAACCCCAATTGCCTCACACACATACACAACACACACACTCCTGCAAACACACACAATATCTATGTAAAGTGAGGCAGAATTTAAACTTAGATCTTTCTGACTTTAGTTTAGTGCTCTATTCTCTATGCCACCTACTACCACTAAATATCTAGAAGTAATTAAAAACATCATTTTTTGAGGAGGAAAATACTTCATGTTGTCTAGCCAGTGACTCATGTCATGCTATGTAGTTCTATCAATATGTCCCTCACACACAGTTTTTTCCCAAATACAGTAAACTTCATTACTTGTACTAATTAAATGAAAACTAATAAAATATCATAAGAATAGGATATTGTCAAAGTAAAGGAGTTTTAGTCCTAAAAACAAATGGTGCTAACGAAACCTTGTCTAATAAAAATTCTTTGGGAGCCTGCTTTAAGGAATAGATAAGAATGATTGGTGAATATCTCATTACTTGTATGATTAAGTGGCTGTGGAGGAAAGGAGTCTTCCTAAAGTCATGCTTGTTTCCTCTATGAAAAAGCAATTTGCTCAAGCAAATTGATGGCATAAAGGTAAACCAGCCCAATCCCAGTGGGAATGATTACAATCCACATGTGAATTAATTAGATTTCATCTCATTGTGCTTAATTTGCATGGTTCCTGCCCAGCTTTTGCTGCTGTAGAGAAATTATGTCAATGTTTTCCCCTTGCCTTCGCCTTTGAGGAATATTTTTGTAAGTGCTATTGAAAAGGTTCACTATGGAGTTTAATTAGGATTATAAAAAGAATGACTAGTGCCAGACTGCTTAATGTCAGGACTCACAATTTCTCATTAATGGAGAGCATGAAGTAGCAACTACCTGGAATAGTCTTCTTGCCCTTAATCTGATGGTACACAACTTTCGCATCCCTGAAGGAAAATGTCAGAGCGATGAGGTTAAAACAGAAGAGAAAGGCAGCTCTAGCAATTGCTCAAAAGCCTGAGAGTTGCTGTGATGGTGAAGAATACAACTTAAAGGAGGGAAACCCAGTTCCATTTCTTTTTCTAACTTTTTTTTTTGGTATTTCTTCTTTGCCAAGTTCAGAGAAAGATTTGTGCATGCCCACTCAGTGACCATACTGGGTGAGGGAAGCGAGATCCATAACCTAAAGAAAAACACAGGGCCTACAAGGTTAAAGTATGAATTGGTAAGATTCCAATGAGATGAGAAGATAGGGGTGAAGGCTGAATGAATAATGGTAGAACTTGGCAGGTCCATGAACATGCCTGCTTAAAGCTACCAGCATGAATATAACTACAATTCAAAACGGAGGAAGGGCAATGGCAACATGTGCTAAAGAAATAAGAGTAGGAGATCAAGAGAGATTTCAGCAAAATATTTTGATTTGGGCAGCATCTGCATGAAATGATAACTGAATCCATGAGAGCTGATGAGATTCTCAAGAGGTGGCACAGAGAAGGAAGAGAAGATAATCCAAAGCAAATCCTTGGAGGATCCAAAGCAAATCCCCACTCTCCCTTCTTAGTGGGTCAGAGCAGGGTGATGATCCAACACAGGAAAATGAGAAGTGGTCGGACAGATAGGAAAGAAATAGGAGAGTGAGCCACTTGCATATGTATTTACGTATACATTTGTAGCCCAGGCACGGCAATAGCTTCTAACTCTTCCCAGGCTCTTTCTCTCCTTGGGTTGGGGTTAGCACATTTTGCCTGATTTCATCTATTCCAGCAGGTCACTAGTTCTCCAGAGAGGCGGCCCTCTGGCTATGACTCGACTCTCAGGATCTCAGGGGTGACTCTTCTGGGTGACTATTCCCAACAATAGTACAAATCAGCCACTTATCACTAATCCTAACCAAATTACTTATAGCACTGAAAATGCAAAATGACCACTTCATATTTATATAATGTTCCATTCATAAAGCTCAATTACATTCTCCCACCATTGCACAGTATCCACAAGGAGAGCAGTCACACACCTAAAACTGAACACATGTAGCAAACGCGTGTACCCTGTGCGAGTCACGACTCTGGAACTGTAGACTTCAGTGTCTTCTTCCCATCTCGTGATTTATCCTTAATGTTCCCTGACCTGATGAGTATAGCTTCTGTTTGGAACAAGTGCCTCCACTCCTAAACTAAGCTGTGCTTGAGACTTACACTTCAGTGGGCACAAAATCTCAGCTGAACTACTGGATCATCTGGGTTTCTCTGATCCTCTGTTTCCAGATTGTTCCTTTGCTCAGTTGGACTCATTCCTAGACAACTACCCATTACATCTGACTTTGGGCTTAGCAGTTATCTTTAGCTAAAAGAGTATCTTTAGCTAAAAGTGTTAGGAAAAGACAGTGACCTAAAATTTCCAGAAGCTTTTCCAATTCTGCTTCTCTGAAAGATTATTCTTCTTTTCCACCTCTTAGAAACAACAAGCAACAATGGAGAGAAGCGATCTTCTATCTTTTTGGCAGCAAATGACAAACCACTCCAATATCTTTGCCAAGAAAACCCCAAATGGGGTCACAAAGAGTCAGACATGCCTGAAATGACTGAACAAACAACATAATAAAGAGCAGTTTATTTTCTCTACTTCTTTTTCTCAGCAGCAGGTGGCAGGAAAGAATGTTATGGCCTTCTCTTTGGGCCAATCAATCTGCCCCAACAAATGACATCGCCTCCAAAGAATTATAGTCTCTTTTTAGCATGGTTCTGAAGTCTATCCTTTCATTTCTGTGTTTCCTTCTCCTCTAATCTTTTTTTTTAGCTCAGCAGTTGAATATTCACTATAAATGACCTCTCCCAAATTCTCATCTTCAATCTGTAATCAGGTTTATCCTATCCATTTATCCTACAATCATAGAGCAATTCTTGTGTGTCCATTGCACCAAGTATTAACCTAAAATTTCTCAAATTCTTCCATGCAAATCACTAACTCAGACTAGGTAGTCCATTTACTCCAATGTTCTACCCTTCGTCATTTGCAAATGAGCAACCATTATCTCAAAACAGAGCTCCAAGCCAGAATCAACTAAGCAACTACCTCTTTTAAAACTCTTAAGACATGCTACAAACAAATGATCGGTCAAAGGTCACCCCCTTGTCCATTTATTGATTATTTACATAGCAAGGTTATCTAGTAAACACTCAATAAATATATGTTCAATGAATAAAAGTAACAAATAACTGTGATAATTCTAACTTCAAAACGTTGAGAGGGAGCATAGTCAAAGCATAATCACCCACTGGGTACCAACTCACCCTAATTATAGGCCAGTATCCAGATGTTGGAGTAGCCGAATGATACATTGGATAGAGTGCCTGGCCTGGAGTGCAGAAGACCTAAGTTCGAATCTAACTTCAGACACTTACTAACTGGGTGACCCTGGGTAAGTCACTTACCCTATTTGTCTCCATTTCCTCATCTGTAAATGAGCTGGAGAAGGAAAAGGAAACTACAGTAGTATCTTTGCCAAGAGGATCACAAATGGAGTCATGAAGAGTCATACACAACTGAAACAATTCAACAACAACAACTGATGTGGATATAACCAAAAGTATATACATTTGTTATTTATGGATATAGTACAAGGAAATAAAGATTGTACCCAATTATTTTGAATCACATCATTTTGTTTTTCCTTGCCTTTCCTTGTTCAAAAAGCAAGGAACATTACAAAGGATGAGAGAAGAGATGGCACACATCAGTTCTGGATATGAATTTGCAATGCTCCCTGAATGCAAGTCCAACACTTATCACTTATTAACTTTGTGTCCTCCCATAAGTTAGGGAATGCAGCATAGCATAGTGGAAAGGGATAGATTTGAAGTCAAAGGATATGAGTTTGAGTCCAGGCTTTGCCATCCAGTGCTTACCACATTGCCTGGCACATAGTAGGTGCTTAATAAATGTTTATTGGTTTATTGGCTGGCTGACCAGTATAATGTTGGGTAAAACTCCAGCCTCTCTGGACCTTCCTCATCTGCAAAAAAAAAAAAACTATGAGGTTTGACTAGATGACCTCTAAAATTCCTTCCAATATGAAATCTATGATCCTGTCACTTAACTCTTTATTGCATCAGTGTCTTCAGCTGTAAAATGGTATAGTAATATTTGTAGTACCTATCTCCTAGGGTTATTGTTAGGACAGTACTTCGTAAATTTTAATGTACTTTTAAAAAGTGTGAATTATTTGTCAAATTCATTTATCCTATGGGAATGTGAAAAGACATTGATGATTCACCACAATGAATCTATTCAAAGCATGAAAGCTCTAAGAGCTGAATATGCATTGCATTGCCCCTGAAACCAACAGAACTCCAAGGTTTGATGATTTATGTAGCCAATAGCACCACTCACTGGCGTAATGGTCACAAGTTCCAACACCAACTATTCACTCCCACCCCTCCTAATCAAGGGGATATAGTAGGGAGAAGACTGATGCCCTTTTCTCCCTAGACAATTTTACAGACAATTTTAAATGTATTTACAGATGAGAAAACTGAGGCAAACAGGATTAGCTAGTAAGTGTATAAGGACAAATTTGAACTCAGTTCCTCCTGACTCCAGAGCAGATGCTCTATCTACTGCTCCACCTGCCCCAGGAATCAGTACTTTTGCCTTTCTTCGTACACCCAGTACGTCACACAGTTCCTGCATAGTAAGCACTTAATAAATGTTTATTGATTTGATTTATCTTGACAGCCCCGGGGATACAAAGACAAAAGCAAAACAGTCCTTGCCCCAAAAGAGCAGGAAATGATACATTGTAAGGTCAATGGGGAATAAGATATTCCCCACCCATCAATAGGCCTCATGTGGAGCCCATTAAGGGAAGCTTGCTTGCTTGTAGGAAGGCTTACACACCTTTTGTTAATTTCTAATTAGACACTGAGCCTACTAGCTGAAAGAGTATATATTGTGAGAGGTGAGCTTTTGCTTTGGGGGCTTGCTTATGAGAGAGATGTTATGATTCCCTGGTCAAGACTTTGAGTGGCAGTATGTTCAGAGCCCCTGACTGTTCAAAGGTAAAGGCTCTCTCGATCCAGTGGTGGATGTAAAGTATATGTAGGTGTGTATGTATATTTGTATGTATGTATAGCAGTTTTGCTTTGATTCAGGCAGTAGAGCCCTGTCTGTTGGTCTTTATTTCTCTTCTCTGTATTTTTTTCTGTTTAAATTAAAGAAGATTGTTAACCCCTTAAACGGCTATCTTTCCTAGTAAAGCAGATAAAAGAATCTGCACTAGCAGCCATCCTGGGTATGCCAGTGTGGTTGTCGTTACATATGTAAACATAAGAAATACTTATGAAATATATGAAGAATAAATACAAGGTAATTTCAGATACACTAGGGGATGGAGGGAGGGTCCTAGCAGCCCGGGGGGGAAACAGAATGGATTCAGGTTAGAGGAGCTTATCTTTTTTGATGACAAAGAAGTAAAAACTGAAGGAGGGGATACCCATCAATCTGGAAAGGGCTGAACAAGTTATGCTATGTGAATATGATGGAATACTATTGTCATGGGAAAGCTAGATGGCACAGTGAGTAGAGCACTGGCCCTGGAATCAGGAGGACCTGAGTTCAAATCTGACCTCGGGCACTTGATATACTTATTAGCTGTGTGACCTTGGGCAAATCACTTAGCCCCAATTGACCTGCCTTCCCCTCTCCAAAAAAAAAAATTAAAAAAAAGAAATGATGAAGCTGGATGGCTTCAGAAAATCTGGAAAACTCTGTATGAGTTAATGCATAGTGAAGTCAGCAGAACTAGGATAACAATCTACACAATAACAGCAATATTACAAGGAAAGTCAACTGTGAATGACCTAGTAATTCTGATAAATACAATGATCCACCACAACTGCAAAAGATTCATGACATCAAATGTTATCCACCTCTAAATAGAGAACTAATAGACACAGAGTACATATTAAAGCATTTTTCTGTCTTTATTTTAATTGCTTTTTTTTCTAGAACATGGCTAAAGTGGAAGTATGTTAATGTTTTGCATGATTGTGCATGTATTTCTGGGCCTTCTCAATGCGTAGGTGAGGACAGAGAGAGAAAATGTGGAATTCAAAACAAAATTTTTTTAAGGTACTTAGATTTTATACTAGAGGCAATTAGGAGCCACTGAGGCTTTTTTTGAGCATCTTTTAATGTATGCCCCAGGGCTGGGGCATGACATGATCAGATACCTGCTTTGGTTTGTTGTTGTTTAGTCATCCCAGTCATGTCTGACTCTCTGTGATCCCATTTAGGGCTTTCTTGCCAAAGATACTGGAGTGGTTTGCCATTTCCTTCTCGAACTCATTTTACACATAAGGACCTGAGGCAAACAGGGTTAAGTGACTTGGCCAGAGTCACACAGCTAGTGAATGTCTGAGGCTGGATTTGAACTCATAAAGATGTATATTCCCAATTCCAAGCCCAATGCTCTATCCGCTGCACCTTAAGCTATGTAAGGTGCTCTGTAAACCTTAAAGTGTTATATAAATGTTTGCTATTAGTGATGATTGATCACATAATGGTTAATTATCAACAATATTATTAATGATATCACTTTGGCAGCTGTCTGAATAAGTTGTAGAAGGGAGAAACTGGGGGCAGGGAGATCATTTAGGAGGCTACGTGCTTTTTTGTTCATTTTCGCATTATCTGAAGTGTCCTTCCTCTATATGTTGAAATCCTCATATTTTTAAATCCAATACAAATGGCTTTTCCTTCTCAAAGACTTTCCCGATTCTCCTGATTATTTTTATTCTCTTGATTATCCACCTTTCATAGCATTTCATTTTGTAACCCTCCAATGCACTTTTCTAACACTGTTACCTACTTACAGCATAGCGGCTAGGTGGCTCAGTGGATAGAGTGCCCGGCCTGGAAGTCTGGAAGACTCATCTTCCTGAGTTCAAATGTGACCTCAGACATTTACTAACTATGTGACCCTTACCAAGTCCCTTAACCTTATCTGCCTCAGTTTCCTCATCTGTAAAATGAGCTGGATAAGGAAATGGCAAACTAATCTAGTATCTTTGCCAAGAAATACCAAATGGGCTCACAAATACTGGAATACAACTGAAACAAACAAACAAAGTAATGAGCCAGGAATAGCTTTGGCCAGGAAAGGTATGAGCACATACTAGAAGGAGGACTTGTTCTGGAGCCAAAGGACTGTGTTTAAATCCCATCTTCGATGCTTACTAAAGAAAGAACTTGAAAATGGCACAGAATTTGAAGTCAGAAGACGTGGATTTGAATCCTATCTCGGCCACTGCCTGTGTAACCTGGGGGAAATCATTTAACCTCTTTGGGTCTTAGGTTCTTCACCTATAAAATAAATAATTTAGATTTGATGACCTCTAAGTTCTCTTCCAACTTAAATCAATGAGCTTGTGAATGGGCTCAGGGCCTATTTGCCATATCAGCTCTGTAACTGAGCTTAAAGTCAAAGACAGTCCTCACCCTAACATATAATCGAGAGTGGGAATTCTGAAAAAGGAAGAGACAACAAGTCGCCTCTAACCCGGCTCAGCTCCTGACTCTCTGGTCTACTTTTCCATCTTCTCTACAGCAGCCTTCTCATGCTAGAGATGCCTTCACCTTTCCAAATGATGAGTTCCCCCTGCCCTAGCCTCCTTTTGAGAAAGTATTCATACCAGCCATGCTCTCATCTAACCTGGCCAAGCTCCTGCTTCTCTGGATTACTTTTTCATCTTGCTCCTGTGCAAATATCTTCCCCTCCATGCCCCCACCGCATTCTTGCTTTTCATCTCCCCTTTAATTGTAGTCCTCCTCCATTGTAATGTAAGCTCTTCAAGGGTAGGAATTGTCTTTCTTTTTCTTTGTATTTTTATTAACAGCACTTAGCACAGTGATTGTGGTTGTTCAGTCATGTCTGAATCTTCATATTGTCCAGGGGGTTTTCTTGTCAAAGATACTGGAGTAGTTAGCCATTTCCTTCTCCAGTAGATTAAGGCAAACAGAGGTTAAGTGACTTGCCCAGGGTCACATAGCTAGTAAAGGTCTAAGGCTAGATTTGGACTCAGGTCTTCTTGACTCCAGACCTAGCACTCTATCCACTGAGCCATCAAGTTGCCCGTATAGCGCAATGATTAACACAGAGCAATCTCTTGATAAATACTATATTTAATCTAAACTAGACTAACTGAAAGACATAATGGTGTCCAGCAGGACACTGAGCCTAGATGCTACCCTAGAACTGTAAGTGAAGGAACTGACATTAACTAGAGTACTGAGCAAGCCTTAACAGATGACTGGAGAGTATGTCAGAGAAAGTTGAGGTGAGGAAAAGAAAAAAAGGAAGGTTATCCCTTTAAACTCTACCCACCAATACAATAAATAGCTAGAATACAATTATTTTAGGACTACTTCTTGATGTCTTATTGTTTCACCAAATTAAAATTTTGTTCCATTTGACTTTTCCCTGGGCATAGATCCTTTGGAAAGACCCCAAACCTACCCTTATAAATCTGAGAGAAAAAAAGAGCTTCTTCACACCAAGATCAGGTGACCTAATGGGATCAGAGCCCCTCTAGAGGCAAGAATGGTGGTGGCAATGATGATGACAGTGACCTAGACACATCTAAGTGCATTAACAGATAAAGAAATGGGGGGTGGGGGCAGTTCTAAGTACTATTCCTTTCTTGCCTAGAGTGTTGTTCTTTGTAGACCCATGACTAATTTTCTGAGAGTTTTCTTTGCATACACACCTGTGCATACCAATGGGACCTCAAGAGGGAGAGACAGCATGGCAGGGACTATTAACTTCCAAGTGCCTGAACAAAAGTGGGAGCTGCTGCTTGTATTTACACAGTTTGCATTACACTTATCTGACTGCAGATGCAAGTGTCTTCTACAGAGAGCTTATGGGCTAAGTCAGGCAAGCATAATCTTATAAGTGCATTCAGACATACACTAGCCATTATGTCATGCTGTTGGAGAGCAGGCAATTGCCTGTTTCATTTATCAAAAATTCTTAGGTCTCTATCCTAAGTAAGATCCTGTGCTAGTTTCTGTAGGAGGGTACATAGATAGAGGATTCTTTCCCTATCTTCTAGGAGTTTCCTTTCTGTTTCAATAGAAGATGCAAGGATATGAAAAGATAACTAACAGTTTAAGACTGCAGGGTCATAGGTGTAGAGCTAAAAGTGACCTTTACCTAGCCTGAGCCTCACATTTCACAAATGAGGAAACAAAGACCCAGGGAAGTTCAATTCTATTCAACAATTAATCAACATTTATTAAGTCCCCACTATGTATCAGGCACTGTGCTAAGTTCTGAGGATACAAAAAGAGGCAAAAAGCAGTTCCTGACCTCAAGGAGCTTACAGTCTAGTGAGAAAGACGGCATACAATGCGTACAAAACAAGGTCTATACAGAATAAATAGTAAATAATTAGCAGAGGAAAGGAACTAGAATTAAGAGGGATAAAGAAAGGCTTCCTGTAAAAGGAGGAATTTTAGTTGGGACTTAAAAAAAGCCAGGAAGATCTGTAGGTGGAGTGAAGAAAGGACAGCATTCCAGGCAAGATGGAATATCTTGCTCATGGAACAGCCAAGAGGCCTGTGTCACTGTCTAGAAGAGTATACACTGGAGAGAAAGGTATAAGGAAATTAGAAGAGTAGTAAGAGGTTAGGATATGAAGTAATTGATAACTTAATATCCCATCTGAAGCAATGAATAGAGTTCACAAAAGTACTGGAAGACTTGTATGAACTGATGCAAAGGGAAGTGAGGAGGACCAGGACCACAACAATGTCAAAGGAAAGAACAATAGCAGAATGATGACCCACTTGATCACAAAAAGAGACATGACAATGTATCTCCCTCCTGTCTTTGTATAAGGGAGTCTCTATGGAAGTAGAATACTGCATATACTGTCACACTTAGTTGATAATGTTTCTTAATTTTACTGGGATGATTTTTTTCTTTTCTTCTTTATATGTTTTATAAATGATGACTCTCTGGGTGGGAGAGAAAGGACATATGTTGGGAAACAAAGGCAATCTAAAAGTAAAGATATTAATAAAATTGATTTAAAACATCATAGAATCAAGAAGGAGATGGATAGGAAGGAAATCCAAGTAAACCAAAAATTTACTTTCATTGACTTTCTTTCAGTCACTCACAGAACCTTACTTGGCCGAAGGGTTAAGTTGGAAAGGTTTATTTAAATATGAAAACTGAAGGGCCAGAAATTAAGTTCTGAGGCCAATCCCAGTTTAGGCCAAGTTCATCTGGCTCGACACATTCTCAGACTACAAAGAGTGGGTCTGTTAGTTGTTTACCTTCAAACCAAATGCATAGGGAACACAGTGCAATAGGAATCTAGACTACCTGAAATATATGTTCTACTCTTTGCCTTGTTGCCATCTCATTGTATAATAACAATGGGATAATTCACTTTACATCTCTGGGTTCTTCCCTAAAATGAAAGGGCGGAATGGGACAAGTTCTAAAATCTCTTTCGACTGTAAGTCTACTGCTATGGGAATACTGCCACAAGTCCATAATCTCATCATTATGGGTATTTCCATAAGAATGGCTTCTCATCTTGTGTGGTTCTTGTCCATGTCTTCCACAGATCACAGTGGAAATGAAAAAGGCGATGTTCTTGTAATTCAAGATCTGGTCACCAGGTGACAGCATCGTACTTCATAGTGACAGTTCTCTTGCTTCCATTGTAGTAACCAAAATCTAAGGCTTAAGGAAAATTGGTGCATCTCTGCTCCCTTTGCTGTTTTCACTTGCATTCTGTTGTTAATCAAGGATCACAGGGTCACATATCTAAAGCTGGAAGTTCCTTAGAAATCACCTAGTCCAGCCCCCTCATTTTACAGACGAGGAAACTAATGCTCAGGGAGAGACTGTTTCATAGCCAAAGTCACAAGGGAAATAAATTGCAGTGATAGAATCTGAACTCAAGTCTTCTGACTTCAGAGCCAGTGCTCTTTCTCACTATATCCCACTGCCTCCCCAGAATGTTTTTGAATGTGATGTAATTTGTGTCTATTTTTGTAGGCTCATGTTCATGTTTAGTCCTGGTGAATATATGGATATGTACACACATATAATACTCCAAATGCCAATGAGTGATACAGTGTGATGGGTAGCAAAATTTTCCTGACCTTTTAAGGGAGGATGTTATACATATACTATTACCTTAAGCAGGAAGTAGGGAGGTAACGAGCACACTCCCTGGTTCGGCCCCAAATAAAAGTGAAATTTAAGCTTGATATTAGAAAAAAAAATATCGTAACTGGCAAGGGGTTCCTTCTCATTCCTCAATCAGAGACTAGATAATTGATTGTTAAGATATATTGTAGAAAGGATTGTTTTTCAGGTATGGATCAGACTGGTTGAGAGATCCCTCCCTTTTCTGAAATCCTGTAGTCCTGCAAAATTAGTCATCTTAGGCTTCCCATGAATAATTCCATGAATATTATTTCTGAACTATTAGAATTAGAAGAGATTAACATTTGGGGTCCCAGCAAGGTTGTGTGATTTGCACAAGGTCATTCAGCTAGGTAATTGGGACTGGGAGCAAGGACTAGAACACATGCCTTCTGTTTGCAGATCCTGTTTTTGTTCTACCTCTTGTCCTATCACTGAAACATCAGTGACTTCAGTCTATCTATCAATCTGTATCAGTTTACAACTTAGTCTTTGCCTTTAAACTTAAAACTCTGGATAATGTCCTTAAGACATGAGAATTAAAAAAAGAAGAAGAAAGAAGGATTTCTGGATCTACTTTTTTGGTTAGTGTTATGCTTTAAAGATTGACCCCACATTCTGACTTACTCTAAAAGAGATCTCCTGTTCTCTCAGCAGCCACTCAATTCACAGAAATATAGGTCCAGGGTTAATACTTTTTAAGTGTCTCTTCTGAATGTTAACTCCAGGCAGTAGAATCCCTAGAACCAACAATGCCAAAAACATTTCATCATGTTTTTTATTCTTCATGGAGAAGCCATAAAGGACCAGCCCACTGTGGCTAGAACACAAAACTCCATATGGGATCTAGGAGCTCATCAAACTAGACCTTGACATGGGCAGGCTCATCATTCACAAACCGGGAGGACAGCACCATATACCTCCTATGAGAGAGACAGAGACAGAGAAACAGAAAGAAAGAAACAGAGAAAGAAGAGAGACAGACACAGAGAGAGAGGGAAGAGAGAGCAAGAGAGACAAAGAGACAGAGAGAGAGAGAGAGAGAGAGAGAGAGAGAGAGAGAGAGAGAGAGAGAGAGAGAGAGAGAGAGAGAGAATATGTGCTGGCTCTATCCAGAACCAGAGGGAAGTATAATGAGGCTATTTAAAAGCAAGAACGGACATAGCAAAGCCTCACATTAATATCTGCCAATTTTTTTTCCTTCAGGTTTGCTTTCTCTCTGCCAAGTTGGATGCTTGAAGGACGGGTTGAGGATTAGGGCTTTGTTTAAATGCAAAACAATTTGCTATTAGGAAGTGAGACTTAGTAACCCTATACTTGGCCTTGGGCTTACCAAAGAAGTTAGCATAATAGCTTTTATTTTGCTCTTCCCAGTAAGATTTTCTGTTATAAGAAAATGAAATTAACAGTCTTTAAAAGGAGGCATCAAGGGGGGAGGGGGCACATGCCCATCGGTCCCATAAAGAAGTCTAGTGAAATAAGCAATTACAGGTTTTTATCTAATTATTAAAATACCATTGTTCCAGATAAGTTGTGGGCTTCTTTTATATGTATTCAGGCACTTAGCCAATCCTCCTCCAGCAGACAGACCTCTTTCTCTGTGTCTCTTTATCTCTGTCTCTCTGTCTCTATCTCTGTTTCTGTCTCTCTCTGTCTCTCTGTCTCTCTTTCTCTGCCTTTGCTCTCTCTCTCTCTCTCTCTCTCTCTCTCTCTCTCTCTCTCTGCTTTCTCTCTCTGTCTCTCTCCCTCCCTCCCTCCTTATATATTCTTTCCCTAACTTATATTTCTTTCTCTGTTGCCTTCAGATATGCTCAAGTTTCTCAAATCTTTAAAAAAAAACCTTATTGGATCCTATCATTTCTGTTCGCTTTTGTTCTATGCCTGTAGCCAAGCTCCCAGAAAAAGTTGTATACATTCTGTGCTTCTTTTTCCTCCTCTCACACTCTCTCCTTAAATCTCAGCCATGGGACTTCCAACCTTACCCCTCAACTGGAGCAACTCTCTCCAGAGTATTAAGAATCTTTTAATTGTCAAAACTTTTCCCAATCCTCATTCTTCTTGACCATTCCGGAGTATTTGACATTATTCATTCCCCTTTCTTCCTCCCTTCTCCTCTCTGGCTTTTCATGGAACTGCTTTTTGGTTATAGTACCCGTTAGGCTGCTCCTTCTCTGACTTCTCTGTTAGATCATCCATGTCATACCAGTAACAGTGGTTCCGCCTCTAAGTTCTGTCCGATGCCTTCTTCTCTTTTCTCTCTTCACTTTCTCACTCAGATCAACTCATATGGATTCTGTTCTCATCTCTATGCAGATAACTTGCAGATGTCTATATGTAGAACTAGTCTCTCTCCTGAGCCACAGTCCTGAATGATCCAATACCTGTTGGGCATTTTGAAAAACGTGTCTCATAGGCATCTTCAATTTGAAATATCCTATCTCTTCCCCCCATACCCACACTCCCTCCTCTTCTGAACTTTCATGTTATTGTTGAGAGCATCACCATCCTCATCATTCAGATTCATAATCTCACCAGTGTGTTACTCTTGACTCACTTTCTCATCGCACATATCTAATCAGTTGTACAGATAAGAGTTCTGGATTTGAAGTCAAGAATGCCTGTGTTCAAATGTGTGACTGAGCAAAAAAAAAATCTTTTTGTGCCTCAGTTTCCTCATTTAGAAAATAAGTAGATTTGGTTCAGTGGTCTCTAAGGTCCTTCCCACCTCTGCTTATATGATTCTTATCTCTTGTATTCTAAGAGGAAGAAGTAAAGAAGTACATTATGGACATGGGGGCTATAAACACAAAGGCATGAAGGTGGGAGAGGATATATTTGTAAACTGGAAATGTCTAGCAGACTTTTTTGACTGAAGCAGAGACATAATTCAGGAAAAACATCTATTGGGATCATACACTGAAGAACTTTATATCCCTGGCTGAGAATTATATAATTTATTTTAGAGGCAGTAAGGACACATTGGAGAGTTTTAAGAAGGGGAGTGACATAGTTACTCAGAACCATGAGGTCACCTAGTCCAACACCCCCCCCCATCTTTACAAATGAGGAAACTGAGGCCCAAGAAGTTAAATAACTTGCCAAGGTTACAGATCCAAGAAGACTGGCAGAGCTGAAGCTAGCTAGGACTCTGGCAAGGTGCAGCGGAGGGCGTGGGGTAGGGTGAGGCAGAAGGGCAAAAAGAAAGACCATATATTTAGGGTTGAAATGATGAGAAAATTCCTTTTGGTTCTTTCTCCCCTCTACTATAAGCCTGCATAAACATAGGCTACTTTGGGGTTATTGTTAAATGAGTCCAAAGATAGAACACTGACTTGTTTCTGACTACTTTATTATATTACTTTTAAATCAACGTTCAGAAATGAGGGAGTTAACTGAGGTACTCATCCAGGCGGCTGTAAGTTGGACAGCTTGGGTTGGTAGCCGCTTGTCGGACTGCTTCTGGCTGGAGGGTGTTTGCTGACCTACCTTCTGCTCTGTTTCTCTGCACCTCACCATGAATCCCAATGTACTCTGCGGAGCTGCACACTGCTGACATTTTCCAGGCATGCCCCGTGTTTTCCTTCTGATGAACAAATGTTGAGTGGTGGGTGGATTTGTAAAGAAAGCATTCTGTCTGTTTGAATTGCCCTTCTGGACATACACGCCGCTAGTTAGACTAACACAAGCACCTCCAGCAGCTCCAAGTGTTTGATCAGTGGATAAGGAGAGGTCTCTCTGACAGCATTTTCTAAGCTTGGCAACATCTGAGACAATCTCTTCTCTGGTGTTGCTCCTGAGTTGGCAGTATATTGAGGCAATAACAGGACACCCAAGGTTGTAGAAATTGCCAGGATGGCAGCTCACAAATGTTTTTTCTGTCTATCTTGGTCTTGGTGTGGAAAAGTCTTGCATGGTAAGAATTATGTCCTTCTGTAGGAGTTATCACATCACCAAATACTCTCATTTTATCAATTTCCTCAAAAACACACACTGTCACATGCTCTCTTTTTACTGTCCAGGTACCTTGGAAATTGGCAATTGCTACAAACTGAGATTTAATTTATTTTTATTGTCTAGACTTAAGAAAGCCATGGAAAAATGTTAATAATGCAGATTAAACCTAAAAATGTGTCCTATGTACATTTTCCCCCGGACAGTCAGTTGTCAGACATTTCCCAGCATACTTCTTGTTATAGGCCATGCTCTGTGTGGCCTCTATGACCTTAGGTGAATCAGTCCAGCTCTCTGGGTCTCAATTTCTTTGCTTGTAAAATGAAAATGATGGACTAGATAATCATCACTGACTCTGCCCACTCTAATATTCTAGGATTCTGATTCTTTACATGACAGGCATTTAGGAGCCACTGAAGTAGCCTCACATTTGATAAATGCACAAACCGCGGCTACTGGGCTAAGAAGAATGCTTCAATAAAAGGTGCTGGGAAAACTGCAAGCAGTCTAGCAGAAACTAGATATAGAGCAGCATCTCATACCATGTACGAAGCCAAGCTCCAAATCAAATATAACTTAGACATAAAGGGTGATAGCATAAATAAATTAGTCCCTTAGGATCAGATTGGTCACCACACTGATCAGAGTTCTTAATTTGTTTGAAGTTGTTTGTCTTACCAATAATGTTATTATTATGTAAATTGTTCTAATTAGCACTGCTGATGGGTTAATAACAGCATTCTTCCAATAATAGAAATATGTTCTTCATAGACAGTATTATTAGCTGGAGGATTTTATGCCTTACATAGGTAGACATCATCAGTATCAGAACAAATTTTTGTTCTTTGTTGATGAGGCAAAAAAAAACTGCACCGATGGTGTCAAATTCAAATAGAGACAGGTGACACTAATCCAGTACACAAGGATTCCTGTAGGGGATACTACATATTGACAGTTTTTAAATGTACTATTATTTATGTTTTTACCATATTTTTATTTATTTTGTTAAATATTTCCCAATTACACTTTAATCTGTTCCTGGTGAACTCAGGAGTTGAGTGTTGCATGTTTGACATCTCTGTTCTGGACAATGCCTGGGCATATCTATTCAATTCAGCTCAAATTTTTAGTGCCTGCTATGGTTAAAAGAGTCACCTCAAAACTGGGAAAACAAAGTTGAAGAACAATACAGACTCTACCCTCAAGTAGTTTGTAGGCTGATAGGAACAAATTGTATCATCTATGGCAAGACTGGAAACAAGGAACCACATATTCAAAATTCAGAAAGTTTCAACCTTTTTACCATGTTCAGAAAATTGTCCCATCTAGTCTAGTGTATTCATCCTTTTTTTCCCTTACTAGAAATCTAAGCCTCTTCAGTTCTGTTCTTTATTTTGAGTCTGGAACACAAAATATAAAAGAAAATTTCATCACTGTCAGCTTCCTCAGGATTAAACTCAGATGACCATAACGGTGCCTGAAAGGAAAAGGAGACTTTTTTAGTAAGAGATGATTCATCTGACCTTTGGTGACTAATCAGGCACAAATTTTACAAAGCAGGCTGTAGAAGGGGCTGTTTATTCCGAATTAGAACACTAATGAAAAGGATCACCACTATTTTTTGCCCATTCGCTGCTATTTCAAGCTTCCTCCCACTCCCACTTGCTACCCTTCGCTAGATTTCCAAAACCCGGAAGCTAGAAGGGTAGGAATCTCTTTGGTCTCATTGTTATTGCTGTTGTGACATATATACAAATGTGGGTCCTAAAGATTTCTCTTCCCTACTTCCTCCCTCCCTCCTTAGAGCCCTTCTCCTACATACACACACTCCTACCTACCTGTTACTAAGGCAAGTCCTCTGTTACTAAGTCTAGGACTAGAGTAGGAGAATCCCTCCCATTTTCTACCATGAATAGGTCACCAAGGATCACAGATCAACATCTGGAAGGGACATCATCAGGTAGTTCAACACCGTCATTTTAAAGATGAGGAAACTGAAGCACGAGGAGGTCACACATTGAAAGCATCAAAAGCAGGATTTGAACTCGTGTCCTCTGACTCCATGACCAATGATTTCTCTCTGGTACTACACTACCACTTTTCCAACAGTTAGAAGGAAGGAGTCAGCACCTTAAGCTTTCTGTTTCTGAATTACTTCAAATTCTCATGTACCCTGCGAATGAATCAACAAGAGGATGCCAACAATTTAACATGACACAGAGTTGTGTCCTTGATGAACACAGCGTGAACATCTGCGGGTCATAAATCTTTGGGGAAGAGTTGTCATTTGAGAACCTGCGCCAGATGAGTAACCAGCTGGAGATTTGTTTCAAAAGCCTTCCGTCCTAGAACTTCCATCCCAAACTTCAGAAGATCCAAAATACTAATGTCAGAATATAAGGTGAGAACCGCTGGGCTCAGGGAGTTGATGGAGAGGCAGCTGTGGTACTTTCTGAATTAGGGATCAGAAAACCAGCTTTGAGTCCTGTTTAGGAAACTTATTATCTCTGTGAACTTGTACAGTCCCTAGCTATGTAACACTATTTGTGTAACCTCTCTAAGCCTCAGCTTTCCCACTTATAAAATGAGGAAAATAATATTTGTACTTCTTGTCTCATGGCATGGTAGTAAAGTCTAGATAAAATAGCATATTTAAAACTGCTATGTTTGTCCTTCATTTCTGAAGAGGACCGTGACATCAGGGAAATGATGACATGACTTGCAGTTGACTTTGATCTAAGTAAGGGAGGGCTGTGCGAGGTCACCAGCCTCACTTTCTCCTCCAGAGCCATCTGGGTCCTGATAATTACCAGGACGTCTGGAGATCGGCCCAAGATGCAATCGGAGACCCTGACCCTTTCAGACTAAGGTCTTTTCAGGTTCTCTCTTTGAAGGAGGTAACTTCTGTTCAGTGAATAGACCTCTTTAAGAAGTTAATCAAGGGATGGCCCCTTTAATCAAAAACTCAAAAAAAAAAATCAAACTGGGAGGGGAAGACCTTCAGGGTTCCTGGCCAAAAATTCACAGACCACTTTTTAAAAATATTAGATCTGGGGTGGGGGCCTTGAGGCCACAAATGGCCTTCTAGAGGTCTTTGGGTGAGGCCGTTTGACTGAGTCCAAGTTTTACAGAACAAATCCTTTTACTAAGGGGATTTGTTCTGTGAAGTTTGGATTCAATCAAAGGGCTGTACTTGAGGACTTAGAGGGGTAGCTTTGAAGCCTCAGGTTCCCCAACCCTGGACTGGATTCTTTATTGATTCACATTCCAAATATTTTCTCGCCTCAATTGTGCTCATTCTTTTTAGTCATAAGTGCTCTAAAGTAAACTTAAAGATCATTGGGAGATCAGATTCTTTTTTTGTAGAGTGGGATGATGAAGAAGTTGGGTTTTTCCCCCTTATAGATGAAGAACAAGCTTAGCCTACATGTCAGTTCCTTTGGTGGGCAGGGAAGATAACCAATGAATTAATCAACATTTATTAAGCACCTACTATACTGTATGCCAGGTTTCATACAAAGTGATGGGGACATAAAGACACAAATGATGTGGTCTTTGCCCTCAGGGAATTTGCCTTCTATTGAGAGGAGGCTATATATGTATGTGTGTGTGTGTGTGTGTGTGTGTGTGTGTGTGTGTGTGTGTGTGTGTGTGTAAAACATCATTTTGGTAATAGGCGCCAGAAGTTGGGATAAAGTATCACATAGGAGACAGCATTTGAGCTGAGCTTTGGAGTCTATTGATTCAAAGTGGCAGAAGTCAGGAGCGAATGCATCTCAGCATGGGGGACAAAGGAAGGAAGAAAGATGATGTAAAATTATGTGTGAAGAATTTCAAGAATACCAGTTTGACTGGATCATATATTATGTAAAAAGGGAAAAGGAAATTAAAGCCACATTGTAAAGGGCTTTAAATGGCAAATAGGAGTTCATTCTTTAACTTACAGGTCTTAAGGAATCACTGCAATTTTCTGAAGGGTAGGGAGCAACATGGTAAATTTGTACATTAGGAACCTAACTTCAGCAGCTGTGTGTAGAAAGAAGATTAAATTGGAGAAACTTAAGGAATGAAGAATGATTTGGATGCTTTTTACATAGTCCAAGAAAGAGGTGATGGAAACGTGGATTAGGACTGTAGTCCTGTAAGGGAGAGAAAGGGACAGATGAGGGATGTTGTATAAGTAGAATGAACAAAACTTGACAATAATTGGATCTATGGGATGAGGAAAAATAAGGAGTTAGAGATGATTCCAAGAGTGCCAAAATGTGTGACAAGGTGGATGGTAGTACCCTAAATAGAAATAGAGTGGTTCAGAGAAGAGAGAGTTTGGGGGGGGGGTGGTAATAATAAGCTCTCTTGTGGACATACTGATTTCAGGATGCCTATGGGACATCCAGTTAGAAGTGATCAACATGGAATTTTTCATGTGGACTTGGAGCTCAGAAGAAAAACTAGACCTGGAACTGGGAACCATCTATGAAAAGATGACCACTGAACCCATGGTAGTTGATGAGGTCACTGAAAGAGAGAAAAAGGAAAGAGGAAGACAGAGAGAGAGAGAGAGAGAGAGAGAGAGAGAGAGAGAGAGAGAGAGAATATGCAGGATAGAACAGAACTTTTGAGTACATCTACAGTTAGCTGGTGCTATGTGAATGATAATCCAGCAAATGAACCTAAGAAGAAATAGTCAGAGACTTGGGAGAACCAAGAAAGAGAAGTGTTGTACAAAACCAAAGAGGAGAGAGTATCCAGAAGAGGATGATCAACAATGCCAAATGCTACAGAGAAATCATAAATGATGAGGATTGAGAAAAAAACATTGTATTTGGTAAATAGAGAACGTTAGTATCTGAAGAAAGCAGTCTCAATTTAATGCTAAGGTCAGATGTAGCATGAGATACGTCTGAGAAGGTAGACTGGTAACAGATTGTGGAAAGCTTTGAATATCAGGCAAATTACTTTCGATTTTACTCAGTGGGCCATGGCCATTGAATATTAGAGGAGTGCCTTGAGCAAATCGATAGACAACAAGTATAACAGGGATTGTGACAGTGTGAAAGATATATTGAAGAAGAGAGAGAATGGGAGGAGTGAGAGAGAATCATGGAGTGTCAAGTATAGAAAGTGCATTAGAGATCATATAGTCAATGAATTATATTACTACATAATTTCAGTTGGGAGGGATCTCAGACACCATGTAGTCAAAGCAAGAAACCATACTACAACTAACCTACCAAGTGGTGATCTGACCTTTGCTTACAGAACTTGAATGAAGGACACATTATCCTCAGAAGCAGCTTATTCCATTTCAAGACAGCTCAAATTGGTAGCAAGCTTTTCCTTGCAGCAAACCTTAATGTGCCTCTTGGCGAC
The DNA here is from genome assembly GCA_028646595.1 of Phalanger gymnotis. Taxonomy (NCBI): domain Eukaryota; kingdom Metazoa; phylum Chordata; class Mammalia; order Diprotodontia; family Phalangeridae; genus Phalanger; species Phalanger gymnotis. The sequence continues at coordinate 201,170,997 of CM053622.1, read as the reverse complement.
TCTCATTCACTACTTTTAGATATGCCCCTGGGACCAACTAAAACATGTCTATTCCTTCTTCCACTCTGCAGTCCTTTGCACCCTTAAATACAGTTATTATCCTCTCCTTAGGTCTGCTCTTTTCCATGATAAATATTCCCAGTTCCTTCAACCATGATCTAAAACCATCCTGATCATCCTCCTTCAATACCTTTCAGTCATGCAATATCCTTTCTAAAAATGTAAGGGGTTTTATCCCATAAATTAAAAATGAAATAAATTTAAAATTTTTAAGTGTGGTGCATAGAACTAAACAAGATATTCCAGATGTAGTGTGACCAAAGAAGAATACAGACAATGGCAGTCACTTGCTTATATTTGGACACTATGACTGTTAATACAGACTAAGATTATATAAGGTTTGGGAGTCATATACTTTGCAGAATCATATTAAACTTCTAATCTCCTAAAAGAGGAGTCAAACTTTTGGTTTGCATGCCCCATACATCCACGAAACACTCAAGTTTGATCAGAATAAGATTAAAATGTAATTGGGAGATGTTTAACAATCTATAAGTATTTATTAAGCACCTACTATGTCACAGGCACTATACTAAATGTAAGGGATATAAAAAGAAGCAAAAGCCAGTCCCTGCCTGAAGAGAGCTCACAATCTAATGGGGGTAACAACATGAAAATGAATGTATATAATAATAATATATAATAATGATAATGTACAATAATAAATGTAAACAAACTATATAGAGGATAAATAAGGAAGATAGTATTTTGCATTTGATGCTAGAAGTGATAGGAAGCCAATGGAGTTTATTGAATAGGGTGACATGGTTGTACCTGCCCTTTAGGAAAATCATTCTGGTGGCTGAATGGAGGATTGATTGGAGTAGGGAGAAACTTGAGGCAGGGAGACCCGTCGGCAGGCTATTGCAATAGTCTAGGCTTAAGGTGATGAGTGCCTGCACTGGGGTGATGGTGACATCACAGGAGAGAGATGTGAGTATATTTGAAAGACATTGCAAAGGTGAACTTGGCAACAGACTGGATATGGGAGGGGTGATGAGAGATACTGAGGAGTTGAGGATAACTCCTAGGTCATGAACCTCAGAAACTTGAAGGATAGTGTTGCTCTCTACAGTAGGGGAAAGGAAGCAGGGTTTAGGAGGAAAGATAATTAGTTTTGTTTTGGACTTGTCAAACTGAAGATATATACTAGAAATCCAGTTTAAGATGTCTGAAAGGTAATTGGAGATATGAGATTGGAAGTCAGTAGAGAGGTTAGGGCAGGACGCGTATATTTAAAAATAATCCATGTAGAGATGGTAATTAAACCCACAGGAGATGATGAGATCATGAAATGAGGTAGTTTAGAGGGAGAAAAGGAGAGGGAATAGGACAGAAACTGGATGGACTTCTGTGGTTACAGGGTGTCTGAATGATGATCCGGCAAAGGAGACTGAGAAGAAGCAATCATGGAGGTATGTGGAAAAGCAGAAGAGAATGCTGTCCCAAAAATCAAGAGAGAAAAGAGTATCAAGAAGGAAAATGATAAACAATGTAAAAAACTGTAGAGATGTCAGAAAGAATGAAGATTGAGAAAAGGCCTTTGGATTTAGCAACTCAGAAATCATTGGTAACTTTGGAGAGAGTAGTTTCAATGGAATGATAAGGTCAAAAGCCAGATTATAAGGAGTTAAGAAGAGAGTGAGAGGAGAGAATGTGGAGGCACCTATTGTAGATGGCCTTTCTTAGGAGTTTAGCTATAAAGAGCAGAAGATACATACAACAACAGTAATAATGGAAAGCTCAAGTGAGGGTTTTCCTAGAATAAATTAGACATGAACATGTTTGTGGTCAGTAAAAATGAGACAGTAGACAAGGAGATAATGAAAATGAGTGATACAGTGGGGATGATAGAAAAGGCACTCTATTAGAGAAGACAAATGGAATGGGATTGTATGAGCAGGTAGATGGGGTTAGCCACAGTTGAGAGTAAGATTACCTCATCATCTGAGGCAGGGATGAGGGAGAAGATAGTACCAGAAGGCATCTGAGTGATAAGACATAAGAAAGAGGAGAGAAGGGGAAGCTCACAACAAATGGCCTCAATTTTTTTTTCTTGCAAAATATGAGGCAAGGTTCTTAGCTGAGAGGGTGGGGGAGAGAGAACCACAGAACTTTTGAGGAGGGATGAAAAGGTTTGGAATAGTCATTATGGAGAGTGGGATAATAAGCTGATAAGTGAGGTATAGAAAGATTGCCTAGCAGCAGTGAGGGCCCATGTGAGGTTTTATAGCATCAATTTTTAGTGGACCCAGTCAGAATGATTGCATGTGTGTTGGAGTAAAGGTGACAAATGATGAGAGTTAACCAAGCCTGAGGTTTGGCTTGGTATAATTGGCAAAATGATAAGGGGGCTAGGGATTCAAGAGAAGAGGACAGTGTAGAGTTGAATTTGTTCACCAAGAGGTCAAGATTGGAGAAAAGAGTGGTTAGTGCAAGGGAGATGGTCTGAAAGAGAATTGAGGGGTCAAGGGATTAATTGTTACAGTGTAGATTAAGAGGAGGATTTGGCAAGAGAAAGCAAACAGAGAGGTAAAAAGCCAATGGGTTATAGTTGAATAAGGGGATTTCAGAATTCTTGAATATGGAGGTGGCCCATTTGTGGATAACAGCAAGATGAAGGCTATAATTATCTTTACACAGTGGAAGAGTAGCTAATGGGAAGTAAGTTGAGGAACTGACTGGTTAGGGTGTTTGAGGAAGAGTCAATATGTTGAAGTATGAAGGTTAAGGAGAAGAAAAAAATGAGAACTATGTATTGAACTCATCAAGGAAGGATGAGGGATGTCCTGGAAGTTGGTCAACAACAGCCACCAGTATTTTGGATAGATGATGTATACACACACACATACACACACACACACACACACACACACACACAAACATATGTGTGTGTGTATATATATACACATATATACATGTATATACGCATATATACATATACACACATATGTATATATACATATACACATACATATACATATATACATGCACATACACATGCACACACATATGTATATATACACATATATACATACACATATGTATATATACATATATACACACACATATACATATACACACACACACACACACACATATATATATATATATATATATATGAATAGTATGAACCTCAAAGAAGCAGAAATTATGGTGAGTGATGGAGGTAGAAAGAGATAAAAGTGACAATGGGGACCAAGAAATATTCCAACTCATGTGCCTCAACCAGTAAGAAGAGGAGAATGAGCAAAGGTGCAGAAAATACTGGAAAGTGTGGCCAAGAAGGCCATGTCATCTGGGGAGAGCTAGATTCCAATGCTAGCTGGTAGATGGAAGGAGTGAGAGAGGAAAAAATGTAAGGTGAAGGAAAGTTTGTTGCCTATGGAACAAGCATTGTCAGGGCTTGATGGTACTTGGTTGAAACTTTGGGGTTAGAGGGGGATGGGAAAAAGTAATCATGTGGTGGGGGAGGTGGGGAATAGGGTTTGGATGATGACATACAAGGATTCAAAATTAGATATGAAGGAGATGACCTGATGTGAGAATGTTTGTCATTGAGTAGAGGGTGCCACTCCTCTTTTCAAAAGAGGTTGGAGATTGAGTTGGAGGAAAGAGCAGCAACAAAATAAATAAAAATATGATGCAACATGGATAATGTTAATCTATGGGTTTCTGAGTCAACATGCCCCACAGTAATCCATTATTATTTGAGTTTGACACCACTACTGTGAAATGACAAGATCTTTTTTTTTTTCAGATGAGCTGATCACGTCTCACAGATCTTGGATTTTTGAAACTAAATTTTTACACTGAAGAGAAAACTGGATATTTATCTTTATTCAAATATTCAGAGAGCAAGACTGTCTTGGTTTTCTATCTGTATCTCTAGCACTTAGTACAGTGCTTTGCACACAGGAGCTTAATAAATGCTTCATTTATTTATTTATTTATTCATTCAGTTAAATCTTATGAGATTCAGCCTAATATTATGGCCTATAAATATCTTTTTAAGCTTGTGATGCTGTCACACAATGTGTTAGTTATTCCTTCTAGTTGTATGTTACCAGAAAATTTGCTTGAGTATGCCACTTATGCCTAATAATCTGTCATTAACAAAAATACTAAATTACATAAGGCTTAATCCATAACATTGCCTCTTCTTGAGACCTCCTTCAAAATTGACATCAAGTTGTAAATGGTTACTCTTTGAATCTAGCCATTCTACCAATTTCAAATTCAACTACTACCATTTAGCCCCATAATTCTTTCAAAAGAATAATGGGAGATTTTATGAAATTCTTACCTAAAGCCTAGGTAAAATGTATTACAGCATTGCCCTGAACTACCTGTCTAATAACTCTGTCCAAAAAAGTATATAGTCCAAGAGTGTGCTGGTAGATGTTTAGCAAACAGGTGTCTGAAAAGGTAAGACACACTTTTAAGTTTAATCTTTTTTATATTTTTTTTTATTTTTTTTCCTGATTCTTATTTATTTTT
>CM053622.1:201118958-201165937 GCA_028646595.1 Phalanger gymnotis | reverse complement strand
AAGTAATCTAGCAGCTTCTACATTAGGGGATCAAAGGGCTTGGAATATGATATTCCAGAAGTCAAAGGAGCTAGGATTAAAACCAAGAATCACCTACCCAGCAAAACTGGGTATAATGCTCCAAGGCAAAATAAGGATTTTCAATAAAATAGAAGACTTTCAAGCTTTCTCAATGAAAAGACCAGAGCTGAATAGATTATTTGACTTTCAAATACAAGAATCATAAGAAGCATGAAAAGGTAAAAGAGAAAGAGAAATCATAAGGGACTTAATAAAGTTGAACTGTTTTGTTTACATTCATACATGGAAACATGATGCATGTAATTCATGAGACCTTTCTTAGTATTAGGGTAGTTGAAGGGAATATACATATATATATATAGACAGGGTGGGTTGAATATGAAGGGATGATATCTAAAAAATAAAATTAAGGGGTGAAAGAGGAATATATTGAGAGAGGGAGAAAGGGAGAGATAGAATGGGATAAGTTAGCTCATATAAAAGTGTCAAGAAAAAGCAGTTCTGTAGGAAGAGAAGAGGGGGCAGGTGAGGGGGAATGAGTGAATCTTGCTCTCATTAGATTTGACTTGAGGAGGGAGTAACATACACACTCAATTGGTTATCTTACTCCACAGGAAAGTAAGGGGAAGGGCATAAAAAGTGGGGATAATAGAAGAGAGGGCAGATAGGGGGAGGAGGTAATCAAAAGCAAATATTTTTGAAAAGGGACAGGGTCAAGGGAGAAAACTGAATAAAGGGAAACAGGATAGGATGGAAAGAAATATAGTCAGCCTTTCACAACATGAGTATTGTGGAATAATATCTATAATAATATCATATAATAATAATATAATAATGATACATGTGTGACCTATGTAGAATTGCTTGCCTTCCTGGGGAGGGTGGGTGGGAAAGGAAGAAGGGAGAGAATTTGAAACTCAAATTTTTAAAAGCAGATGCTCAAAAAAAAATTTTTGCATGCAGCTGGGAAACAAGATATATAGGGAATGGGGCTTAGAAATCTATCCTGCCCTACCAGAAAGTAAGAGGAAAGGGGATGGGGGGGAGGGGGGTGACAGAAGGGAGGGTTGACTGGGGAATGAGGCAATCAGAATATATGCCATCTTGGAATGTGGGAGGGTAGAAATGGGGAGAAAATTTGTAATTCAAAATCTTGTGGAAATCAGTGTTGAAAACTAAAATATTAAATAAAAATGATAAAATTCAAAAAAATCAGGAAAACCTAAAAAAAAGTCTAATGGTGGGGGAGGAGGGGAGGTAATTAAAGGCCAATCAACAAAGCTTGAGGCTGGCAATTTGGTGTGTGTGTATTGGGTGAGGGAGTTGGACTTGGAGTCAAAACAGGAATCAGGAGTTCTGAGATTTACTAGCTATGTGACTTTGGGCAAGTCACTTATACTCCAAGACAAAAAAAAATCTAGGGTTTTTTAGGAGACTGAAAGCTCATATGAGTCAATAATTTAATGTAACAACCAAGAAACCAAATGGGATTTTAGGCTGTGTTGAGAAGCGTAGGTCTCAGGAAAAAGGAATTGGTGCACCTACTCTACTCTGAACTGGGCAGACAATATTGGTATTTTTGTGTTTAGTCCTGGGTATCACATTTTAGGAAGCACATTGATAAGCTTGAGAATGTGCAAGGGAGAGCAAATAATAGTGTCATTGTTATCCTCTTCCAAATTGGTATTTTGATCCTGCCTGTCTCCATAAAAAGAATCAATGGTCCTCGGTTTTTTTGTGTTCTTCATGTTGGTTAGCCTTTTCCTGGCTTTACAATAAATTTCTGCTTTTGGGGCTCAGGGTTCACTGTCCCAGCTTTCTTATTCTGGGGATTGTGAGTCTCATTGTTGGCTTTGTGAATTATAGCCTTCAGGGTCCTGAGGTGTGGGGAAGGGGGTCTGGCTGCCCGAAAATCTCCTCTTCCCCTGGGGTTGCTCTCCAGTAGGGGTGCTCTTCAGCAATGGTCTCAGCTCTTTGTTGTTTGTGCTGGGTGTCTGGCACTTTCCCTGGGGGAGCAAGAGTATGTCTGGGCTCCTGGCGTTGACCCCTGCTGGCTCTGCCCCTCTGGGACTCAGGTACTCCCACTACTTGGCCACTGAAGCCCCACTTCTATCTCCTCTGTTCCAGCCTTCTTCCTCCCCCCCACCTCCCCCACCCCCACCCAGGATTTCTCTGGGTGGGGAGGGGAGGGATTAGAGACGTTTACCTGGCCATTATGTTTCCCTGAAGTTCAAGAAGCGTTTCACACCTTTGGGCTGCAAGCCTCAGGAGTTGGTATCACAAGGTCAGTGGCGTTGCGCTGCCTCTCATTGCTTCCACAGAGTGCTGTCATGTGTTGGGAGACCTGGGGATCTCTGCTGATTTCAGGTGCCCAGCTTTCTCCCAGCCTGTCTCCCACGTGGGTTTCCCAGCCAGCCGCTTCCGCTTTGGTCCCATCTGGAGCAGCTTGGCATGCCGAGCATTCTCCTAGCCTACATATTACTTCCTTCAGCCTTTCAGATTCTCCTGGCTAGGAAATTTGCTCCACTCAGACTTCTCGTGGTTTCTAACTCTCTAAAATCTGCTCAAATTCACTTTTTTAGAGGGATCTGACAGAACTTGTGAGAGAGCTCCGGTAAGACGCTGTTTTCATGCGGCCATCTTCACTCCGTCCCCCAAACCCTCTGCTTCTTTAACATGGTAGCTTCTAAATCTTATGTGATCTTTTTTTTAATCTAATGCAATCTTGACTGAGGTTCCATGGCATTTAATGGTTTCTTTCTTGCTGCTTGAAGTATTTTCTCCTTGACCCGGGAGTTTTGGGATTTGGCTACAATATTCCTGCAGTTTTTATTTTGGGATCTCTTTCAGGTGAGTAATTGGTGGATTCTTCTAATTTCTATTTTACTTTCTGGTTCAAGGATATCTGGGCAGTTTTCCTTGATAGTTTCTTGAAATTATCTTAATAGTGGTTTTTGGTTAATTGAATAATTCTCATATTACTTCTTCACAATCTATTTTCTAGGTCAGTTGCTTTCCCAATGAGATATTTCACATTTTCTTCCATTTTTTTCATTCTTTTGACTTTGTTTTATTGTTTTCTGTTATTTCATGCAGTCAGTAGCTTCTACTTGCCCAATTCTAATTTTTAAGGAATTCTTTTTTTCAGTGAATTTTTGTTTTTCATTTTCCATTTGGCCAATTCTGTTTTTATGGTATTATTTTCATTAGTATTTTTGTGCCTCTTACTGAACTGTTATTTTTTTTTCATAATTTTCTTCCTTTGCTTTCATTTCTTTGACTAATTTTTAATCTATCACTCATTTGATTTTGAAAATTATTTTTTAGCTCTTTCAGGGATTTTTTGAGAGGTGAGGCAAGGCTTGTCTCCAGTCCACATTTTTCTTTGAGGTTTTGCTTGTAGCTATTTTGACTTCATTTTCATCTTGCTCTTCCCTGTCAACATAGTTATTTTTTATGTTCTGGTGCTTTGTTTTCATTTTGATTTTGGTTTTTTTTGTGTGTGTGTGGTTTTGTTCTTGTTTGTTTGTTTGTTTTTGGTTTGTTTTTTTTTTTTGTTTTTTACTATTTGCGCATTTTTATATCCTATTTCTTGACTTGGAAATTTATGTTAATATCAAATTCTGTTCCTGATGAGGGTGATGGCAGGGGCACTCTCAAAATTCAGAGTTTTTTGCACTTTGAGAGCTAGTTCTGGAGGTTTGGAAATTTTCAGTGCTTAGAGTGGCGTGAACTTGGAAGATGTATGGTCACTGCTCTCTCGAACTGCACTCTGGTCCTTACCCAGGAATGGTCCCTGATCCCTTGGGATTGCACCTGATACTGCTCCTCTGGGCCCCACATCTCTTGGGACTGGAATTGATGCTGTTCCTTAGGATGCCTGGTCCCTTGGGGCCAGAAGTTATACTATCCCTCAGGGCTTCCACTCCCTCTTGACTCAAAGTGCTCCTTACTGTCTTTGAACTACAACCCAGAAGTGAGTATAGGTGATGGAGTTGCTAAACAGCACCTGGTCCTGCAACCAGTGCTCACACAGGTATATCCTATAATCTCTTTCTGACCAGTTGCCAGGTCCTCTTACTGTATTTGGCTTGAGAGTTCTCAAAGCTGCTGATACTTCTGTCTCCACTACCTAGCCCCACCACTGGTGTTACATGCTTGGGGGCTCCAGGCTAGTCTCCACCCTCATGTCATAGATCTCTCTTTCTGTCCTCCTATATTGTCTTGGGCTGGCAGAATGTGTATTTCTGACCCTTTGTTGGCTCTGCCACTCCAGAATTTGATTTGAGGCATTATTTTAAAGATTTTTGGAAGGGAATGTTGGGACAGTTAAATTGAGCACTTTCCTATTTTTTCATCTTGGCTGACTCATGTTCTCTTAATAAGACATCTAGGTAGTACAGTGGATTACAGTAAGCTGGATTTTGAGTCAAGATGAGCAGGAATTGAATCTTGGCTCAACATTTGTTGGCTTTATGACCCAAAGCAATTTACTTAACATTTCTTACCTTCAGTTTCCTCACCTCAAAAATGGGAATAATCACTTAAACTTTCTCAGCCTTAGTTCACTTATCTTAAAAAAACATGGATAACTATAGCACCTTGGTCATAGGGTTGTAGTAAGAATTCAAAGAGATAACACATGCAAAACACTTTTCAAACTTTAAAGTACTAGAAAGGTGAAATATTATCTTTGTTATAATTTGACAGTCTTGAGAAGACATTGCCTTCTTAAAATCATACATTAGTGCCTAGGGCAGAGTACTGCAAATAGTAAGTGCCTAATTATTGTTTGTTGGAAAAGGATAAAGCAACTTCTTAGGACATGTTCTGACCCATTTGGATTGCCCTGATTTTTACTGCCTAGGGAGCCCTTTGCAGAAATGATCCCCCACATCGTAGTGATGACATTCCTTAAAATACACAGACAAGATGTTTCCAATGTGGACAAAGTATTTAATTACAAATAACATTCAGATACAGAGGTTTGAGCACTGTCATGTTAAGCCATAGAGATGTTCCCAATTGCCTTGGAAACCTGAACATAGCTATACATCAAACAGGAGAAGTGGCTGATGGACCCATTCCTAATAATCATAAGATAGACATGAACAGTAAATATGGAGATGCTCTCAGAGAAATAAATCACACCCAGTTATTTGCAGGATATAAGCACTTGAATTTATTTATGTGTACTTCCCCTAAATACTTTCATTTCTACTATGCAATATATTCTTGCAGTACATACATCTTCCTTTAGACATTTTTAAACTTTGACTATCACCCATTCTGCTATAAAGTTTTGTGATCTTTGCAAACTGCATTTAAATTAATCCCTTTCCCTGTGACTTTATTCCATCTGCACACAGTGGGAGACTATCTAACAGAGCAGAGAAGAGATTGCCTTCATTCTTCTGCTAATATGTACCCCATCCGTCACAGAAAGTATAACATATTGGGATTCTGGAATAAAAATTTTAATATCAGTCACCACATTTCTCTGCTAATCCTCTGCTCTGCTATTTCATCTAGACACCATAAACATTACCATTAAGAGGCTACGAGATGGGGTAGAGAAGTTTGAGCAAAGATTAAATAACTTTTATCTCCCCTACAAATCTCATCCCTTTGCCCCAATCATAGAATGTTAGTGACAGAAAGGTCTATAGTTGGCATCTTAAAATTTTAAAGATGGAAAAGCCATAAGGACTATAAAAAGGCTTGCCATATCTGAAGTGGCTTTTTTGACTATGAGTCACAAGGCTTGAAAGAAAAACTATTTCACACACACACACATGCACACTTTAGCTTACACAATCACAAAGGCTACCTTCATTATTTTGTGTTCATGCTTCAAAGTATTGGGGAAAAAGTGAAATGAGGTGGAGAAGAGGAAGAAATTCTGTGTGATTTTTATGAAACATTAAAGAAAAAAATCATAACTGGCTTGAGGGTAGAATAATCTTTCCCAAAAGGAGTAAAGGGTACTAATGAAGACATACATCTTGGGATTACAATAATGTTATCAAATGGTATCTGTCATACTCTAGGGCTCCTCCCTAAAACATGGGTGAAGGGTCAGTCCTAAAGAGAACTGCCTACAATGTAGGAGAACCTCATCTCTCGAGTCCAAGGGATTCTGCCTGATGTTCATGATGGTATTAAAAGAAACAAACAAGAGTACCTCAAGCCCACAGGGCTTGATTTATTTCAAGACTTGAAATGGTGAAAGGAATTGTTGGTGTCCTCAAAGGATTTCTGCATAGAAGAGGATAAACACCATCCACCACTACACTGTGATTCCGGAAAAAAAAATGACCTAAAAACTTGCTCTTGAGAAATCTGAACTCTCTCTTTTTTAAATAGGGATTTTAAATATACACTTTCCCCCATCTATGCTCTTAGTATCAGTTGGATCTACAAACGGCTGCTGTCCTAGCACTTTTTCAATTTGCCTTAGTAGTACTTTAACTGTACCCCATGAGAGCCTCTTCTTTTGTATTTCAAAGTGACTTGAAATGATAATCTCTCACTTTGCCACCATGTTGTTTGTTTTGTTTTGTTTTCTGGAAGATGCTAAGACAGTGAGGAAGGTATTCAGGGACTTCACAGTTGGTCAATCAAACTCACTTCTACACAGATGCAGAAAGGCAGAAGTGGAAAAAAAGAAAGCTAGAATATTAAGCCCCAAGAAGAAATTGTGCTTCAAACTGCACTTGCAATTTCAATTTCACTTTTCTTCCTCTGATATGTTTAAGAGGCACTGCCAAAATATCAACTTGGTCACCTAATGCTCTTGAAAGCAATGCTGTCAGCTACTGTGGCATCACACTACCTCTAGGTGCTAATTGCGCTTTGGTTGGCTTTGTTTGTTGGTAATGTTGCAGTGGGACACATTGGATTCTAAGAGGAAGGCTGGAAACAGAGCAGTACTACGAGGAAGACCGGGAAAGCTTGGCTATTTCTTTTCATGCTTCTTGGTGAGCTTCCCCACCCCTAGTTGCAGCCTGTTCCTGCTGGTTGTGGTACATTCTTCCTTTTGTTGGCTCTCCTGGGAGACTTGTTGTACAGCTCGAAGGATGGCATTTTGGACAATCTGCTTGCTGGCATTCTGTAATTTTGCTTCTTCAGGTTCAGATCCAGGTTTCTCACCTAGAAAGTTATAAAAGGGAAAAAGAAGAAACCAATTTCAAAAGAAAAATTGCCACATAACAACAATAACAACAACAGATTTTATTAAGCACCTACTATGTGCCAGGTGCTGGGAATAAAAATGCAAAAAAATGACATAATCCCTAATCTCAAGGAGTTTATATTCTAAAGGGGAGACAAGTAATATAAATATATGCAAAATAAATACAAAGAGAATAAATATGAAGGAGTTAAAATCATTTACTCCAAAGATCACTCAGATATTTGTTCTGTAGGGAGCTCCTCCCTTTTTCAGAGATTGTAAGAGCGGGAAACCACTAATTAGTCTCTTCCTTTGGTAGACACCTTTCTCTATGATGTTAAAACAATGGTACTCTTAAGTTTCAATAAGTATAAAGACCTTAGCTGCTAGGATAAGGATTCACTATAGGATAATAAAAAAACTGCTAGGAAAATTAAACAAAAGTTGGAAAAAAATAAATTTGCATCAACATCTCAGACCTATATAAAAGTAAGCTCCAAATGGGGTGTTTTACCTTGATATAGGCAAATCATAAAAAAATTAATGTGGTATAAATTATCAGGTCTATGGAAAGCAAAAAAAATCGTAACCGAACAAGGAATAGAGAAGATCATGGTTGACTGAATAAAATCAAAAATTTTTGCACAAACAAATCCAAAAAAGCTAAGATTAAGATATAAACAATTGAGGGGGAGGACTTTGCAACAAGTTTCTCTGATAATGTCTCAAATATGAGAAACTGAGTCAAATTGATGTAAGAACCATTCCTCAGTTGACAAATAGTCTAAGAATGTTGGTAGTCAATTCTCAAAAGAAGAAAACCAAGTTACCTATAGCCAAATGATAATATTAATGTACAAATGTTCATTAAAATCATAGAATCTCAGAGTTGGAGTACACTTGAGAGGTCATCTAGACCAGAAGTGTCAAATACATCAACCACAACATTCCTGAGTGTACCCTGCATCAGATTAAAATGTAGTTCCTATCTGATATTAATGTGTTGATGTATTAATGAAAAAAGAAAGATATATGTAATTCTTTAAATCAATACATGAACCACAGGGATCCTTTATGTATAATTTAGAGGCCTCCATTTCTATTTGAATTTGACATCACTGATCTAGTCCATCCACCTGCCTGAAACAGGAGCCTTTTCATTTACAGCATCTCCACGAGTGGCCAGTTATTCTGTTTGAACACTTCTAGGTGGCTCAATGGATAGAGTGCCAGGCCTGGAATCAGGAACACTTATTTTCCTGAGTTCAAATCTGGCCTCAGACACACATTACCTGTGTGACCCTGGTCAAATCACTTATCTCTGTTTGCTTCAGCTTCCTCATCTGTAAAATGAACTGGAAAAGGAAATGGTAAACCACTCGAGTATCTTTGCCAAGAAAACTCCAAATAGGTTCACAAAGAGCTGGAAACACAAATGCAAAGACTTTTAAGTAATGAGGAACTCAGTGAACCGAGTACTTTGAGAATTCTAATTGTTAGAAAGTGAGAAAGTTCTTGCTTTTGTGGAATAGAAATATCCAACTACTAGAAACTCTCTTTAATGGCCTGGTATCACATAGTAATTCACTCATTCAGCAAGCATTTATTAAATATCTCTGATGTGACACTGTACTTCACATAGCCAATAGGTAAAAATAAAATAGCCTTAGATGCAAATCACCACCGAGCCCCCAACACATACTCTACACACACACACACACACACACACACACACACACACACACACACATCATAGAAAAATTAAAGAAACATGGACTAAATCATAAGGTCTATGGAAAGCAAAAAAGAAAATTATAACCAAATAAGGAATAAAGAAGTTCATGGCTGAGCAAATAAAATTAAAAAGTTTTGCACAAACAAATCCAAAAAAGCTAAGATTAAGATATAAACAATTGGGGGGCAGAAATTGCTCCTTACTGCTCCCCTTTTTTATTAATTTCATTGTAGGCCAGGTCTTTGCAGTGAGCTAATTTCTAGGGAACTTCTCCCCAGCCCAGCTATTGACTTCAGGGAGACTCTTCAAGATTTCTCAGTTTGCCCATTGTATGGTTATAATTTGTTTCATTAAGTCAAGTCCAGGCAAAGAGAATTATTTATCACTTTCTATGCATTCACTGGGAATGAAAGCCAAAGCAGTCTCTTCATCATCCTAATATGGGAGATAGCATGCAAATAAGTAGATACACACATATGGAATTATATAGAATATATGGAATGCGAAATCAGAGAGGAAGACAGCAGCAGCTGAGGGGCCCAGGGATAGGGAAAGCCTCTCTCAGAAGGTGGAGTTTGAGCTGAGTCTTGAAGGAAGTCAGGGAAGCTAAGAGACAGAGGAGAAAGGGAGAGTAAACTCAAGGGAACCCATTTCCATTATCCATTTTTCATGACCTCTATGCCTCCACACGTGATGAAAGTACATCCTGGCTTCAGGAAGCCTGTTAGCTGAACACCTGAACATGCCCAAGATTGTTTGAATTCTACTCAACTTGTCTAAAATGACCAACACCAGATTAAATAAAGGCCTAAAATTCAATGCAAAACACTTAAGGGGCTAACAAGGTATCCATGAGAAGGAGATAAAGATTCAAACAAAGATGTTTTCTTGGAAAATCTACTGTTGCACAGTGCTGCCAGCTGAAGAAGGACAATTTGAAGGTGATAACAAGGTAGAAATCTATGCTGAACTTGAGGTTAGAGCAAAATTTTAAAGGTCAGATCTCTGCTCTTGGAAATAGTCACATAGGCAAGCAACATGATTTTTAAAACTAAAGTATCATAGAATTTCATAACTGGAAAGGTCCTTAAAGATCATTGAATGCATCCCTCCTCTTTTTTCAGGTGAGGGAATGTGAAGCCCAGAGAGGTCTCCTGTCAGATATTTGTTCTGCAGTGTGTGGATGGGTTTAGGGAATAGAAGAGATAAAACAAACAAGATGCAAAAGAAAAACCTAGGCTGGCTCTTTAATAATAGGGAAATATAGGTGAAGAAAAGTCTGCTTAATTTTGTTTTAATTGAATGTTTCAGTGACAGTGGCAAGGCTAAAAGAAATCTGGGTGGGCGAGGAGGAAGAACGAAAAGTAAAAAATCCTCAAGGGCAGTAATAAAACTAACCTAAAAACTGCTCGACCCGTACACGATATGCAAATAACTATTTCATGCTCCTGGAAAACTGTCATGGAGAGCAATGATTATCAGCACACTCCACTACAGAACCTAAAGGTAAATGACAACTGGGCAGAAAGCAGGACTATTTATTAAAGTGTCAAGAAGGTCACACCATTGTGATCTACCGTATGCTATGAAACCACTTGAATTTAATTCAATTAGTCAGTGAAGAATAACCTATGACGGTGTCTATGTTTTATTACCTAGCTGAAAATTATGGAAATAGCCTATATCCAAATAATTAGCTCTTGCATGGCCACTTTCATGTCCTGCTGAGAATGATGAATAGATTTAGTTACCTTTCTATTTTAAATGCACAACATAAATTCACATAAGCAAAAAAAGCCCCAGCAAAGGCATAAAGTAAGCCACATTTATTCTTAGCATCTTTGGTATCTTTCTTATTCCCTCCCAGGCAGTATGTTATCTGTCTGTCTATCTCTCCCTCTCCTCACTCCTTCTACCTCTTCCTGTCCATCTCTCTCTCTCTCTCTCCCACTCCCTCCCTCCCTCTCTCTTCCCCTCTCTCTCCCCCTTTCCCTCTTTCTCTCTGTCTCCTTTACCCTCTCCCTGTTTCTCTCCCTCTCCCTCTCCCCCTCTCTCTCTCCCTAGAACTGATTAGCCCTCTTTCCCCCTCTCCCTGTCCCAACTCTCTTTCCCTCTCTGTTTCTCTGTCTCTCCCTCCATCTTCCTCTCTCTCCCTGACCCTTGCCATTGAAACTTAGTTGTCCTTGTGTCTCTAAGGGGACAGCTATCAGCTGTCACACTGTAAAGTAAAAATTATGTTACGATGATGTTAATGACTTATAACAACTCAATGTGTTTGCCTTTCGTGGTTATCTTCATTTTAAAAGACTGATGTAGCCCAAAGAACCAGCTGGATCTCTGAAAGATCTATAGAAAGTCAAGAAATAGTATTAGCAACAATAACTGACATTTCTAGCATGTTTTAATATTTGTAGAGCCTTTACATGCAATCTCTCATGTGATCATTAAAACAACCCTTTGAGGTAAGTAAAGCTTATGATCTGAGGATGCTGAAGAAAACTAGTGTAAGTTAGGAGCTAAATGGCTAACCCAGAGGCACACAATAATTGAACGAGAATGGTCTTCAAAACCCAAGCATCGTATCCACTACAGCATGTTGCCTCTCAAGAAAGATATCTTTGAGGTAAGAGATCCTTGTTAGACCCTTCAAATCACACCAGGTTAAGTGCTGTCCAAATGAAGCTTTACAAAAGACCAACCTTTCCCATAGACATTTTTCACTACCATTTTAGGGTAGGACTAAGGACAGAAACAAACACACAAGAATAATGATTTCTGGGATAGCCAGGATGAGAAAAAAATCCAATAACACTAAGATTGCCACTGTATCTTCTTCCCAAATAAAATGAGATAAGTCTTAAGATAGCTGAGCAACCAAAATCAACCAGCTTGTCATGTCTAAAGTTATATCAGCTCTACTGTAATGTGGTCCCAATTTTCAAAAGTTAGTGTAGATCTGATATTGGTTTGATTCAAACATGGATTCACCTTCAGCATGACTGCTAATCTCCAAAGGCATTTTCTCCATCTCTGAGGTTAACTGTTGACCCCCAACCACATTAATAATTAAATAGTGATTTTCTTCTCAAGAACTAAAAGCATTTTCACATATATTCTCACACTTCCATTGCAATATACACGGTCAAATTGGGCAAGTATAGTTAGTCTATATTTGCCTTGTTTGAAAAATGAGCCTAGGGAAAAAGACTTTTCCCTAGTATGGAAAAGACAAGGAAAGCCTAGTCTTTCCCATATTCAACAGTAGTAGGGCTAGGACAAGAACTATGATCTCCCAAATTCTTTGGGAATTCCAATGCTAACAATTCCTATCAGAACAAAAATATGAAGTCCTTCACATAAACATGCATTGAATCATCCTCCAGTACTTCATCTCAGCACACAGTGACTTTACCTATGTTTACAGAGCACAAGATCTGGCTGGTCCCAGAAAGATGACAAACTTTGGTTACAGGCCTAGTAATGAACTCTGTCACCCAAGGACAAGTCTTGATAAGCTTGAAGAAGTGAATCATCCATGCTTCTAACACCAGGGAAATAATTTTTCTGAGCCCAAAGGCCAATCATGAGCTCTTTATTAAAGGCAGCATATTCTCTATTGGTGGAGGAAATCCTAACAGTGATGAAATGACCCATCTTTCAAAATGTAAAAACTGCCAAGCAAAACCTAAAAGTTCAAGTGATTCATGGGAATGGCCAGTTTACCAGAAAGTTTCATCTGCTTTTTCGTCTTCTCCTTCTCTTCTTCTAACTGCAAGAAATTAGAAAGCAGATGTTAGGCCAATTGTTATCACCTCCTCAAAAAGAGTGGACAAACTAGTCTCCTTTTCTCCTAAACGGGACAGTAGCAACTACAAGATTTATCTTCATCACTTCCAGATGTTCAGCGAGGTATAACAGAGACTGCCTCAATGGCAGATAACACCACCCATGTGAAGAAGCTGGGGACCCTGCTTCCAGGAAAATGATAACATACAATAGAAGTGCCTTGGAGACTGGAACATGTATAGGCATTCTGAAATGAGTTGTTTCCTGGCCAGCTTTTACCTGCAAACCTGCATTTCCAAATGCCTAAAGGACATCTCCACAGAAGCTGCTCAAACAACTCATCTTTCCTCCAAAACCCATTTGGATTTTCATGTTTGAGTTAATGGCACCAACCATGTTCTACACCATGGCATTATCTTTAACTTTCTGCCACCTGAATATTTCTAATCAATTTATCAAGCGTAACTGATTCTATTTCAAAATATCTTTTATACTCATTCTCTTTCTATTCCAAGTGCTTTCTAATCCATCTCATTTCCAATCTATCCTGTGCGTCATTGGCAGATGAAGCTTTCTTGTGCTTTGGTCAGTCACTACTATGATCAAAACTCTTCACTAGCTTCTATTATCTATTCAGTGAAGTCTAAGTACTTTAGCCTGGTATTCAAGGCTTATTATCTTTTTCAGTTTTATCTCATACCACTCTCTCCAATGGATATTAAATTCTAACTCTCGAATACCCCAAAAACATTTTTTGTTTTTCTATTTTGGGCCTTGCCCTATTCTTGTAATCCTCCTAAGCCATAATCTTCACCTGTTGAAATCCTACCTATTATTATTGACTCAATTTAAATGCTATCTCTTCCTCATCCAATGTAAAATGAGCTTTCCCTATTCTGCCTTCTCATGGTTGTATGTATACCTCTTTTGTATACTATTTTATTACATGGTTAATTCTGTAAATTAACTTTTCTGATTCTATTAACTTTACCAGCATGCCCATTAATGTTCCCCCAAGCTTCCCTTTTATGTTTTATCTTCCCCAATTAGAATGTAAGCTCCTTGAGGGAAGGGATTATTATTCTTTTTGCTTGTATTTCTATCCCCAGCACTCAGCACAGTGTCTGGCACATAATCTATACTTAATAAATGTGTATTGATGTGCTTCTTAATTTTTTTCACTCCTAACCCCCTTTCCAGTTTTGGCAATGTTTGTTGGCATTCCATGGCCTGATGGCATGCACAGTGCAAAACGTGCACGCTTTGTGTTCAGAACCAAGACTGCAGTGAAGTTGCATGATGTAACACAGGCAAATGCTGCCAGAAATACCTCAGATTCATTGCACATTTGATTTTGAATTAATTTTTGGTCATTGTGCATTCAAAACCATTTAGCTGTTTTGCCAAATGTTTTGTCACCCCATATGAGGTCTAGACGCACAGTTTAAGAAGTGCTACTCTAGAACAGAGGTATCAGACTTCCTACCTGCCCCATCTCATCTGCAAAACTCTGAGTGCACCTAGACAAGATTAAAGAATAATTAGGAAACATTTAACAAAATAAATTAAAATACCACAAAACATAGGCAATGTTAATTTGTGATTTCTAAGTCACTTTCTATTTGAGTGTGACACCAATGCCCTAGAAGACTATAATCCCCTTGAGTGAAAGGAATAGGTGGGGTTTTTTATTCTATTTATATCTCTTTGATGCCTGGATCAGTGTTTTGTACTCAGTAGGTGATAAAATACTGGACTTATTATTTGACTCAAATATTTGACTTAAATTTTTAAGTTTTAGTGAAACTTGTTAACACTGGCACATCTCACTTTTACATATACAATGCCAAGGACATATTTTGACCTGTTTGTCTTCAAAATATCAAAAGATATTTTTAATATCTTGAATATCATGTAACAAATTGTGTAGTAATGGGACTAAATGGTGCGACTGTTAGTAGATTCTTTTCAAACAATCCATAAAAATTCCAGTCGAATGCAAAAGGAAAAGGCTATAGCTTGATTGTGAAGTTATGAATATAATTAACCATCATGTTGGCATCAAACTCAGTAGAAATGGGGACTACTAAGCCACACATAAGGATCCCTGTAGGCTGCACATTGCCTTAGAAAACCACATATTAACATTATATACATACATATATATGTATATATATATTTATGTATACACACACATATATTACTGTATTTTATTTAATATTTCCCAAGACATTTTAATCTGTTTCTGTCTCTTTCATACTGATACCTCTTATCTATCTCTTTTGCACATCATTCATTAAGCAGGCTTCTTACTGACTAAACTGGATTAATGTACAACAGGACAATATAGCTCCAAAGGTCCATTTTTCTATATGGAGAAAATTAAGCACGTAGTGGTTTGGCTGCAAGTTTTATACTTTTACCGGTCTAATAATTATTTCCTGTGATCCTTCCCATGTCAGTATCAGCGTGGAAAAAAGGTTAAGGGTGGAAACTGAGAGCTAACTTTCATATAGGTAATCAGATTCAGTTGTAACTATCCCCCTAGAAGTGGTGGACATTTGAGAAGAAAAACTGCCTTTTAAAGAGAAAATCAATCTTTCTTAGGAAAATGCTATGGCTATATTTCACACCTGAATCATGTTCTCCTAAAAGCCTTTCTTGCCAACCCTTTAAAGAGAACAGAAAAAGCTCAAAGGCAAAAGGTGTCAGATTCCCCCTTGACATTGTCTATCATTTCCAGCACACAGGGGAAATGCTTTCATTTGATGAGAAATGAAGTTTGGAAAATGTTCCCCAAGGTGCCCGCTTGCACATACTTCAAGAAGCCTCATCAGTTGAAGAAAATATACAATTATGGGAGCAAAGGGGATTAGGTAGAAAGTAATCCTGTGTTTTGAAAAGGGACATGAAAGGATCTCAGGGGCCATTGCAAACTCTTCAAAGCTCCTTTTTTCAACGTGAAACTTATTTTCAGACTTTCCTGAACGAGTCTTTTTCTCCCCTCCCTCAGTTATATTCTGAACAGATCTAAGCTGATGGAAAGAGAATTAGGTAGACAACAGCAAGAATATCCAATATAGTAGAAACAACCTAGTTTGGGTCATGAAAGGGCCCATAATGCCATAGAACCAGAAGGATCAGAAAGTTATTTGCTTACAAAAAAAGTGAGTTAAGGAATATAACTATTATTAGACCTACATTACAGATTAATAAAATTGAGGCTCAGAATTGCTTGCTCAGGGTCTCACAGCTTGTAAAGGTCAGACCTGGGATTTGAACCCAGGTCCCTCATTCCAATTCCAATGCTTATTCTACTAGGTTATGCTACCCTTGCCCCACATTCTCAGTCTTTATAGTATATTCTAGAAATACATATAGCAAAACCTTTATAGAATATCATTGGACAGAGGGACCTAAGAGGTCATCTGGTTGAACTCACAACTGAAAAGGAATCTCCTCCATATCTAAGAGTTCATGAATCTTCTGCTTGAAGACCATCAGAGATAAGGAACTCATTACTTTCCATGGTATTAGTATCACTTTTAGGGAACTCTATTATATAGCCCCTCTCTCACTCTTGCCCACCTTTCCACACCTCCACAGAGTGTCAGGGATTTGGCTACAGAAAGGAGGAGCAAGAGATGAAGTGATGAGGTGCAACAGTAATAGAGGTGTTCTAGAAGAAGAGGCCTGAACATCAGAGAGATGAAGTTGGATTGGTGGCACTGCTCCTTGTCAGAGCCTGCCTCTCAATCTACTCATCTGGCTCCAAAATTAGGCTAGCCACAGTAGCAATTTGTTAGAGATCCCAGTCAGTGACAAGAACTTAAAAAAAAAAGACAGAAAAAGCACTGGCCTTAGATTCACACCAGATCCTGAGTCTATGCTGTATCCTTGAGACAGGTCCTAGATCCTGAGTTCTTGGTTCTTCATGTAATGCCTGGCCCTGCTGGATGTTTGGGTCGAGTATCACTTTTGAACTGTATTATTTTTGTCTACCGTGCTTTGCCCACTCAAAAAAGGAATAGTCACAAGGGCTAAGCAAACTGAACTGAACATTTCCTGAAAGTCCCTGGTTGAGAACGTTAATATTTTCTGAAGATTCTCAGGATCTGAAAAAGACTGTAGGGCTATAGCTGAGCACTCTCTCTGTCTCTGTGTGTGTGTGTGTGTGTATGTCTCTCTCTCTCTCTCTCTCTCTATATATATATATATATATATGTATATATATATGTATATGTATATATGTATGTATGTATGTATATACACATATACACTCAGATACATATATTCACAAATATATATTCATATGTACATATACATATATACATACATAATTCATTGCTTTATTGTTATGCATTGTTTTATTGTTTTTAATTTATTCTATTTAAAGTACTCTATGTAGTATCCAAGCATGCCTTCTGTCACTATGAGGGGCCAACTCCATCATATCAAGACCAGGTGACTAAGGCTTACTGAATTATAACTACTACAGAGAAGAGATGATATTTATCGGGGGTGAGGGTTCAAGAGTTGATTCCATTTGGAAAATCAATGCCCCCTAGATTAAAAAGTCAGCACTACTCCCAACTCTATGATGCAGAACTACTGGATAAAAGATTATTCACTCACCAAGAACCTTGGAGTTTGTCACTTCCTCCTGGTGGGGGGTGGGGAAGGGAGGAGGGGAGGGACATGTACAACCACCAGAGGGAGCACGAGGCACCTCTCATGGATCTCTCTTAATGAACAGGAGAAGTAATATGTCTATTAATACTACCTGCTGGGTGAAGTTAGCAACATTTTTTTCTCATATTAAGTCAAAAATCTATTCAAGAGGCTAGGTTGAACTGGGCCTGAAGGTCTCAGGATAGATCTAGTTCAAATCTAGCCTCATGACTAGCTGTGTGACCTAAGCAAGTTGTTTAACCCCGGTTGACCTCAGTTTCCTCATCTGTAAAAAGGGTGTAATAGCACTTACTTTCTAGAGTTGTGAGGATAATAATGAGACAATATGAATAAAACACCTTGCAAACATCAAAGTACTATATAAATGCTAAATAATAGTAGTAGTAAGTAGGAGATTTAGGTCCCAATTAGTGTGAATAATGAATGTCCTGAAATGATTGCATTATTCAAGTTTATACTGTATGTTTTCATTGGGCTAGAACCAATTACCATATTTTACATGATTATAACTTTGAATAGTACAAATTTCAATATACATGCACACTTGGGGGATCTATTATTTGCACTAATCAGGACCTAGCTGTATTCTCATTTCTACCAGTTGTTCATAGTTTCATTATATGACTAATTACATTATTCATAGCCATAATCCACAGTTATAGAGTAATTTGATGTTTAATTTTTTTCCCTTAAGCCTATGATGAGTTAGGTTTTAATATACCATACAAGTTCTCTGTTATCCTTTTAGTTTTATTTGTCATGATAAGGCTGTTTTTGTATGTTGTAGTCAGTGTGTTGCAGGCCTACATTGGGATACGAAATAAAAAGTTCTCCCAGGACTCTGGCTCTGAACCAGGTAATAAAGAAATGTCCTCCAAAAGAAAGCCAGCCTACATGACAGGAGGCAGCATTTGCAGGAGAGTCAAACCGACAACAGCTAGACCACCACTACTCTTTTCAGATCCCAGGGGACACAGCTCAGGACCTAGAGGCCATGGAATTGCAGTGCCTCCTACAGGGTTGGGGAACCTGTGGTCTTGTGGCCACATGTGGTCTTCTAGGTCCGTGGGTGCAGCCTTTTGACTGAATCCAAGTTTTATAGAACAAATCATTTGATTAAGGGGATTTGTTCTGTGAAGTTCGGATTCAGTCAAAGGGTAGCCTGAAAATCTTACTAGCTATATGATCCTGAACAAGTCATTTACTCTGTGTTCTTCAATTTCTACAGCTGTAAAATGGGAATAATATTGGCACCTACCTCTCACAATGTTCCTCTTTAGATCTACCTGCTCCTTCCCACGCTCTCTGCATCTCTTCCATTGTGCCTCTTCTATAATTAACAAGATTGCTTTCATCTTAATTATTATCTTCTTTTGCTTCTTCCATCTTCTGAAAGGGACTGAGATTTGGCCCTCCCCTTTGACTACACCTCATCTCTCACCACCCTTTCCAGTACAAGTTGAACTTTCAGTCATACCTTTTCCCTTTGATTCACTAGGAATCTCCACTGGTAGAAAGTCTGAAATAGTCCTAGTTCTTCATTGTCACTTCCACACTCTCCCTCCACCACTGTCATACCTTTGAAGTCCATGATACTCAAATTTATTATCCAGTGAAGATCCTCATGGCTGCTAGGTATCGATGCTCATGACATTCTCCTTCCTTCCCCAGCGAGTTGGGTCTCAATTCCTCCTCTTAAAGTAGGGGACTTCGACATACAAATGGATGCTCTGTCAGATATAGCCTAACCTCTGTATTCTTCAATCTATTCCTTTCCCATGACCTACTTATCTACTGTACCTCAGCTACACAGAAAGATGGTCGTGACTTTAATCTTGCCATCCACCACAAATGTCCCACTTCTGTGTTCATAAATGCTGAAATCCTTTTTATCCTTTCACCCCAAGTATACCTAACCAAGCCCCAACTCTACATTACTGCCACCATCTTCCTCCTTTACTCATATTCACATGCTGCTGAATGGAGCTAGAGGAAGTCAGAAGACAATGCTGACTTGGGTCCACTACAAATTTCTATTATATAATCTCAGAAAAGAAAGAAACCCAGAGAAAAGAAGAAAGGAGAATACAACCCAGTTTTTGCCCCCAAGAAGTTCACATTGTACTGGGGAGACAATATGAAAATAATTATGCAAAAATAAGAATATATATTTATACACACACACATATACATAGGCTTAATTAAAGATCATTTCAGAGGGAAGGTACTAGCATTAAAAGGAATCAGGAAAGGTTTCTTGAAAAAAAAATGTGCTATTTTAAATGCGCCTGGAAGCCAGGAGATGGAGATGAGGAGAAAGAGCATCCCAGGCAGTGAAAAGGCATGAAGTCAACAAGATTGAGTGTTATATTTAAGGAATGGCCAGTAGGCCAATGTAGATGGATCATAGAGTATAGATCGTAGAGCAGGTAAGGTAGAAGACTGGCAAGGTAGGAAAAAGCCAGGTTATTGTAAATTTTAAATGCCAAGCAGAGCATTTTATATTTGGTGTTAGGGGTAATAGAAAGAGTTTTAGGCAGGGATATGTCAGACCTGTGCTTTAGGATAATCACTTTGGCAGATGAATGGAAGATGGACTGGAGTGGGACGAGACTTGTGTGGCAGAGGCCAAATAGGAGAATATTACAATAATCTGGTGTGAAGTTATATGAGAGCCTGAACCAGAGTGATAGAAGAAAAGGAAGCAGATACAAGAGATATAATGAAGGTAGAATCAACAAGGCTTGATTAACTTATTATGTATACTGAGTAAGAGAGTGAGGAGTCAAGGATGATACTAAGTTACAAAATTGTATGACTGAAAGAATAGTGATAGTGCAGTAAGAATACTGAGCAGGACTCATGAGCGGGGGAGAGAGTGAGGCTGACATCAAAGACAAATCAAGACATCACCATCCTGATGTCATTGGTCCTCTTCAGGAATGAAGGACAAACAACTGAATGGTAACATGGAAGTTGCTGAAGGCTGCCTCCTTTACTTACTGTCTAGACTTCTTTCTCAAAAGCCAAGCCTTAAACCCACCTCACTCTGGAGCTCATAGATTGGATAATAGGTCCCTGCCCTTCTAGCAAAGAGTGAATGTAAATACCAAACAGTAATTGTTTCTCTTTTGGCAGGAACTCTGAGGGTCTTCCCCTTGCCCAGTTGGATTTTTTTTTTGAGTTTTTGATTAAAGGGGTCATCCCTTGATTAACTTCTTAAAGAGGCCTATTCACTAAATGGACGTTACCTCACTCACAGTGAGCACCTGAAAAGACCTTAGCCTAAATAGGCCAGGGTCTCCCAATATATCCTGGGCCATCTCCAGTTGCCCTGATGAATATCAGGCCACTGGACCTAGATGGCTCTGGAGGAGAAAGTGAGTCTGGTGATCTTGCACAGCCTTCCCTCACTCAAATCAAAGTCATGTCATCATTTCCCTGACGTCATGGTCCTCTTCAAGAACGAAGGACAAACACAACAACGACATGAAAGTTAGGAAGAAAGGAGGCTTTTGGAGGAATAATGTTCAGTTTTAGATACGTTAAATTTAAGATGTCTATGAGATGTGCAGTTAAGAATATCCAATAGGCAGTTGGAGATTTAGGACTGCTTCCTCCTCTTTAAAAATCTGACTGTCTTATACTTTACCATCCTGAATCTCTCCTCCCCTTTTTGGCTATAGTCCAGTCATCCTGATCTATATCTTGCCACTAGATCCAGATGACTCCAGAGCAGAAAGTGAAGCTGATGACCTTGCACAGCCCTGCCTCACTTAAATCCAATTCTCTTGCAAGTCCTGGCATCTATCACCTTCCTGAGGTCATGGTTCTCTTCAAGAACGAAGAACAAAACAACTAAATGTGAAAGCTATCTCTACTAGTGTACCAGTAAATCTCTACTTCTTCCTAACTTTGTGCAATCAAGCTTCTGACCTCATTGAGCAACTAAAATTACTCTCTCCAAAGCAACTAACAATCACTCATGTGCCAAATCTAAAGGCTTTTTCTCAATAATCATTCTTCTTTACCTGTAAGCATTTGATCGCCTTCTCCTCCTAAATAGTCTCTCCTCTCTAGGTTTTTTTTAAGTTTTTATTTTGCAGTTTTTATTTGTAATCTTAGATTCCAAGATATGACAGTCTAGTTAGTTTGGGGATAAGATACCAACACAGAAAGGTCTAATTCACAATCGTGCGTGGTCAGTTCTTCAGAATAAATTATGTTTGTGGGCAGAACCAGAGACAGATCAAGGAAAGTTTCTAAGAGGTGATATTGGGGATGAGATTCTCTCTAGGTTTTTACTACAATGCTCTCTCCTGGTTCTCCTCCTGTCTCACTACTCCTTCTCAGTCTCCTTTGTTGGTCCTTCATCCCTGTCACACCTTCTAACCATGAGTATTTGCCAAGATTTGTCCTG
The DNA here is from genome assembly GCA_028646595.1 of Phalanger gymnotis. Classification (NCBI taxonomy): domain Eukaryota; kingdom Metazoa; phylum Chordata; class Mammalia; order Diprotodontia; family Phalangeridae; genus Phalanger; species Phalanger gymnotis. Next base: position 201,144,109 of record CM053622.1, on the reverse strand, counting down.
GTATTCTTCTCTCCTACTTTTATACTGCCTCACTTGGTTATCCCCTAAGCATCTAAGGATTCAATTATCATCTTTATGCGTACAGTCCTCAGATCCTACTCTCATTTTTAAGTTCATCCTTCATCATCTGCTGTCTTTTTGACATCTTCCCCCACCAAAAATAAAGTTTACCTCAACATGATTTATTGCCAAGGATACCACCATTCTCCTAGTCACATAGACTCACAACCTAAGTGCCATATTTAATTCCTCACTCAAACTCACTCCATATATCCAATCTGTTGTCAAGTCTTCTCATTTCTATCTTCACAAAATCTCTCATATAAATACTGTTTTCTCCACTCACACAACTACTACCCTGGTTTAGGACCTTATAACCTCACACCTGGACAATCGCAATACCACAATACCCTTCTGGTTGATTTCCCTGCCTTCAGTCTCCCCACTCCAGGGCATCCTTCGTTCAACTGCCAAAGTGATTTTCCTAAAGCACAGATCTGGCCATGTCACCATTCTACTCAGTAGACTCCAATGGCTTCCTTTAACTAATTCCTAAAATTCTCTGCTTGGCATTTAAAACCTTCATAATCTGACCCCCTTTTGCTTTTCCAGTTTTCTTACCCCTTACTTCCTACCAGGTACTTAATGACACAGCTACACTGGTCTCCTCATTCCTTGAACACAACACTCCATCTCCTGATTCCATTCCTTCTCCCTGCTGTACCCTATGCCCTGAATTATGTCCTTCCTCACCTCTATCTCCTGATTTCCTGGCCTCCTTCAAGACTTAGCTTAAATTTCACTTTCTGCAAGAGGCCTCTCCAGTCCTTACCCCTTCCCTCTGAGTTTATCTGCCATTTGCATTGTGTATATCTCATATGCACATGGTTGTTTACATATCTTTTCCCCATTAGAATGTGAGTTCCTTGAGGGCACAATTATATTATTGCCAGTCATATTCTAAGCTTTTAGTACAATGCTCAACATATGTGAAGCATTTGTTAAATGCTTACTCTCTAACTAATGAAGATGAATCATCATCTGCTTTGTCACTGTATCCTAGGACCACTAGACATTTCCATTGGACTTACAGTTGAAACTTCCTATCTGTCTTATCTTCTGCTATTAAAATATGAATTTGAGAATATCAGCTGCCACTTTTCTCTTTGTATTCCTAACCTTTAGCACAAAGTGAGTGTTTAATAATTGCTTTTCATTCATTCATTCAGAAGTAAACCAGATCTTTCATCATATAGGGCATTCCAGCATAGGGTCATATTATAAATAATTTAAAGATTCTTTTCTCAAAGGAAAAAATATAAGGAAATAGGAATCCCTTATAAACCAAAATGGACATGGATATGATTCTGGTCCTTCAGTTCCTCATCTTTTTAATAAAGTTTTAAGCCAGTCACCTACAAAACAGGTAAGCTGTAACACATTCTCATTCTGTCTCTCTCTCTCTCTCTCTCTCTCTCACACACACACACACACACACACACACACACACACACACACACACGGAGGGGTTCAATAGGAAAGTGGTATACTAAGAAACGATAGTTATTTTAAAAAGAAAGATCAAGAAAACTGCCTTTAAAAGAAAAAAACAGATCAGCTGATCTGGATGGTGGGGGCTAAGCAAGCTGGATAAGTCCCTTGTTGAGTTCTTTTACCTATTACCCTCTCATGGTTCACATTTGCCCATCACTAATCCTCTGTGCCTCATATTCCACCTATGGTTTGAGGGAGGGTGTTAACTATTATCAATCTTCCACAAGATGCTGGAAAAAAGATTGAAAAATAGAATGTGGGTTGTGAATGAGGAGACCAGGACTCTGATGGAGGGTCAGAGGCCTCATACAAGGAGGGCTAGAAAAACAAACAAATGGGAAAATCAGAGGTCAGTAGTGCCAGAGGAAGAACTAATTGACTGTTTAGGAAACTGCTCCCTAGACTCTTAGAGAAAGGGCTCTCCATATCTCATTGGAGGTTAAAGGAAGAGAGAGGAAGAAATGGTCCGTGTCTGACTAGGAGGACACTTGCTCCCTACAGGGAATTGCCGGCTGGCTGACTGAGCAGGATGCTCCAATTCTGGCTGCCAGTAACTCCTTGAGCAGGCCTCCCTCGGTTGCACGTCCTCTGCTGCCCCTCTGTGGTCATTGTTCCTGTGGCAGTCCTCCATTCCCTCTCCTCCCTATTCTGGGGAGCCTGTAACTTACAGCACAGAGGACTCTTCCTACAAAGTTGGCTGTGAAAACAAAACAAAGCTAGGGCTGTGAATGGCAGTGAATGGTCAAGTCATTCATTATTATTGATGTCACTTGCTCATCACTCATAACTTTTGTTGTTGAATAAGCTCTTGCTGATTCATCCACAGAAGCAGCTCCACACAGTGGTACTAATGCCTGGGGGAAAGGTGTAATGTGGCTGCCTGACTTCATTAACACAAGGATCATTTAACAACCATTTAACCAAATTATTTTACACTGGAAAAAGTGACTCAAAGTAAGCTGTATCACTTTCCATTCTCCCCATCTGAACCTCTGCCTCCACCCCAACGATAACACTGTCGTCAAAAGGTAACAGTAATCACTATAGAATACGACATTCATTGACCACAGTTGCTGGGCCCCTCATACACCCCAGAAAGTGGAGGAGAGAAGGGAAAGTATAACCAACATCACTGGGACAAGTTGCCAAAACAATGAAAGTTTAGTGAAGCAATTTTGCAAGAGTATTTCTTACTCAGTTTCTGGAGAAGCCCGTTCCACAGGGCACCCAAGAGGCAAGTCTCTTACTCACTGCTTCCTGATTAAGTAGCTTCTAAAGAGCCAGTATTTTCTGTCAGAACAGTTTCCAGTATGTCTACAGAGATTTCCTTGGTAATTGAGTTGAAGGGGAAATAACAAAAAATGGAAGGATGTTAGTAAATCAAGGTACAGAATATAAACTTTTAGAAGGTATGGACTATTTCATTTTTGCCTTTACTCCTCAATGCCTGGCCCATAGTAGGCACTTAAAATCTTATTGATTTATTTCAGTGGAAAGCACACTAGACTTGGAGACAAATCTTGGTTTATATTCTACGTCTGCTGCTTGAGTAACACTTATCTCTCTAGGTCCTAGTAAATTGAGAGGGCTGAATACAATGATGTCTAAAGTCACTTCTAGTTCAAAATATAAGATATTATGAACTCACTTCTCGGGATGAGTTTCCAGAACAGGAAAAGGAGAATTGAAAGAAGTTAGTTGCCTATCTTTCAATATCCTCCCACTTTTGCCCAAAGCCCAGTTCTGAATTTATGTTGTCTCTCCCATTACAGTGGGGGCTCTTTGAGATCAACGACTATTTTTGCCTTTCTTTGTATTCACAGCTCTTAGTTACAATAAAGCCCGGAACGGAGTAAGTGTTTAATAGATGCTTGTTACCTAACATGGTACATTTTATTGAGTACATAGCTTCATAAATTTTTAATAATCACAGAAACATAAGATTGTTGGTTTTGTGGTTTTTAGGGGGAGGCATGGAGACTAAATGGAATCTCCTAGATCATCTAGTCCAACCCTATCATTCCACAAATGGGAAAATAGAAGCCAGGAGAGGTAAGTGATTTGCCCATGGTCACATGGCTAATTGGTCACCAAGGTTGAACTAGAACTCAAACCTTATGACTCCTAAGTCCGGTGTTCTTTTTATTGTCAAACCTTTCAGATTATTTGAACCCCAATAATATCTAAAGCCTCCAAACTGCTTTTGCTCTACGCTAAAAATCCCCTTTTCCTGCCTCAGCAACTTCAAAGACCAGGAGTATCTTTATTGTCTGTGGTGACAGAAAGTCTGCAGCCAGAACTGTGTGCTAGAAACATTTGCATCTCTGAGTGACCCTACAATGTCAATTACCTTGTACATAAGAACTACCTTTCTTTGATATGGAGATCATAAACTGCAGCTCTGAACTGTTACTTAAACCTTCTCTCTCTTGTTCAAGTTAATCAGAAGCTTGCTTCTGGTTCCATGATCGTGTATCTGCTAGCTCCAAGGGAATAAATCTACATTAATTTTTATTTCACCTAGTCTGTTTGCCTCCTTTAACCAAGCTCTAGGTTGGCACATTAAACCTTATTCCTTCTTTCCCACTTAAGAGGGGGAAAGTAAACTTAAAAAAAAAAAACAACCACGAATAAAAAATGGAAATCAACGAGGAGCATAGAAGGGAAGCTTAGTTGGCCATCCTCAAAGATCCTTTGCTCCTTTAAACAAATTCATTGAAAGTATGTAAAAATACTCACCATGATTCAAAGTCATGCTCTATAAACTCACTTCCTATGTTCTTATGTCTCAAATCTGTCTTCTTGCCTTTTCACTTTAGTCTCTCTCTCCCTCTCTGAAGCTGCTCTCTGCCCTTGCCCCCTTCCCCAGGTGTATTAACTTCTCTGCCCTGAAAAGCAGTAAAGCATAGTAATCAATGGCAGATGGGGCCATCCTGAAATACAAGCCTATGCCCTTGAAACGTCACCATAAGCTGGCACAGATAACATGCCTGAGTAAGAGAAGAGGGGTGGGGGGGAAGGAGAACTTTCAATTTCGAGGTCACTATTTTCAAAATTATATACCTTATGAAGTCTTTAAATTTTGTAACCAAAATGATTTCTCCATCCCTTCTCCCTCCCATGCATCTCTATCAGGGCTGTATATAAAATAGAGAGTGGATCCTAAACAGCATTGATGTAGGGGGTCTCTTACTGAGAGTTTCCTACACAGTTGAAATAATAGAATTGACATGTACAGACAAATAATATCTTATTATGTATATAACATATATAACATGTATACATATATGCATATGTGTATATGTATATACATACATGTTTTTAAAATGTGAATTATAAAATCGATGTGAGGTCTCATCTCATGCTGTTGGCTTCAGCCTGCAGGTACTGGTTATTATTATCACTCTGCCTCTGGTAGAACTTCATATATTCTGAGACTGCTAGAGAGCAGAAGATTAAGACATTTTATTTTGCTTTGTTTTATAGAGATGCATAGTCTGTGGAACCTCAGACTCCATGTGGTGAGTTTACAAGGCTCAAGTTCCTTATTCAATGAAATGACAATAATCTTCTGCATTTGTAAGACATTCAATTCCCCAAAGCACTTTCCTCTTGTTATCTGACTTAAATCCTCAAAACAAACTTATGAACAAACTAGAGCAAGTTTTGTTACATACATTTGACAGGTGAAGAAACTAAGGCAGAGAGAGCCAGTGTGTGTCAAGGGTGCTACCTGAACCCAGGTCTTCCTGACCCCAAGCCTGACTTTGCCCACTATTCCACATGACAATAATGTAGGAATAAAGACAGAGTCAGTTGAGTGGGAAGGAGAAGTAGTTACAAAAGTGACTTAAGGGGAAAAAAACCTCAGAACCAAAAGAGACCTCAGAGAATATCTCATCCAACCCATGGGATATATGTCCCATGCTCTCACTACTTCAAAAGAGGGGTCTCGGTGATGCAATAGATAGAATGCTGGGCCTGGTGTCAGAAAGACCTGAATTCAAATGTGGTCTCAGAAACTAGATGTTTGACTCTGGGCAAGTCACTTAACCTCTTGTTGCCTCAGTTTTCTCAGCTGTAAAGTGGGTATAATAATAGCACCTACCTCCCAGGGTTGTTTTGAGGATCAGATGAGATATTTGTAAAAGCAGCTGGCACATATTAGGTACCATATCAGTGCTTATTTCCTCCCATTCCTACCCTTTCACACTGGATGAAGTAAACAAGGTAAAACTGAGAGGAATCCTCCCCCTTTACGGGAAGTACAGTTATGCCTTCCACATCACGACTTTCCCATCATGGATTCGATATATTGTGGGTCAGCATAAGAAATAGGAATTTGGAGGGAATTTTGTGGAAGCCACAGATGACACAAAGCCTGTGACCTAACACTTAACCCAAATTTTACAATAAGGTACTATAAGCACCCCATAAAAGAAAAAGAGAAATTTAGACTTCTTCTCTGGCATGAAGAGAGGGCCAAAAATTTTTATGAAGATTTTCCATATCATGGGGGTCAGAGTGCCCCTAACCCAAGCACTATGGAAGGGATAACTATATTACTCCTTGCAGAGGGAGAACAGGACAATATCAGGTCCACCTGAAACGATGGGAGAAAAGAGAAACACTTGAGGAGGGGAGAGGATAACATGAGTCAGGGAACATTAAGAGGGTGAAGGGAAGTGCATAAAGAAACGTTCTCACAGATACTCAGAACCTAGTTTCTTTTTACCAACTTCTTAACTCAGGCTCTCTTCAACCTCCTGGTCCACTGATATTAAAAGTGTTTCCACCTTTGGGCAAAGCCTCAGTGTTTAAGCTCTGACTAGAAGAACAGGAAGCTAGCCTAAGCTAACTAGGCATGATAATAAGATCGATGATCTAGAGTTAGAAGGGACCTACCTGAGAAGGTGTAAGGTGGATTATAGTGTATGTAAGGTGGATTTTTGTTATTCTTTCTTAGAGTTTTAATTCTCACGATCTATGGCCGTAAAAATCTCTAGTTCCCAGGCTCATGACTTGTAAACATCTCCACTATGCTTGCACAGTATTATGTAATGATAAATAATATAAACATTTATGCTTAAAATTGTAAATACCCACTGCGACTGCACAGTGAGATATAGGGGTGAGGTCATATAAATTTGTGAGGCTATTGCTGGCAATATGCCTTCTTTTTCTGTTGCCCTATAAAGCAAGTGGGCATTGGTCAGTAAGTGGGGAACCCACAGGAGATTTGTGATTTGGGTAATGCATGTACCTGCTTCAACTGGCCCCCTTTGAGGCTTACAAGGATTTAGGGGAGTGCACAAGCTGGAATGCTATGCCTGTCTCAACTGACCCCATTGAGACGTACCGGTAGTTGCCCCCCCTTCTTGCCTGCCCCTGCAAGAAGGGTCATTAGGGGATCCTATAGGAGTTGGTGCTCTCCTTATCAGAAACCCGTTGAGATGAAAAGACGAGAATAAAATAAGCTTATTTAACCCCTTGTTATGACTCAGCTCATGTCTTCCTTTCTGCCAGGTTCAAGAATGAAACTGTGCTAGGACACCTGCTAGCAGCCCTCCCATGTGTTCTCGTGCCCCACACTACCTAATCTGGCAGCCTCATTTCACAAATGAGAAATTGAGGCCCAGAGAAATTAAATGACTCATCCAACGATGCATAGGTAGTAACATACTAGAGCCAGGATAAGAAAGCAGATACTCTAACTCCAAAGCCAATGCACTTTCTCCTGTGTTTTCCTACCTCCTGAATAGGCACCTCAGAGCTAATGGAGAAAGTCTAGAGGAGGGAACCATGACACAGGAAAGGATCAAATGCTAGGGATGGGGTTCATCCATGGTACTAGCCTTCTAGTTATAACCATAGCTTGTGCTATTATGCTATGGTACAATAAAAACTGGACAAATATGTAATTATTTGGCTAACTGGATTAATTTGAATAACTTAACAAATGACTGAAGCCCCAAAAAGTGAACATCTTGGCCTCTATATTGATCAGTTTTATTGTTTTTATTATTTATTATTTCTGTCATTTTTTATGTTTTTATTTTATATTTTATTACTTATTATTATTTTATTATCAGTTTATATTATCACACTAAATCTCCATTGTCCAGACATAACCCCTAACCATTCTCTGACAAGTTTCTCCTTTGACTGCCAAGTTCTGTTAATCAGAATCCCTTCTCATATATTCCATATATTCTCACATAACCCTCCCCTAAGTCCCCCCATAAATCCTTTTGTCATATAACCAGTAGTCAGAGGCTTGTTTTGCTAAGATATGTGCCTTCAGACACTACCTTTCCTAAGAAATAAAAGCTAATAAAAGGCAAAATGAAGTTAGCATAATCCAGATATTTGTATAATACAGAAAAGAAATAAAGTATGATATATTCAGACTCAACTTTATAAGGAGGTCAAAGACTCACCCATCAGATACAGATGAAACTAATATGAATTCTTCTTTATGAATAAATCCCCTTATGTGTGTAAGAAGCTGCTACTGGAGAGAGAGAGGGCAGTTGGTCCCTGGGAGAGCCTTCTATTGCAAAGGAGTTGTTATTACTGTCACTCAGGAGCTCCCATCTGCTAAGCTCCGCATTGTTTCTCAGCTAGTAAGATTTAATTAGCTTTTAGCAAAGGGTATTTACTAAGGTAGTATAGTAAAGACAGTTGTTACAGAAACATTCCCCAAACTGGAAGCATATTCTCCCTTTGCATATGCATGGTCACCAAGGAGACTTTGCTCATTTGGGCAAAGGGTAAGCTCATAGCTCTTGCTAGCTGGAAGTCTTTTTCTCCTTTCAAATAGTCCTTATGAAGTACACTTAAGTATAGCTCTATTCAGGAGGCAAGGAGGTGATGCAGTGGGTAGAGCACTGGGTCTAGAATCAGGAAGATCTGAGTTCAAATCTGGCCTTAGGCACTTATTAGCTATGTGACCCTGGGCAAGTCATTTCCATGTATTTGCCTCAATTCCCTCATCTATGAAATGAGCTGGAGAAGGAAATGGCAAACCACTGCAAGATCTCTGCCAAGAAAACCCCATGGCCAGTGTTGGCATGCTATGCTATGATCCATAGGGTCAGGAAGAGTAGGACATGACTGATCAACAACATAGCTCTCTTCTGGGTTCTTAGAGTCAATGCCCTTTTAGAATCCTGAAGCAGCCTGTCCTTGAATTGCCTCATTTGTTCTGTGTGTTTCCCAACTCCCATTTGAATGCATTGTCTTTTGATTATACAATCTCTCACATGGACCAACGGAGGTGGGAGAGGAGTGAAATGTTCCCTCTAGACTTATTTCTCCCCATCCCTATTCTCCTTGCTTCTCTCTTTTATAACTGTAAGGATTTGCTTCCTTGAGAGACCCCTAAGCTTGGAGGTTCTTAAGGCTTGACTACTTTTCCACTGGATTTCTAGCTTCAGAACTGGCTTATGTGTGTCTGATTCTTTCAGAGGCCAAGAGGTATGTATAATTCAACTAATCACTTTGTACAGTGAAATGAAAATGTTTTGGCCCAGTTAAAATGACTAAACACCTTAAAAGGAGATCATCCATCTTGTTTACATATTTAAAACTTCATTAAGTCCATCAATTGATTAACTGAGGAATGGGAGAAAAACCCATTACATATGCAGGTTTTAGATGCTCTATATTTAAAATTCAAATTATTTTATCTTCTTGGCAGAATTCAAGGTATTCATTTAGAAGCCCTGACTAAAATTAATAGAGACAAATAAAACTGTTGCCAGGAAGAAGAAAATTAGAGTACATATTCCCAAGTCCTATAAACATGATCAGGTGAATCAGTACAGAACATTCACAAATGATAAAAAAAAGATTAGTTGGCAGACATTGTTATCAGCATGTGTGTTTAGAAGGCTGAACAGTATGATTCAACATCTTTTTCATCCATCTGTTTTACTTATATGCATCACATAATGTACTGGGCAGTTTATTTTAAAAATCAGATTGCAAAACAATCTTTTAAATTGCTTCTTTTGAAATTATGACTAGATAATAAATGAAAAGAGGAGACAAAAATTTAAAACATTCCATAAGTAGGATGGCCATTTATGTTCAGAAACAGGACTCAAAGACTGTTAGAAGTGGACAGAATGTTAGAAACTATATATTACAACTCTCTCATTTTATAGATGAAGAAACTGAAGCAGAGAGAGGATGATTGTACAACTAGTCCAGGGATCAGGACTCAAACTCAGGTCTCCTGACTTGCATACCAATGCTTCTTTCACTCTCCTCTGCTTCCATGTTGCCACTCCCTTTTAGTCTCTCCATCCCAATGATACTTAAATACTGGCTACCAGCAAAAAAAAAAATGCCCCATCCCCCAACCCCAGCTGTGTGTTCTTTCATTTGCATCCACATCTTGCCCTGCAACATCCATTCTGATATGACCACCTTACTATGCCCTTTGGAATGCCTGCTCCCTAATTTAAAACTTCCTCTTATCTTAAGCCTCATCCTCTCTCTAGTCTCTTCTATTTTCTGGTACTCAAGGGGACCTAATGGACTCACTTTCAGAACTCATCTTGCTGCTCATGATGAGAGGATTCAGAATACTACCCGACTCATTTATAAACTTGCCTTCTACTTCAATTCAGCAACCTCCCCTTTTTGTATTAATGCTATCAAAATTTATCATCTAATCTAAACTCTAGTAGATATTATTTACCAACCTCCAGGATTGTCTTCCTTCCTCTTTAATTAAGTAATGCCTAGATAACAGTCTTCTTCTATATTCCGACTTGTGCTTTCATACTCTGGGATTTCAACATACTGTACATATCAATGTAGTTCTAGTAATCTTACTTCCCAGTTCTTTAATCCACCCAATTCACATGATCTACTATTCCATTTTACTTCAACTATACATATGGATCACCCACAAGTATTCTACTTTCATGTTCTTTAACTCTGGAATTCCTTTACCCTATCATAATCTTTTTATCATTCCATCTTTCCATATGCCTTACAACCCTGGACCCTGTTCTTCGTCTTCACTATGGCTTCCAATCCCTCTAGTCCTCAGTATTTTCATATCATTATCCATGAGCTTATTATACTCTCCTCCTCTCTCAGTCTCAACCACCTGTCGAATAATTTTATTTTATATACTTTTTTAACTTTACCCTAGCCTCTAATTTCAAATCTCTTGCCCCTTTGTCCTGTCTCTAATCATGCCTTTCCAGAATCCAATTTGGATTAACTCAGAACATTGATGTCCTTAACTTCTACTCTGCTGCTAAACAGAGCTGAAAGGAATCATGAAACCATGTTGACTAGATGCACTACAAATTTATTATCTAATATCAACTGGGCCCTGGCTTCAGGTAGACAACCCCTCTATTTCTCCCTAATTATCTCATTAACCAATACTGACTAGTTAGAACACTAACCATGTTCCAAAACATCTCTTCCCTCCTCAAACATCTCAAAGGCACTGTGATGTTAATGGGATGTGAAGGTCTTCCCCACCCATTAATAGGCCTCATGTGGAGCCCATTAAGGGAAGCATGCTTAGAGGAAGCTTGCTTGTAGGAAGGCTTTTGCACCTTTTAGGAGTAAGTTGATTAGGCACTGAGTCAGGAGGGTTGTGATGCTTTCTGGCTCTGAGAAGTATACATATACATACATATATATACATATTTATGTATGTATGTATGTATGTGTGTGTGTATGTATATGTGCGTGTACTCTAAGTTGCTATTTTGCTTTGGGAATTGGCTTATGAAAAGGACCTTGTGATTCCCTGGTTAAGACTCTGAGTAGCTATATGTTCAGACCCCCCAACTGCTCAGATGTAAAGGCTCTGTTGTCCAGTGATGTAAGTAAAGTGTATAGCAATATTGCTTTTATTCAAGCAGTCAGAGCCCTGTGTGTTGGTCTAATTTCTCTGCTTGTATTTTCTCTGACGGTCAGCGGGGTGACTTTTGCCTGGAACTAGTGAATGTAATTAAAGAAGATTGCTGACCCCTTTAAAGTTGCTTTCCTTTAAAAGCAGATCTAAGTACCTGTGCTAGCAGGATGTCCCTGGGTTTGCTAGGGTGCTTGCTGCTACAGGCATTTCTTCTATTCACCCTTTTAATTAAGGACCTGGCCTTATACTTCACAAAAAAAAAACCCTGAAGGGATTGCTAGGGAACTTGTTTTTCTTCTCTTCTCATCTCACCTGTCTCTGACATCATCCCCTACTTGTTCTCCTTTACTTCACTCTCTGATGAAACAGTAATCCTTCTCCTTTTCAAGACCAATCCTCATGTGTGTGCCCTTGATCCCAACCCCTCCTTTCTTCTCCAGGATATTGCCTCCACAGTCATTCCCATTCTCTTTTTAATCTTTAGTCTCTTCTAGTCTACTTGTGACTTCTTGTGTTGTCTATAAACACTCCCAAATCTCCTTCGGTCTTAAAAAAATCTTCACTGAGTATTATCATCCCCAGTATTGTCCTATATCTTTCACCTCAGTGAGGTCCTTTAAAAAGCTGTCTTTATTCAGTAGCTTTATTTCCTTTCCTCTCACTCTTTGAAATCTTCTGAAATATACTTCTAACCTCAACATTCCCATATGCTATCTCTTTTACTGCTACCTATAAAGGTACTCATGTCTCCCTCATCCTAAAAACAAACAAATAAAACCTTTATTTAATCCTATTATCTCAATAATTATAATCTTATATCTCTCTTGCCCTTCTCGGCTTAAAATCCTTAAAGAAAAGTCAGCTACACTCAGTGCCTCTACCTCTTTCATTCATTTTTAACACAATCTGGCTTCCAAGCTCTTCAGTCAACTGGAACTGTTCTCTCCAAAGTTAATCACCATATCTAATAGCCTTTTCTCACTCCTCATCTTTCTTGACCCCTTGACCATTTTGTCCCATTGAGCCTCTTCTCCTAAATACTCTCTCCTTTTTAGATTTTTGTAACACTGTTCTCTCCTGGTTGTCCTGCTGCCTGTCTAACTGCTCCTTCTTAGTCTCCGTAAGTTCTTTACCATGGCATGCCCGCTAACTATGGCCAGCTGTGACAACAATGCAACTAGCAGTTTCTATGGGTGTGTAAGACCAATAACACCAGCACACAAGAGGGCTGCTAGCATAGATTCTTTGATCTGCTTTTCTAAAGGAAAGCAACTTGAAAGGCATCAACAATCTTACTTTAATCAAACATGTGTATCTATGTGTGTGTGTGTGTGTGTGTGTGTGTGCACACGCATGCATGTATACATCCTTCACTTAGTTCAGGGAAAAAGTCAGCACCCTGAACTTTAGAGAAAACACCAAACAGAAATTACAAGCAGAAATTATATAAACAGAGCAAAGACAAACAGCAAAAACCAACAGATAGAGCTTCCAACTGTCTGACCAAAAGTAATGCATACAGAGTTACTAGAGAGAGAAGCACTGACATCTGGGTTTTTCAAAACCGGGATGGGGGGCTCCTTAACGGCTACCCATCTGGCTAAATCACATGAACGTTCTTCCAATGAGTGAGCCCCAAAGCAAAATGCTAACCTCAGAGCATATATAACTTCCTTCAGGGCTAGAGGGCATCACAACCCTTGTGACCCAGGCTCATGTGACTCAGGCTTCCATGTGACTCAGGTTCAAAGCAGGTCTCATAGGCCTATTAAGGGGTGGGGAAGTTCTTCAAATTGTATTAACATTACACCAGCCCCCAGGGCTCTGCTCTGGACACTCTTTTTACTACTGTCTCATCTGATGAACTCATCAGTTCCCATGGGTCCAGTTATCTCTATGGAAAAAAATATATGTATGTATATAGATATGTATATATACATACATATACACACACATATATATATACATATACTTATACATATACATATAAACATACATATATAGCCCTAGTCGGCACTAAGACATTTTAGACATCTCAAATTAAATATACCACAGCCATCAGAAATCCTGCCATCTTCCAAACTTCTGTATCACTATTAAGAGCATCATCATTCTCCCATTAAGTCACCCAGAGCCTCAACCTTGGTGTCATCCTTAACTCTTCACTCTCACTAACCCCATATGTACAATCTGTTACCAAATCTCATTTCTACCTTCATAGTACCTCTATATTCTTCCTTTCTTTCTTACTTGTATAGTCACCACCCTTTTCAGGGCCTTATCTCCTCTCACCTAAGCTATAGCAACAATCTTCCAACCAGATCCTCTGCCTCAGGTCTCCCTCTCCTGAAATCCACCTTCAATTCAGCAACTGAGTAAACTTACCCTCCCAATGACCAGCAGAAACAATACCAATAAAATGGGAGAAGACAGGTCAATCATGATGGATAAAGTCTGTGATACCATCGAGTCTTTTAAACCATACTGGAAAAAAAAATCAGTGGTAAAGCAACTTTCTCAACAAACATACATAATTCAAATATAAAGTTTTATAGAGAATGCTATTAGTTGGGTGTCTGAGAGCTGATATATTGCCTTACACCTGGTTTATTTTTTCCATTTTGATTTAAAATGCTCAATGATATTAAAGATTTTTTAAAATCATGATTGGTAAATGGCCTGTTCTAGACTTTGCTTTGTGTTATTTATGTTGGACTTTGGGAGGATAAGGTCACTCATTTGCTAAGTAGAAGATGAATCCAAGTGGAGAGAAACTTGAAGCAGAGATTAGTTAGAAGACTATCAAAGAAACAGAACATTGTACACAGTAACTGCAATACTGTAACAAGGACCAATTTTGAAAGACTTAGAAGCTCTGATCAAGACAATGCCAAAGAACACATATTATGAAAAAAGCTATCTGCCTATCATCCAGAAAGAGAACTGGTGAACTCTGAGTGCAGATTGAAACAGACTTTTTTTAACTTTATTTTTCTTGTTTTTTTTTCCCTGTGTGGATTTTCTTTCACAACATGGCTAATACGAAAATATGTTTTACGTGACTTTACATGTATAGTCAATATCATATTGTCTGCCTTCTCAAGGGGTGAGGGAGGGACTAGAGGGAGGGAAATAATGAGGAGCTCAAAATTTTAAAGAATGAAAGTTTTAAAACATTTTCAAATGTAACTGGGAAATATTTAACAAAATAAATAAAAATATATTAAAAAAGACTCTTGCAATAGTTGAGGTGAGAGGAAATGAGAATCTGAATGAGGGTGGTGGATGTATAAGAGAGAAGGAAAGAATATAAATATACTGAATAATCACCAACAATCTATTTGATTTTTTGCTATGTAAACGTAGCCTCTAAGCCGATGTCAACATGATATCAAACTCTTTTTTATTTGGTAAAGGAATAAATTGGTGTCTGGGGTCAGTGTGGTAGTTTCTTAATGCTACAAGATTAGCTCAGCAAAATGTTCTATAAAACTTCTGTATTAAACCAATCTATGCTGCTGTATGTTTGGGGAGATTTCTAGCCCAGACATTTAACTGAAGGCCAAAGAGGTCTATCAGAACAGGTTCTTTCCCCTCTCCCTCCTTGTGCTTGCCTCATGACTGACTAGCGGCAAGGTCTGCCTAATGGACAGCTGTTAACAGTCCACAGGCTATAGGGAAGATGAGCAAAATGAAAGAAAAGCATTCAAAAGCACTAATAAAATCCCTTTTCTACTGTGTCCTGGATGCTCTCCATTTCTACATAAAAAGGACATAAACTTCTAAAATTTATTCTGAAATCTGTTCTATACCCCCTCCCTGCTCTGATCCCAGTGTCATGATAGGCTTCTGAAAATAAGCTTTTTAAAAACAAGATACTGAGGCTTTTTGCAGGACGCCATACCAACTCAGGACCCAGTCTTCCATATTCAGTCTTGAAATCAAGTATATAGACATACCTCATGCCTAGTCAAATAGGGGTGAGGTACATTACCCCTGGTTCATGGCCCAGTGCTGATGTCATAGGTTACAAACTGCTGAGTGTACGCCAGTGAACTTTCAAAAAGTAAGACCGAAGCATTTTGGCAAAATCATTTGTTTCTTCACTGGCACTCCATTTCATTATCTACTGGATAAAAAAGAAATACAGAGTCCCCAAAATCAGCGATTTGGCTCAAACAACACAGTGTTCTTTCCATGTGGCAAACGTATCCAGTTTTTCCTAGATGGAATACTTCATAAGTAACCAGAGAGCATTTAAAAGCTGAAGGTTTAAAAAAGCTTTGAAGATGAAAGGTACTATATTACAATTTGTTCTCTTATTAGTATTTTATTTTAAGATAAATAAGGGCTTGAAAAATTATAATAACACAAGGATTATCAACAAATACTCTAATTACCTATTAGTGAGGGAGGAAAAATAGTTTAATTATATGATTGGTAACCTGAAGGACTATAAGTGTTGTCACCAGCATACCTGATTCATTATGACTATTATCATGACTGATGGTTATTAACAAATGACTAGAAATTAAAATCTTCAAGTCCTCACAACAAGGAACTTTGTTTTATCGGTGTTACCATTTTGTCTGTCAATCAAGGACCAGACTAGCTAAACTCAGACACACTCACCACCAGAAGATTGGCCAAGAGGTCATAATTTGGGGACACAGCAACTCATGAAGATTGCTAAGGAATACAGGGATTATAATTTTCACAGGTAGAGGGAGCACTCTCATTAATGAAATCATGAATTCATAAATATTGAAGTACTACTACCCAACTGAAAGTGAAATGGTTTCTTTGTTCTGAAATATCATAAGAGTAATAGCTTGCACTTATGTAGAACTTGCAGAATGCTTTGCATATATCATCCTATTTGGTCCTCAGAATATTCTTGCAGGGTAGGAATTATTTTTTTAAGTATGCTTCAGTCTGTATTCAGACACCATTGGTTCTTTCTCTGGGGATGGATAGCATTTCAGAATTATTTTTTAAACATTCTTTTTCTTATTCTGAGGTCCAAATTCTCTCCCTACAGACCCTCTCTCCATATTGAAAAGGTAATCAGTATGATACCCATTAGACATTTTAAGTCATGTAAAACATGTTTCTATATTGGCCATGTTGCAAAAAAATTAAAAGGTAAGAAAAATAAAGCAAGTCAAAAGCAATATGGTTCAATCTTCACTTAGAGTTCATCAATTCTCTCTGGAGGTGATAATATTTTTCATCATGACTCCCTTGGAATTATCTCTGAACATTGTCTTGATCAGGGTATCTAAGTCTTTAACAGTTGATCATCACTAAAATATTGCTGTTACTGTGTACAAAATTCTTCTGGTTCTGCTCACCTCACTTTGCATCAGCTCAGTTCATGTAAGTCTTCCCAGGTTTTCCTTAAACTATCCCCCTCATCATTTCTTACAGCACAATGGTATTGCATCACAATCATATACCACAATTTGTTTCGTTGTTCCCCGATTGATGAGCATCCCTTCAATTTCCAGTTCTATGCCACCATAAAAATAACTGCTCTATTCTCTTTCTGTGGTGACAAAAAAAAATGAAAATTGAGGGGATTTCCATCAATTGGGGAATGACCGAACAAGTTGTGGTATATAAATGGAATGGAATACCATTGTGCTATAAGAAATGATGAGGGGAATAGTCCTAGGAAAACCTGGAAAGACTTACATGAACTGATGCTGAATGAAGTGAACAAAACCAGAAGAACATTGTACATAGTAACAGCAACATTGTGCGATGATCAACTATGATTGACTTAGCCCTTCTCAGAAATAAAATGATCCAAGACAATTCCAAAAGATTCATGATGGAAAATGCTATCCGTATGCAGAGAAAGAACTGAAGAAGTCTGAATGCAAATTAAGGCATACTAATTTCACTTTCTTTTTTTTCATGTTTTTGTTTCCTTTTGTCCTGTTTCTTCTTTCACAACATGACTAATGCAGAAATACATTTTACATGATTGCACATGTATAAGTTATATCAGATTGCTTGCCATCTTGGGGAGGGGGAGGAAAAGGGGGAAGGAGAAAAATTTGGAACTTGAAATATTGTAAAAAATGAATTTTGAAAATTGTTTTTACATGTAATTGGAAAAGATAAAATACTTTTTTTTAAAAAGTGCTATATTTTTGTGTATATAGGTCCTTTTCCCATTTTTGTCTCATTGAGATATAGACCTAGTACTGGTATTTCTGGGTCAAAGGATGTGCTGGTTAGGCATTTTTATTATTCTCTTTTAAAGATGAAGAAGGTGAGAGTAAGATAAAATGATTTTCCCAAGAATACACAGCTAGTATGTAGCTTTCTAGTTAACTTTATTTCACCAGATAACCACTGATTTTTAATAATGTTAATAGTATTTCTTTTTCTTCTCTTCTTCCTCTACCTCCTTCTTCTCCTCCTTCTTCTTACTATTACTACTACTATTACTACTACCACTACTACTACCACTACTACTACCACTACTACTACTATTACTACTGCTACTACTACTACTACTACTACTACTATTACTTTTACTACTAGCATTACTAGCTAGTAGTAAACATTGCTAGTAACATTACTAGCATTACTACTAGCACTTTTACAAATATTATCTCATTTGATCTTCACAACAACCCTGGAAAGTAAATGTTATTATTATCTCTATTTTACAAATGAGGCAACTGAGGCAAATAGAAATTAGCTGACTGTCCAGGGTATCCCAACTAGCAATGGTCTAAGGCCTGATTTGAGCTCAAATTTTCCTGATTCTAGGCCCTGTGTTCTATTCACTGCATCACCTAGTTGCTATTACTATTACCACCACCACCACTACTACTACCACTACTACTACTGATGACTATCACCCATATGATTAATGTTATTGTTTTATTACATATTATAAATAATATATCATAATTATATTTTGTCAATAATAAAGAAGGAGGGGAGGGAAGAGAAGAAGGAGGAGGGGAAGTCTTCACCATTTTTAGGATCTATGAATTCTTACAATGACACAAATCAAAGCCCCTCTGCAACTTAGTATACAATGCTCAAGAGTTGCTGTGGCCAAAAATTCATTACCTGCCAGCCATCCTGGTGATAAGACTTTCTCATTTACTAGACTGGCCCTCAGACAACAAAAACTCAATCTGTTACCATTACCAGGCCTAGATTGAAAGACTTCCAGTCTTCCAGAGATCTTACTCCTTAGGGATAGCGTTCAAGAATCCATGTTCTTTTCCATATTATGATAAAGTATTAAAGCAGGAATTCAGTGAATATAATGGCTGTTATTGTTACAATAAATATATATTTGTCATAAAACATAACCTAGTGTATTTGTAATACAAATATATCATATGTGCATCTTTGGTAATATTTTGTACTTATTTGCAATATATTATAATGTAAATATATTGTAGAGGCTGGGGTAATGATAAAGTTAGGAAATGTTAGCTATATATAACAGGGAGTCTGTGTTCTGTTAGACCCCTATGATAGCTGTGAAAGCCCGATGAAAACCCTGAAACTTTAGCTATTCTGTTGATACATATCACTGATGGAGTTAGCACCCCAACCAGTATGATGCAGCTGCTCTCTCTTATGAATCTCACTTTTAGACTAGCTCTATGTCAGGTTGACATGGAGACCAGCAAAGCAAGTAGCATTCTATCATCACAAGGCAAAATACAATGGAGCAAATAAACAATATTAACTCCCTACCTCCAGGAAATGCTTCATTGCAAATGGCACTGAACGCTAAGCTGAGCAAATCTCAGGTATGCATGAGTGGCCTGAAGATATGAGTGTTTTAATTATGCACCATTGCTATGCCATAGCAAAATTGGAAACAGATTATACAAGTTATAGGCAAGGGTTCCACATTGCTTTTTGTCAATGATGTCCTTAGCTCCAAGTTGTCACAATGAAGAAGGGCATTTCAAAAGAAACAGTTTCATTCCTAAACTAATCTAAAATTATAAAAAAGACACAACAGAAATTGAGGAGTTACTTAAATCTAAAAGAGGAGATCTGAAGAACCTAAAACTTTGCAAATTTAAATTTGGCACAAATACCACAAATGCCACTCAATAATGAAGTGGATGGCAAAAATAATGCTTATGTTATCAAATAATCTTGAAGTAAAGATAAGCACTCTTCAAATGAATTTGTGGGGAAAAATTTGAGTTTGATAGCATAAATAGACTAAACAACAATTATATCTATAAACATAATACCCTGAATGTGCCCGATTTTGTCTGGTCTCAGAAACTAAGCAGGGTCAAGCCTGGTTAGAACTTGGATAGGAGAAGCATGGGAATATGAGGTGCTGCGGGCATTTTCCTTGGGCAGCTAGGTGGTATAGCGGATAGAGCACTTGGCTTAGAGTCAGGAACAACTGAGTTCTAATCCAGTCTCAGATACTTACTAGCTGTGTGACCCTGGGTAGTCACTTAACCTCTGTCTGCCCCAGTTTCCTCAACTGTAAGATGAGAATAACACTAGCATAGAGTTGCTATGAGGATCAAACAGGATATTTGTGAAGCACTTAGTATAATGTCTGGGTAGGTGCTTAATAAATGCTTATCCCCTTCTGTCCCCCAAAACAAAGTAAATCTTAAAAGCCAGAATCTGCTACAAGTATTATGAACAAATGCCTTCTCCCACAATATTTCACAGCAAGTACATAGACTTTTGAGGATTGTAATAAAACAGGATAGGCCCTGGTATGGACCACAGGTAGAGGTATCTCAGATTATTCTTAATAGCAGGTATCAGTTATCACTATGGTAGAAGCAGCTTACGAAATCTATTGATGACCAACAGCAAGATATTGGAAGATTCTCTCAAAGTCTAGCCACAATATGCAGTAGAAAACTTACACATTGTGTCACTAAGTAAAGGCAACAAAAAGAAAAATGTAGAATGGAAATTGGAAAACAAAATACTCAATATCCATAATCAGCAATTTGAAGCCAAAGCCAAAGGGTTAAGATATTATAAGTAGTCAAAGAAGTTCATTGAACATAATAAGCAATACATCATTAATCATAAACTATACTACAAGGCCTTGAGAGGCAAAGAAATTCAGAAAAGAGAAAGAACCCTTTGAAGAAGAACAATGTGGAAAATTTTTATCACATGTGTGATCAAAAGAAGTCCAACAACACAAAAATTCAAGGTTGAGAAAAACAAAGTTGTATATCATTAACATACTGAGCAACAGAATGGCTAAGTCAAGGTAAACAACAACAACAAAAAATCTAGCTTCTCTACAAAACTGGAAAGTGGCACCTGAATTGCTAGCAAAGCACTTTTCCAGCATCCTCCCCAATGCAAATGTGATCCCATCTGCCCTGACAGAAGGAGCTGCATATTTATTACCAAAGGACAAGAACACTGGTGATCCCTCCAAACAGAGGCCAACTCTTGTGTTTATGTACTTTATACAAAGTATTTACAGCTTGTGTCACTCCAAAAATCTATAAACATTCACCAGAAAACTATATTGAATGGGCCTTGCCTCAGTCAAAATGAGACTTCTTAAAGACCTTAGCTTAAAAAGGTCAAGGTCTCCCACTGTATCCTGGGCCATCTCCGGTTGTCCTGATCTATATCTTGCCACTGGACCCAGGTGGCTCTGGAGGAGAGAGTGAGGCTGGTGACTTTGCACAGCCCTCCTTCACTTAAACACAATTCACTTACATGTCATGGCATCACCTCCCTGATAGTATGGTCCTCTTCAAGAATGAAAGACAAACAACAACAATACTGAATAAGAACACAACAGGCTTGCTCCAAAATTTTAGGCATGTAAAGATAAACTCATTAGTGGTTCAGTAATTATTGAACAAGCCACTCCAAAGCACCATAACATTCATGCTACTTTTATTGATTGTTGAAAAGTCTTTGACTCACTCCTTTACTCGTGGCTTATTCATATTCTCCAAATATGTGAAACAAATCTAAGCATAGTGAGAATGCTAAAGTATTTGAGGTCTTGCCCGGAAAATAATTATCTGCTTAAACCATGCCACCAACACAATAATGTTAAGAACAATTGATAGCAAATACAGCACCTTCTAGGGAGACAGGTTAGGCCAGCCATGATACTCCTTGGCTTTTAATCTATTATCATCACTCCTAACTAGAACTGAGAATGGCTTTCAAGCCAAAGAAGGAATCAAAACAAAATGTCATATCCATCACTCGATGTGCACTATGACATCACAGGTGGCTCAGTGGATAGAGTGTCAAGTCTAAAGTCAGGAAAACTCATCTTCTTGAGTTCAAATCTGGCCTCAGACATTTGCTAGCTGTATGACCCTGGGCAAGTCACTTAACCCTGTTTGCCTCGGTTTCCTCTTCTATAAAGTGAGCCAGAGAAGGAAATGGCAAACCACTCTAGTATCTTTGCCAGGAAAACTCCAGATGGAGTTTTCCAACAAAGTTGGTCATGACCGAAATGACTCAACAACAACAACATGGAAAAAATATATTAAACAGCAACTTCATCTCATGAGATTTTTCCCCATGATATTGATATATCACTTTAATTTTTAATATATGCCATGAAATAATATAGAATAAATGTTTTGAGCTTGAATCTGAAGGTCGAATTGAACTAAAAAATTAAAGTGATCTTTGTAAATACCTTGATCTTCTCCAAACATAACATATTAAGCACTAGGCTATAAGAAAGCTGAAGCTTTGTTTGTTGAGAGATTAACTGGCAAATTGAAGTCAAAGCTTAATATGAAGAACAGATTTAATGCAACTAACAACTACACTCCCAATCTTCATACACATACACACATGTTGTATGTATATATACATATAAACATACATGTTTGCTGCAGTAAAATATGCATAGTACTCTATGATGTTAATAAAACACAAGACTCATCACCCTAAGGTAGCTATAGAAAGATTAATACCTCCTCATCACAAAAGAGGAAGATTGATATATATTCTCGATGTACAAGAAAAACAGGTTAAAACTCAGAGAAATATTTTTGAGAGGCTACAAAAACTTGGCATGTACTAGATACCTAGAAAGAGAAAACCAGGTGGCCAGAATTACATACAAGAAGGTAGTTATGCTTCATAATGACAAATCCCTGCACTACTGATACAAACCAAAAATTGCCTAGAGAATTCAACAAATAAACTGTATCAGAACTAGAGAATCATTACAAACCACTATTGGCCACAACCACCTAGACACCACATTTGATCCATAAAAATTTAAGACTAAAATTGTTCATAGTTATCACCAAACCAAGAACTTGTAATCTTCAAACCAAAGGAAATGAGAAGGTTAAAACAGAGACAACCAGTGGAAGAAATTAAAACCATGTGGGAACAGAAAGAGATACCCATCATTCCCATCATCTTGTCTGATAATGCAATTGTCCCAGATATACTTTCAAATGAATCTACAGAAGATCGAAAAGATTCAAATACAGAAAGCAATCATTTTATACGTTGGTTCAACAGAGAGTAGAACAGTAAATGAAAAGGAATAATGGCAAGACAGTGACTTGTCCTTGAACCTGTTCTATCTAAACTCCACTAAAAAGATGAGATGAACAAGGTAGCAATGAAAATGATGATGATGATGATGAAGAAGATATTGATGATGATAAGAATAATAATCTTTACCTAAGGTTTGCAAAGTTCTTTCCTCACTACAACCCTATAAAGTAGGCTACGTAGGATTTGTAATCATTTTAAAGGTAAGGAACCTGAAACTCACAGAAGTTATTTGACTTGTACATTACCACCCAACCACTGCCAGAGCCAAAAGCTGAACTCACCTCTCCTGATTGACATTCATTGCTCACTCCTCTACAGGGTGTCTGTCTGCAGATCTTGCCTTAGGGATAGTGAAAACATTCTTCTCCTTTTAGCTTTCTTTTTACTGAACCACAGAAATCTGTTCTCAGCTAATGCCTCACAGCAGCATTTGGTATTAGAAGGCAGAAAATCAAAAAATGAGGTTTTGAAATCTATGATCATCCTCAGGACAGCTTCAGGACTACTAATTTACACACACACTGAGAATACCAAAATATCACTTGGTCTGCCATATGTGCAGAGATGGAATGATCAGTAAGAAAATAAGAAAAGAGAATCATTGGAATATTCAACGGTCTGGACAGGGATGCCTACTCAAAAATAGAGGGATTAAATGATGGGACTTATTTCCTATAATTAATCAGCCAAATCAACAAGCATTTATTAAATGTCAATTGCATGTCAAGAACTGTTCTAAACACCAGGGACTCAACAAGGAGCAAAGGAACCTGCATTCTATTGGAAGAAACAATGTGTATATACATAATTACATGTGAGAAATCAAATACAGGTAACCTTTGAGAGAGCTGCACTTGTGGCTGGTAGTACAAGGAAATTCCTCACCATTATTGAGAAGGCCATTTGAACATTTACTCTCAAATGTTTCCAGAATGTTTTTTATGGCCTTAAGAATGCTGGAGGGAGAGGAGGATGTTGTGGTGAGAGCCATCTCAAATGATAGAAAGGCAGAAATCTTATTTTTTTTTAAATCATCCATTGCCAAGAGGTGATGGGCTTCACTCCTGAATGTTAGATTGACCCTGTGCCTCAAGCTACACCCTCCCCTTAAAACTAAATAGCTATCTTCAATCGGCTAGTCAATTTCTATTGAGCACCAATAGAAGTATGTGCTCAGTGCTATCTCAGAAAGAGTTGGCCTGCAGGGCTTCAGCTATAATCAAGAAGATCTGACTGTCCTTACTAAATTTTCACTCATATACTCATTAGCTCTGTTACCCTAGGTAAGTCCCTTAATCTCTAAAACACACATGCTCACACACACAAAATACATTTATGTATTTTATTATTATTTGCTATTATTATTTATCAGGAAAGAGATTGACAATAAAGGGTGAGTGCATTGGGGAAGCCTTAGCCCTGTTCCTAAAATAACTCAAATCTCATGTGCTACTGCTGAGGGAAAAGTACAATCCTTGTTATATAGAGCCAGAAATAAGAGAGAACACAGCATAAGAAGGAGCCATCATCCTTTATAACTCTGATGATGTGATTCCTTTGGGTATGTTTATGACTAGTATTGCTAATCAAAGAAATAGAAATACTTACCATATTTGCAGACAACTTAAAACAAGGATAGAAAGCTCACACATTATATGACAGAGTCAAGATTCAATGACCTCACCAGACATTTTCCAAATAAAATAAAATAAAATCTAATTGGGATAAATGTAAGTTTTACCTTGGTTTAAAAAAAAAACTTCAAAGATGGCAGCTGTAAAGCAGGGACTTGCATAAGCTTCCCCCCAGGTCCCTCCAAAAACCTATAAAAATGGCTCTGAACAAATTCTAGAACTGTAGAACCCACAAAATAGCAGAGGGAAGCAGGACAGCCTAGATGGTCCGTGGATGAGGTCTATCGCCCCCAGAGCTGGGAGTGGAGGGGAGCAGAGCCCAGCGTGGGCGGCAGCAGGACCAAGGAGACCAGGAGCTGGGAGGAACAGGCCCTAGCACCCTGAATCAGTGAGCTGTGGCAGTTACTAGACTTCTGAACCCACAAACACCAAAGACAACAGAGAAGGTTAATAGGAAAAGCTGCAGGGGACAGAGCGAAAGGAGTTTGTGGTTTGGCCACCCTCCCAGAGGC
>CM053622.1:201100195-201118458 GCA_028646595.1 Phalanger gymnotis | reverse complement strand
GAGGGGAGAGAATTTGGAACTCAAAGTTTTAAAAACAGATGTTCAAATACAAACAAAAAAAAGTTTTTACATGCAACTAGGAAATAAGATACACAGGCAATGGGGCATAGAAATTTATCTTGCCCTACAAGAAAGGAAGGGAAAAGGGGATGGGAGGGGAGTGGGGTGACAGAAGGGAGGGCTGACTGGGGAACAGGGCAACCAGAATACATGCCATCTTGGAGTGGGCGGGAGGGTAGAAATGGGGAGAAAATTCATAATTCAAATTCTTGTGAAAATAAATGAAAACTAAACATATTAAATTAAATTAAAAAAAAAACTTCAAAAATCAAGATTTGGATACACAATAGTTCGAATAAGATCATACTCATACAGAGGGTTGAGTATGCCACACACCTAGAGGGAAACATTCCTGTTGGCCCTTCCCTTTTCCATCAGGACAAGGGCCAATAGGACTAGTAGGTCCTATTCTCTGTGCATACTTGTGATAAGTGAATGAACAACATTATAGTATAATTACCATGTCTTTCTTAGAAGAAAGCTAATGCAATCTTTGGAGGCATTTAGAACCTCTTCCCTAGAAATAAAAAGGTGATAATCCTATTTTACTTGTGTCTTGTCAGGCCACACCTGGAATTTGTTCTTGTTGTTGAGTCATTTCAGTTGTGTCTGACTCTTCACGACCTCATTGGGAGTTTTCTTGGCCAAGATACTAGAGTGGTTTACCATTTCCTTCTCCAGATCATTTTACAGATGAGGAAACTGAGGCAACAGGGTTAAGTGACTTGCCTAGGGTCACACAGGTAGCAAGTACCTGTGGCTGAATTCGAACCCAGATCTTCCTGACTCCAGGTCCAACATTCTATTCACTTCATCATCTAGCTGCCCGACATCTGGAATATTGCATTTATTTCTAAGATGCCATGTTTTAGGAAAGACAAGCTTGAGAACGTAAAAAGGAGGTTCACCAGAATGGTAAAGAGCCTCAAGCTATATTAGAATGAGTATTATTCTCATATAAAATATGAGAATCATTTGAAGGAATGAAGGATAAATAGGCTAAAATATGGAAAATTTGGGGAAAGGGACACGATAATTGTCTTCGAGTATTCCACAGGTTGTCATTAAAAAGAAGGATTAGATTTATTCTTCTTGATCCCAGAAGGTAGAAATATAAGCCATACATGGATATTGTAAAGAGGAAGGTTTGGGCTTGATATAAGAAAAAACAACCTTCCTAACCATTAGAGTTATCCATAAATGAAACAGAATGTGTTAGGATGTTACGGGTTTTCCCTCACTGGAAGACTTTAAGTATGGTCTGGATGACCACTTGTTAGGAATACTGAGAAGGGTCTGGATTAGATAGCCACAAGGAGTTCTTCCAACTCAGACTGTGATTCTGTGAAATAAATGAAAGCCAAAGCCATACAGAAAAGTTTATCCCTTTGGGTCTATTAATAAAAATGATAACATAATATGTGAATCTATCTTATATTTCATAGCATTTTACAGCTTGCACAGTATTTCGTGTGAATTTTCCTATTTGACCCTTACGTAATAATCATGATTGAATCTGTTTCATTTTCTTATTGATCCTATTTGCAGTTAATTGATCTTGTCCTATAACAGCTTTTATCCTATAATTGCTTAAGTCATGGGCTTCTGTTTCTGAACTTAGTTCAGAGTACAGGTTGCCTGCAATGGGTTAATTTTAGAAAACCAGTTCACTTTGTAATCACTAATCTATTCTTGCCTCAACGAATTTTGTTAACCTTAGGGGATGCATATGAACACAAGGGAATCAAGCCTAATATGTTACACCACCGAGCTATCCCTTCAAAGATGTCTGGTTTTCTGTCCAAAAAGTGTGGCCTGCTATCTTGCAAGTGCTCTAAAACAATTAACACATCTTAGTTATGTGGAAGAAGGTGGGGGTTGTTGCTAGCCCCCATCACCAAACTTTTAATTGTATTTTTTCCTGCCCCTCAGTTATGTCCTGTTCTTTGTTCTATACTCCCCAAAACCCTATAAAAATTATCCCCCTCAGGGAAGCCAGGTGGCACAGTGAGTAGAGCACTGGCCCTGGAGTCAGGACCTGAGTTCAAATGAGGCCTCAGACACTTGACATACTTACTAGCTGTATGACTTTGGGCAAGTCATTTAACCCCAATTGCCTTGCCTTCCCCCCTCCAAAAAAAATTTCCCCCCTCATTTAGGGTCTCAGCTAGCTGAGACCCTATTTATTGGTGGATTCATGGTTCACCAATAAATTGATCATGCTTGAGAATTTTCTGCTTCATTTACCTTATTTTAGCTATTATGTTTATTAACGATCCTCTAAGTTATACGTGCTTCCCCATTCCACCCCCTTTTTTCACATTAGGAAACTGAGATCCAAAAAACTGGAGTAAAGGTGACACAATTACTAAATGTAGGAAACCAGATTCTAGGTTTTAGGATGACTCCAAGTCTACTGCCCTTTTCATCTGGCCACACTGAATAACTTTTAAACAAGAGAAATTGGTATGGACCTGAAGGGAACATCACTTGATTTTGGTTCTCTCTGGCAAGAAACATATTATCAATCTAACAACTTAGAGGTAGTTGGGTAGGTACAGCTATTTTTCCACTGACAGAATGAACAATAAAGACAGAGCTGCCATCTTGTGCTCCAATGAACTCCGCTCTTGGCATGAGCCCCAGGATGAAAGGAAATAAAGTCATGATAGCTGATATTGTAGCTTGGTGGGCATTTTCACAAATTTGTGTTGCTGTTGTGTTGTTGTTGTCGTTCAGTCATTCAGTTGTGTCTGACTTTTCAGGACTCCATGGGCCGGCCATAGCACACCTGGCCCTTCTACCTTCCACTATCTCATGAAGTCAGTCCAAGTTCAAGATCGTTGTTTCCGTGACATTATCTATCCATCTCATCCTCTGCCATCCCCTCTTCCTACTCTAATGCTATTCTAGCCAACATGCAAGAATGGATGCAATTATATGAAAACATTGCCCTTCTTGATATTGATCAAAATTTTTTAAGGAAATTCTTAGAATTCATTTTAAAAGAGATATATTGAAAACCAGTTCTGCCTCATGCCCTCTTAAACACATGTGTACTGAAGTTGAAGTCTTAAGGCCAGTCAGTTGTCAAATACCAATAAAATGGCATACAAAAATGATAAAATACGATCTTCCCAAATTGAAGGTAAGCTCCTTGAGGGCAGGGGTTGTTTCCTTTTGACCCCCTTTGGGTCCCAGTATTCTAGCACAGTATAATAAATGCTTATGGAGTGAGTGTTGAATTCCCAGACAACTTTTATGGAAACATACATTCCTCTCTGAAGGACTTGTCGCTTTAGGATGATAAAGCAAACCCTGGGTGGCCCATTAGTGTCCCCATGTATGTAATAAGACTGACTAACAAGCAAGAGGATTGACCCCCTTGGTGGACTTTTAAAAGACGAATGATTCTGCCTCTGCCTCTCCCTTCCTTTGACTGTCCCATGTGCTAAGTAGCTCTCCTTCATGAGACTTCTTATGAAAGGATGGAAAAAAGGACACTTAACCTCTGTCTGCCTCAGTTTTCTCATCTGTAAAATGGGGATAATAATAGCACCTGCCTCCCAGAGTTGTTGTCAGGATAAAATGAGATACTATCTGAAAAGTGCTTTAAAAACCTTTTAGAAATGCTATATCGAACACATTGGAGGATGAACAGGAAGGTGAGAAGACTCAAAACCATGCCATTCATTGAAAAGAACTGGGAATATTTAACTTGAAAGGAGGGGAAAGGAAGGGAAGTGAAGAATGCATTAAGCACCTATTATGTACCAGAGTCTGAGTAAAATGCTTTTACAGATGTTATCTCATTTGACCTTCACAGCTATCCTCCAAAGATTGCTAGATGCTATTATTGCTATTATGCTAAATGCTATGATGATCCATAGTTTACAGTAAGGAAACTAAGGCAGACAGAGATTAAGTGGCTTGCCCAGAGGCACATAGCATTTTAAGAGTTTGAGACCAGATTTGAACTCAGGACTTCCTGACTCCAGGTCCAGGATCACAGAACCACACAATCACAGAGAAGAAAAGACTTAGATGAAAAATGACCATTACCATCAAATACTTGAAGAGCTATCCTATGGAAATAGGATTAGACTGGCCCTTCTTATTTCTGAAGAGCAGATTTAGGAGTAGTGGGTAGACATTACAAAAGAAATGGGCAGCTAGGTGGTGCAGTGGATAGAACACTGAGTTTGGAATCAGAAAGACTCATCTTCATGAGTTCAAATCCACCCTTAAACGCTTACTAGCTGTGTGACCCTGGGCAAGCCATTTCCTCAGTTATAAAATGAGCTAGAAAAGGAACTGGCAAACCACCCCCCAGTATCTTTTCCAAGAAAACCTCAAATGAGTCACAGAGTCAGACGTGACCAAAAAAAGACAATTTAAAAAGAAGTAGATTTTAACTCAATATGCTGAAAATGGAATGAACCGTCTTTTTAAGTCTTCAAAGGAAAGACTGGATAATAATAACTTTAAAGTTTATAAAGTACTTTATTAACAATAACTAGCATTTATATAACATTTCGAGGTTTGCAAAGTTCTTTACAAATATCTTATTTTATCCTCCCAACAACCCTGGGAAGTACATGTTGTTATTATACCGATTTTACAGATAAAGAGACTGAGGCAGACAGATTACAAGATTTGTAAGTGTCTGAGGTTGGATTTGAACTCAGGCCTACCTGACTCCAGCCCTGTATTCTATCCACCATATACCACCTAACTGCCCCTGATCTCACTTGATCCTTACAACTACAAAGTGAGATAAATGTTATTGGGATTATTATCCCCACTTGGCAGATGAGAAACTGAGGATCAGAGAAATAGAATAACTTGGTCATCATCACCGAGGTAGCGTCATAGATGTGACTTGAACCCCAATCCCTCCTGAACTCTGATCCAACAAACTTCCTGCTTACTAATATGGATAACCGCTTGTTAGAGATATTGAAGACGGGATTCATGCTTTGAGTGGGGATTTGGGTTACTTTGTATCTGAGGTCTCTTCTGTAGTTCTGGGAGGAGAAATATTTTTCTGCAGTCTGAATCAATCATTCACACCTTAGCAGAAACAAAGAAATGAGAGTAAGTTTTGAGGAGATGAGAGAGCCTGAGAATCCTGAGGGCTTGGAATGGGAAAAGAAGAGAATGATAAGAAAAGACACATAAATAGGAGACCTCATTTGCCTAATTGACAATTTTCCCAGGGGCTGTCTTTCATACATAAAGCTAATACTACTGAGGAGCAGAGTATACCTCCCTTAAGGACTCCTGCCCCTCATCCTGCCATGCTCAACATCAACTCTCCAAGGTTCCCCCAAAGGCCACCATTATTAGATGCCAACACCATCAGGCAGGAATTCAGACCTCCCCTGCTTATCTCTCTGAATAATCCCAAAGCAGAGCTTAAAGAGAGTAAAAAGGAAGTAAGAAAGAAGATACAGAGGAACAGCCTGGGAAGCAGGAGAGGTTGGCTCTATTGCTCTCATTCTTATCCCACTTATTATAGTCTTCTGTTTAATGGTGCTGTTACCAAGCAACATACAGGCCCCAAACACATCGATGAATGAGGGGGATGTCTACCCCAAGCATATGAAAACCTCCCCCTACAGAATGGGTAGACAAGAACAATCAGTTCCAATAGTGGCTGAAGCAGGTGCTGTGGAAGGCTTATACCTTGGTCAGACATCCCAAGGTCATCCACTGCATCCCATGCCAATTTGTCCCGACTTTCTGTCTTACCTTTGGACTTTGATGACTTTAGAAGAGAAAGTGAGGCCAATCCACTTTATGCAACTCTGCCTCACTTAAAATCCAATTCTCAGGCCGGTCAAGGCTTGACCCGGCGATGACATCGGTCCTCTTTGAAAACAAAGAACAAACAACACCAACCAAACAACCTCACACCAATCTCTGTGAGCTTCCCACAGAGCTTAAGAAATTCTGGATTAACTGAAAAAATAGAAAAATGTCTTCTCCACGATATACATTTTTTTAAACAATCAACTATGTGACTTGCCAGGAAATAAATGAAAACTATATCATTAAAAACTATTCAAATTAATTGTCTATAATTGGTGCATCATGATGCTCAGCAGACTGTATTTACTCTTCACCTACAGCAATTCAGTGCTGTATCAGTAGCAAGTTTTAATAACTAGAACCATTAAGAATATTACCGGAGGTACAATTATACTAGTCAGCAAGCCTGCCACAGTCACCATATTCCTAATTCACACATTTGGGATATTCAAAAATATTCTGATTTTAAACAAAAATATGGCCTATTATGCATTATGTGCTAAAATATGTTGTGTGAGGAACTTTGGCAGGAAGTCATCTGAGCATGTCAAACACATTCATAAAAAGAACTTTACAAATATGAGTACAAGTATCATACAAATTAGGGATTAAGATATTTTGTTGTAATTAGGCCCATTCTCTTGCCTGATTTTGAAGGTTCACAGAGGAGAAGATCTTTATGACATATCCTGGTTAACTCTCCAGGATGTCTGCTTTTCCTGGCATTGAACTTGTAAGAAAAGGAACATTTGGTTCATTTCCCTTCTCCTTGTCATATCCCTTACTCTGAACTTAAATAGTGAACAGCCATACCTTTGAACTCAGGCTCTTTTGATCCACAAGGGTAATTCTGTTAGCCACCCTTCACTTGTGCTCAGCCAAATTATATTTAGCATTTATCTGATCCTCTTAAAAATCAATTCCTCTATGTTTTTAGTTGTTCTGGGTTGCTTGTCTTAAGCTTCATAACTTGACTTGGAGTTTCATTACATGGCAAATAGCCATTTACTCATTTACTGGGCTTTTCATTGTAGCATGTGTCAGTTTCAACAAAGGACACAGCATTGCAAGGCAGTCTTCTTGCAAAACTTTTTCTGATGAAAAGCGGCCGCAGACCAACCCAACTCTCTATACCCGAAAGGCACTTTGTTGGGGGATCATTTGAAAGATTCCTACCCCTAAAAGTAATGAGGACCTAATATCTCTCCATTTTTATAATATGAGCAATTGACTGGACACAACTGCTTTCTCTTTATAGGATTTGTCATTGAGCCTGCATATTCCTAAGGATGATTTATAATTGTCTCTTCTTATTAGTCAGTGTTAAATGTAAGTGGGAGACATGAATATAATTTTCCCTAAGAAAACATATTTCTAAACATTTTTTGATGAATTATTATGATTTCTTTAGCTGGGAGGAGGGGGAGGAGGGGAGGAGTTAGAGATATTTCAAACCCTGTTCTTTATTCCTATCTTTACTTCTAATCCCTCAACCCCTCAGTTCATTCCTATACCATTATCTCTTGCATTGGTTCCCCATCATGGCCCCTTAGTGAACCGATTCAACTCTGCACTGTCCCTTGCACATATCTCCTTTCTCCATTCTTGCATGACAAGCCTGTTCCTTGGATTACTCCCACCATTCCTGCCTTCATTCCTGTTCATGTGCTGCTGAAAGAATCAATGAGAAATTCTGACTAAACAGCAGTAAATGTAAGTTAAATAATCTCATCTGGGCTGACACTGTGGCAAGGCACTTTTATACCTCCTGAAGCGACTCACTGTCCCATTCCTCTTGCAGGTTTTCCAAACATTTTCATCTCTTCTCAAACCTCCCAAAGCTCTCCTTCCTCCAGCCTTCTTAACTGAGAACCTTGCATCATATTTCACTGAAAAAAATTCACATCATTCACTGAGAGCTCCTTCTTTTCTCCTCCTCATCTCATATCACCCTGATGTCTTCTGCAACTATCTTCTCCTTCACTTCTCCTTCTGACTCACATGAAGAATTAACCCTTATCTTTGCCAAGGCAAATTCCCTTACATGCACAAGTGATGCCATTCCATCCTGTCTTCTCCAAGAGATTGCAGTCACTATCACCCCCACTGTCTCACTTATCTCCATTCTTTCCATGTCTACTAACTGTTTCACTAATACCTACAAACATGTCCATGTCTCCATCTGTTACTTTTTTGTTGTCTTTTTTTGGAATGCTAAGGCACTCAAGTGCCTTTTATGACGCGGCAGATAAAGGGGGACCTTCTGTTGTCTTTGTTTTGGAGTACTTCTCAGCACCAAGGAATCTTTGATTGAATGGGGAGTCTTTGAATGTTTACTTCAAGGGAAGGCCTAGTTCACATGAGTTTGAGTCACATGTCTGTGACACCCTCTGACTCTGAAAAAGTATTTATACACATACTCAGAGGTTAGTGTTTTTGCCTTTGGGGAGCACACTCGTTGGAAGAGTGTTGGTGGTTTGGCCAGACAAGACTCCAGGTAGCCATTGGAGCCCCCTCGACTTTGAAAAACTAGATGTTGGTGCCTCTCTCTCTGGTAACTATGTAATTCCATGGTCAGACAGCTAGAGGCCTGTCTGTTGATTTCTATGTGTGTTTGCTCTGTTTATATAATTTCTGCTTGCAATTTCTGTTCTCTCTGAAGTTCAGGGTGCTGGCTTTTCCCCCTGAACTAAGCGAATGGTATATGTTTGTTTAATTAAAGTAATATTGTTAACCCCTTAAAGCTGCTTTCCTTAGAACAGCGATCAAAGAACCTGTGCTAGCAGTCTTCCTATGTGCTTTTGTTGTTGATCTTTCACCTCCACAGCAGCTGCTAGCAGCATTGTTGTTACACCCTCATCCTCAACAATACATCACTTGATCAATCTATCCCCACCAGATATCATCTGATACCTGTCCTGACTTTTGTGGCTTAACTCTTTGAGAAAGCCATCCACAGTTGGTACTCACATATCCCTTCCTCTCATTCTTTGTAACCCCCTACAACCTGGCTTCTTACTTCATCATTCAATAGAAATTGCACTCTCCAACATTATCAATGTTCTCTTAATTACTAAATCTAATGGCTTTTTCTCAGTCCTCAAACTTCTTATACTTTCTATAGCTTTTGATGCTATAGATTACCCCCTCTCCTTGATCCTCTCTTCTCTCTAAATTTTTATAAAACTTCTCTGTCCTAGTTCTTGTCCTATCTATCTGACCCCTCATTCTCGTCTCCTTTGCTGGATCTTCATCCAGGTAACATCTATTAGTGGTGGTATCCTCCAGGACTCTGTCATGGGCCTTTTAAATTTTATTTTTAATTTATGGAATAAAACAAGCATTTCCCACAGCATAGTACAATAAAAAAGATGATTGTACATGAAACCGCAAATCTACTATGCACAATGTGCTGTTCCTTTCAAATACACAACAAAATTATCATATTAATTTCTTTTGTTTTTTTCTTCCCTCCCCCTCCCCCCACTCTATAGATGGCTACCCTTAGACGCAAATAGGTAAGGAGAGAGAGAGAGAGAGAGAGAGAGAGAGAGAGAGAGAGAGAGAGATACAGAGAGAGAGAGAGATGTAAAATTATTCTATATGTACTTTTATTTATCAGTTCTTTCTCTGGATACAGATAGCATCTTTCTTCATATGTCCTTTATATTTAATTTAGGTATTTATAATATTCAAAATAACTTATTTGCTCAAAGTTGCTCTTAAACCAGTATTGCTATTACTGTATACAATGTTCTCTTGGTTCTGCTCATTTTGCTCTGCATTATTTTGTGAAATTTTCTAAAAGCACTGAGCTCATTTTTTCTTACAGCACAAAAGTATTCCATCACAATCATATGCCACAATTTGTTCGGCCATTCCCCAATTGATGGGCATCCCTGCAATTTCCAGTTCTTTTCCACCACAAAAAAAGCCACTATAAATATTTTAGAACATAGAGGTTCTTTTCCTTTTTTCCCTAATCATCTCTGGAAATAAACCAAAAAGTGGTATTGCTGCACCAAATAATTCTTTGAGCATAATGCCAAATTGCTCTCCAAAATGGCTGGATCAGTTCACAATTCTACCAACAATGAATTAGTGTCCCAATTTTTCCAAATCCTCTCCAACATTTGTCCTTTTCTCCTTCTATCATTTTAACCAGTCTGGTAGATGTAAAATGATATCCCAAGATTGTTTTAATCTGTATTTCTCTAATCAATAGTGATTTAGAGCATTTTTATATGACTATAAGTTGTTTTGAGTTCTTCGTTGGACAACTGCCTGTTCATATCCTTTGACCATTTATCAATTTGGGGAATGACTCATACTCTTATAGATTTGACAGAGTTCTTTACATATTTTAGATATGAGGCCTTTATCTGATAAACTGTCTATAAAACTTTCCCCCAATTTTCTGTTTTCCTTCAAATCTCAGCTCAATTTGTTTTATTTGTACAAAACCTTTTTAACTTAATATAATTAAAATTATCCATTTTACACCTAACTTTGCTCTTTATCTCTTATTTTATCATCTTGTTCACCTATCTATAAGTCTGATAAATAATATGTTCCCTGTTCTTCTAATTTTCTTGTTAAATCTCTCTTTATATCTATGTCATGTATCCATTTTGATTTTATATTGGTAAATGGTGTAAGTTGTTGGTCCATGCCTGGTTTCTGCCATACTTTTTTCTAGTTTTCCCAACAATTTTTACCAAATGATGAATTCTTATCCCAAAATCTTAAATCTTTACATTTGTCAGATTCAAGATTATTATGTTTATTTGCTGCTGTAAATTGTATGTCCACTCTATTCCATTGATCTACCTATCTATGTCTTAGCCAGTACCAGAGAGTTTTGATAATTACTGCCTTATAATACAGTTTAAGATCTGGTACTGCTAAATCTCCTTCCTTTATACCTTTTCCTATCATTTCCTTTTATATTCTTGACTTTCTGTTTTTCAAATGAATTTTATAATTATTTTTCTAATTCAGTAAAATATTGAATATATAAATTAATTTGGATAAAATTGTCATTTTTATTATATTGGTCCTACCTATGCATAGGCCTTCTATTCTTTTCTCTCTATACTATTTCATTGGCAATCTCATCAGCTCTCATAGCTTCACTTATCATCTCTAAGCTGATAATTATTAAATCTACTTATCCAACCCTAATCTCTCTCCTGACTTCTAATCGTTCATGTCCAATTGCCTATTGGATATTTTGAATTGAATGTCTCTTAAACATCTTAAATTCAACAAGTCTGAAATTGAACTCACCTTATTATTGTTAGCTAACAGTCATCAAAATTACACATTTTCATTTCAGAATTGCCAAGATTAAGTTTTTTAAATCAAAATAGAAGAATACAGCCACAATAATATTCACTGGGATTCTAGACCTAGGATCTGTGAATTTAGGTATTTTTAAAATATATTTTGATAACTGTATTTAAATACAATTGGTTTCCTTAGTAATCCTATACTATTTATTAATTTCAAAGCATTTGAGGGGGGTCTAGAAGTAGGCTTCACCAGACTGCTAATGGGCCCCATGACCCAAAAAAAAGGTATGAACCCCTGATAAAAAAAAAACTTTGAAAGACTTTAGCATTTTGATCAATGCAGTGAGCTATCATGACTGCAGAAAACCGATGATAAAGCGTGCCTCCCACCTCTTGACAAGGATGTAACAGAATAAATATGCGGGGGAGAAAGGCATACGTTTACCTACAGAGGCAATGTGTTGATTTGTTTTGCTTTATTATACTTATTGATTATAAGGAAGACTTCTACTAAGGAGGTGTTTATGGGTAAGAGTGATACAAAATAAAAACAAAAAAGAATAAAAGGAGCTCAATGAAATGTTTTTAAAAATACATAGAAGATACTAGACAGAAGTTCAGAAGAGAACGTGGAAAAGCAAGACAGTTTTGTTATTAGCACATTAAATTCAAAATATACTTTAAAAATAAACTATGTAATATAAATTCAGCTTCACATGCAAAAAAATGCAATAGTTGAATAGTAGTCTGGGGTGTGTGTGTCTGTGTGTGTGTGGGGGGGGCAGTCAAGGTTAAGTGACTTGCCCAGAGTCATACAGCTAGTAAATGTCTGAGGTCTTATTTGAACTCAGATCCTCCTGACTCCAAGACTGATGCTCTATCCACTGTACCACCTAGCTGCCCCTGTGTATAATATTTTGTAGCTAATTTTCCTCAGATACCTGAATTAAGGTGGTTAGCTCTTCCTCAAACACCCGTTATAAGAACAGCTACTAGCAATACAAAATGATCCAACAAGTGCAGTTGATATCTCTCTCATCAGCCACATTAGAAATAAGACGTTGTGCCTTTGTTAAGCACTAAATAGATTTTAGTAATAATAGAAGGCTTTCTTTCAAAAACAAAGAAATGCCTAGGCAAAAGCTCTTTGTATTTTTTTACTTTTGTATTATTTTTTTTTGTTTTTACAAAGGCTAGAATTCCCCTGTATTACTCTCCCTCTCCCCATCAGATAACCATCCCATGAAAATGTTTTTAAGAAATAAAAAGCAGAAGAAGAAAAAAACCAGCAAAACTGAAAAATACTTAATCTGACAATGTATACGGTATTCTACACCTGTGGACACCCCCCCACACACACACACACACCTCTACAAAGAAGGGAGAGGGTATGTTTTCTCATAACTCTTCAATATCATATTTGTTCTTCATAATTTCAAGACAGTCTCAATTGTTTTTTGATGGTTATTCTGTTTATAGTGTTATAGTCATTTTTTTCTTGGCTCTGTTCAATCATTTTTCAGTTGTGTATAATTCTCTATGACCCCATTAGAGATTTTCTTGGCAAAGACACTAGAGTGGTTTGCCATTTCCTTCTCCAACTCATTTTACAGATGAGGAAATTGAGGCAAACAGGGTTAAGTGACTTGTCCAAGGTCACACAAATATCTGATAGCAAGTATCTGAGGCCAGGTTTTAATTCAAAAGATGAGTCTTCCTGTCTTCAAGCCCAGCATTTTGTCCACTATACCAGCTAGCTCACCTCTCTTAGCTCTGCTTACTTGATTTTGCATCAGTTCATGTAAGTCTTTCCACACTTCTCTGTATTCAATATACTTATCTTTTTTACACTACAATACTATTTGATTTCATTCATTCACCACAACTGATGGTATCTACTTTCTTTCCAAATTTTTCTGCTACAACAAAAAGTCCTTCCATATTGATTCCTAGTTTCAGTACTGGATTTTTTAACATGTAATTAGGGAAAAATAGAATATTGTTTTAAAGAAATGCTTTCTACATTTGGACAAGCGGTTACCTGCCCTGTAGTGAGGGAGATAACTCATTGTTTCTTAAAATGGTCCAATCTGCTGTTATGTAGCTCTTTGCTTATGAAAATTGCCCTTATGTCAAGCTGGTGTCTGCTTCTCTTCAATTTCAACTATTGCTCCCTAAACTTCCACCCCAAGGCCAAGCGAAACAAGCAGATAATGCTATGTTAGTAATTTTGAGTTGTGTCATTCCTTCCTCCCAACACAGCAAAAAGCAGCATTGTGCCATAAATAAAATGAATGACAAGTTGATTTTTTTCTTTACGTATACTTGTTTATTTACCATTATAAAGCTATGTGCCAGAGAAACAGTAAACTCAACCAATTTTTTCTCCAATTCAACAAGCATTTATTAAAACCTATCATATTGTCTACATTGTTACACAGTGGAGATCCAAATACAAAAGAAAAAGAGGAAACTGTTGCAACAAAGAGTTTAAAATCTTACAATTCCCAAAATAGAATTGGACAATTGGAAATTGTAAAGAAAATTTCCAGGTGGAAAAGGGTCCAGTACTTATAGCTGAGCCCCAGACAACTCTCCATGAGATTTGCCTTATTCTTTGATAGACAAGAATTACAAACCCACTAGGGTGGCAACACCTCGTCCTTTTCCCCAAGCTAACAGTTCCTATAAACTCCCCAAGGAAATAGGATTCCCAATATCTCTTCTAGGCAAAGAACTAAAGACTTTCTTCTCTCCATTCCATTAGAAAGAACATTTGAGATTAAAAAGAAAACTTGTAATCTAATATATAGTCTTTGGTGAGGCCTAGGGTCACCAAATGGATAGATGTCTATACATAAGGATCTCAAAATTCATTCAGCAAGAAGCAACATTAGAATGTATGTCTGAGAGTCTGATGAAGCTGCAAATGAACTCTCAATGTACTTGTCTTTCCCCATTCCCATCCCTAGATACACCATAGGATGATAGATTTAGAGTTGTAAGGGACCTCAGAAGCCATCTAATTAGGGTCTAGAAAAACTAGAAACAGCAATATTATAAGAATGATCAATTGTCAAAGACTTGGCTACTCTAATCAAAACAATGATTCAAGACAACTCCAAAGGACTTATGACGAAAAAAATGCTATCCAGCTCCAAAGAGAGAACAGATAAACTCTGAGTGCAAATTCAAGTATAACTTTTTCACTTTTTTATGATATGGCTATTATGGAAATATGTTTTGCATGATTTCACATGTATAATCGATATCATTTTACTTGCCTTCTCAGTGGGTGGGGGAATGGTGGGGGGTGGGGGGAGAGAATTTGGAACATAAAACTGAAAAGAATGTTTGAAATAGATAATAAATTTAGGGTTTTTTTTTTTCAAAGAGAGAGTTGGTAACTTTGGAGGGGCAGTTTTAGGTAAGTTTTGAGGTTGAAAGCCTTATTGCAAAAGGGTTGCGGAGCAAGAAGAAAGGAGGTAGAGTACGGGCAACTTTTTCAAGGAATTCGTTTAAGAAAAAGAGAAGAAATACCAAATGAAACCTTGGGGGAATGGTAGGCTCCAGTGAAAGTGGTGTTGTTGTTGAAGGATGTGGAAGACAAGGCTGGCCTCAGATACTTACCAGCTGTGTGACAATAGGGAGGGAGAGGCTGAAGATTTAGAAGAGAAGAGAGACTGCTGATGATGCAATCTGGTGGAGAAGAGGATGAGATCAAATATACAAGTAGTGAGGTTGACTTTGGCAAGGAGAAGTGTTACCTCTTCAGAAACTGGAGGAAAGGAAGGGAGAGAGGCAGATGATGTTAAGGAATTTTGAGACAAAGACAATGGGTTCATATCACATGGTCCCATTTTTTTAGTAAAGTAAGAGGAAAGTTAGCCATCTGAGAGAGGAGAGGATGAAGTATGAAGGGCTAGAAGAAAGAAAAGAAAGTTTGGAATAGTTTCCGTGGGGAGTGAGATAGGGGATCAATTAAGAAGGAATAAAAGTAATGCAGTGAAGGTCCATTTGGGGTTGGATAATATGATTTTGTAATGTATGAAGTCAGTACAGGTTTGAGTCTTCTTCCAGCTATGTTCAGCAGCTCGTGAGTAGGCTTAGAGGAGGCTGACCATGGGAGTTTGACAAGAAAAGAGCAAGGATAGGACATAGAAGCAATGTATTCCAGAGCAGAAATCTTTTTAGTTAAAGTGGTTAACTGTGGGGTACAAGTTGAAGAGATGATGGCCTGAGAAAATACTGAGGGATGTCCTCTAGTTACTAGTCTAGAAAATTATTTGAATTATGTAAATAGCCACAGCAGGCATACCCACCACAGCATAGCATTTTCAATCTTTGTTGAATATATGTTGCTAAAACAACTTAATGAGCCCATAGCTTTACATTTTAATTCAATTGTATAATACTTTCCCTTAATTTCAAAACAGGGATATATATTGTTCAGATAAGAATAGGAGCACACAAACCAAATTATAATGACAGTTCTAATAATGCAAACACCTCAGGCTCCTCAGTTAAGAGGTTCTAAAGATAATGTTGTCATCAGTGGATTCAGTAAGCTGAGTAATTACAAGGACAAACAAATCTTTGCATCTAAGTTTTTAGCCAGTCTAGTTCCTATTCCAAGCCATCAAAATCCAATTTTATGAGCCAGCCCAGGATATTCCAAAAAGTAGATTAGGACACTAGTCTCAGTTATCTAGAGCCATGATATCAATTTCAAATAGAACAGGGGCCACTAAACAGTTTATGATAAACTGTAGGATTCCTATAGCGTGCATATTGATTTAGAAAACTACACATTAATATTATTTTTGTTTTATTGTATTTTATTTATTTTGTTAAGTATTTCTCAATTATGTTACAATCTGGTTCTGACTGCTGTTGGAAGTGTCATGGGCCTCATATGGCCTGAGGCTGTGTTTGACACCTGTTCTAGGACAATGGTCTGCATACTATAGCCTGCAGGCCAAATCCACTGCTTTCTGCTTGCTTTTGTACAGCCTTAGCTAAGAATGGTTTCTACATTGTTAAATAAAATTTTATTGTATTTAAAAATGTGGAGAAAACCACTGAACAGGACAAAAACAGACAGCAGGCAGGATTTGGTCTGCAGGCTGCAATTTGCTGAGCCCTAATCTAGAGGTCCTTTTCAGCCTAGACTGAGCATATTTCTGAAAAGTAAAATATAGACTACACAAAGAAGTGTTTTTTTTGTATGAATGGTCTCATCAAAGGATGAGCATTTTGCTTTTATTATCATTTCTTCTCCTCTGATGGTGCAGCACACAGAAGTTATACTGATCCAGAAGCAGGATCTCAATGAAGACTTTAAAATGACTGTCAAACACAAGCTGACCATGCAGAGCAGAAGCAGCGACTACTGAAAACAAAACTCTTCATTATTTTACTGGCTTTGTGAGATATTTACAAAACAACCTGCCTTGCTGACATGGAATTAAAAACCTTATCCATTAATATAATTTCATTCAAGTCAACTGATAAAGTAACCAACACGTGTCAATTGAGAACATAATCTATGTCAAACACTGGGCAAAATATTGGAGATATAGATGTAAAATACTGTCCCCTTCTTCCTGAAGGCATTATAATTTCTGAAAGGGAAGGAAAGGACATTCATGTGAATAATGCAGCCTGTTCTGAGGGCCTTGGAGAAAACTATCCATTGGATGAATGTAATGAGAGGACTAGTATTAAAGCATCCCAAAGCTACAAATACTGTCTGAAGATAAGGATGGCTGCGGTGGATTGTGCTTTGTAGGCTCATTTACACGTGATTGTTTTTAGAGTTTTGAAGGATATAGCTGAGAAACTATAAATACAAGAATGGTTTCAAGACTATGGGTGAATTGTGTTCCTATAGGATTAGGTATTTTGAGTTTATCCACCTAAAGTTAAACATGGATCTCTACTTATAAGGGGGCCCTGGTTGAGGCATCAAAAGCTGTAAGAGGAGTCAAGGGATTAAAAGGAGAGAAGCCAGAGATCAGAAGAACCAGAGAATACAGAAACACCTGAAAAGAGAAGCTGGCAGTGGTGGCTGCTGGCAGTGGTGGCTGCTGCCCACTGCTGTTTGAAAGATGAAGAGCAGGGGAGATTCAATAGATAAGAACAACTTCTATAGGTTCTGTAGTATCACTGGAGGAAGCTCAATTGTATATAGCTGTGCGGAAAAACTGACTGGACTAATTGCTCGTGAGCCCTTGTGGGTTTGGCTGCATTTGCCATCTATTGCCCTTTCTGGTTTGAGCAGAGTCCTGTGACCATACATGAAGAGTTTTGCAGTTTATCACCTTATAGGAATTGCTTGTCACTGAAATACCTTAATGATGTTTCAACACTGGCCAAAGGAATAGATCCAGAAAGCTTAACACAGACCCCAGCATTAAGTCTGCTGTTTCACTTGAAGAGTGTGATGCTGCTTTCAATACTTAGCAAGATTACCTGGCACATAGTAGGTACTTAATAAACGCTTATTGCCTTGACTCCTTCAAGTACCACCTAGGGTAATAGAGTGATATCTTTCAGAGTAATGCTGCTAGAGAAGCAGAAGAGCTTAGAAAAAAGCAGGTCATACATGATTCATGTGATTCCCTAGAAGAGACCACCAACATCTAGACCTATCATCCAGAGTCATGGATCACCCTAGATACTTATTCTTCCTACACATGTACCTTACTGCTAGGTTTCTGTGGGGTATAAGGTGTGTTCAGAAAGGACTGGTACCTCTGGAGAGATGGCTGCCAAGCCCTTTTCAGGGCTGCTTTCCACCTCTGGTGTCCACTTGTTCCACCCAACTCTCACCTCCAAGAAATGGCTCCAAGAAGCTGTGGCTTGTGCAGTGGCCACGCTCCAGTAAACCATTTCAGCAGATGAGCTAAACCAGGTTGAGGGTAACCAAGGGGTCTCAAACCCATTTGTGATTTAGGGGTAAATGGGGTAGATGTCTACCCCAAGCATATGAAAACTTCCCCTGGTGGAATGGGCGGATGAGAACAATTCGTTCCAATGGCCATGATTGCAGCTGAAGCAGGCACTGTGGAGCGCTTAGAACTTGATCAGACA
>CM053622.1:201078305-201099695 GCA_028646595.1 Phalanger gymnotis | reverse complement strand
CAGCAGATGAGCTAAACCAGGTTGAGGGTAACCAAGGGGTCTCAAACCCATTTGTGATTTAGGGGTAAATGGGGTAGATGTCTACCCCAAGCATATGAAAACTTCCCCTGGTGGAATGGGCGGATGAGAACAATTCGTTCCAATGGCCATGATTGCAGCTGAAGCAGGCACTGTGGAGCGCTTAGAACTTGATCAGACATCGAAGATGCCAAGGTCATCCACTACATCTTGAGACATCACAGTCATTTTGATTCTGTTCTGCCACTTGAGTGTGATGCACGCATTGCCAGAGCTAGCTCAGTGTTTGGGAGGCTCCGAAGGAAAGTACGGGAGAAAAGAGATATTAGACTGATTAACGGACTGAAGGTCTACAGAGCTGTTGTGCTGACCTCATTGTTGTATGCCTGTGCAACATGGACAGTATACCAGTGCCATGCCAGGAATCACTTCCATTTGAATAGTCTTAGGAAGATTCTGAAGATCACCTGGCAAGATGAGGTACCAGACGCTGAGGTCCTTACTCAAACTAAACTGTCAAGCATTCGAAATCTGGTTCAGAGAGGGCACTCAGATGGGCTGGCCACATTGTTTGAATGCAAAACATATGCTTTCGAAAAAGACTGTTTTGTGGAGAACTCACAGAGGGCAAGCACTCACATGGTGGTCAGAAGAAGCGATACAAGGACATTCTCAAGGTCTCTCTTAAGAACTTTGGAATTGATTGTGTAACATGGGAGACACTGGCACAGGACCGCTCAGCATGGCATTCCCACATCAGAGAAGGTGCTGTGCTCTATGAGCAAAGCAGAATTGAAACAGCTCAAAAGAAACACAGGATGCACAAGTCTGGAGTATCCACCCCAAATGTTCACACAGACTATTCGTGTCCGACCTGTGGTAGAGTATTCCAAGCTTGTATTGGCCTAATCAGACAAAGTTGGACACACTGAATCTTAACCTGAGCATAGTGATGTCGTTTTGGTCCTCTTGGAGAACGAAGGACAACAACCAACTGCTAGGTTTTTATAAAGGATGCCAACTCTCTTCCATGAACATTGCACATTGGAAGGAGAATGTGACGCACCAATGGATTTATGGGTGAACTATTATGCTGTTTCACATTTTAATTATTCCTGTTTTGCCTCTAATTGCATAAATGTTATAT
The DNA here is from genome assembly GCA_028646595.1 of Phalanger gymnotis. Classification (NCBI taxonomy): domain Eukaryota; kingdom Metazoa; phylum Chordata; class Mammalia; order Diprotodontia; family Phalangeridae; genus Phalanger; species Phalanger gymnotis. Next base: position 201,098,530 of record CM053622.1, on the reverse strand, counting down.
TCTAATTATTATTGCTTTGCCTTCTGTTAATAAATGTTTCATAAATTAAAATCAATTATGTATATTATCAGTGATTGCTTTGAACAAATGAAAAGCAAGTGATGGGACTCAGGACCTGCAGTGGTAAATGTTAGTAGTGAAACATACACACACATACACACACACACACGTCAGGATTGACCTCTAAGACTGTGATAAGGTATGGTAGCACTGAGGCAGTAGCTGTGCCCAGTCATGCCTCCTAAACCCAACCACTAAACATGCCACCATGACTGCATGCTGGGATTAGTGAGGCAACCCAGAGACAGGGAAGGGTGATGTGGATGCCACACTGAGGACTACACTGGCAGTATGAATGTGTTTTCCTGGCCATTCCTGCCCAAGCAATAAAGCAAAAAAAAAAAAATTGCCTATCTTTAAGGAGCTAATTCATCTTTTCTTCACATTATGTATTTTATACTCTAGATGGTAGAAAAAGAATTAAGACCCTTTCAGCTCCAGCTCTCAATTTACTCACTTTAATGAAAGGAGCAACAAGCTTCCACAACTCTGACAGTGAGGAGAATTGTTTAAAATGTTTTAGCATGTTTTCAACACAGTATGAAAACATAGAAAGAAAATGTTACATTTGCCCAATTAAGATGAGTAAAAGTATTCATACTGATGATGAGTCCCAGCATCACTTTGATTGTCAGCTAGGTACATAGAATACTGGGCCTGGAGTCAGGAAGACTTAACTTCAAATTTGGCCTCAGGCACTTGCTTGCGGTGTAACCCTGGGCAAGTCACTTAACCTCTCAGTTTCCTCATATGGAAAATGAGCTGAAGAAAGAAATAGCAAACTACTCCAGTATCTTTACCAAGAAAACCCCAAATGGGGTCACAAAGAGTCAGACACAACTAAAATGACTGAATAACAAGCCTCTTTGATGCCAAAGGAATAGAAAGAATAACTTCATTTTGTATCATGTATTCTTAGATAGAATATTTCCTGGCATTGTTCAATGATCTGAACAGATTTTTATAAACCTATGACTGTACTGGGAATACTGCTGAGTTTAGACAATGGCCGAGATAATATGAGAATAATTGCCAACAAATCGATTCTAAGTAGCTTTGGATAAGTTGGAAACTGAGGTCACATTGCTTCAGGGTTATAATGGAGCTGTTCCTAAAGGTAATACTAAGAATGTTAGGTTACATAAAGGAATAGGATGAGTGTTCCATAGTCTAGGCCTTTCCGAATCTAATCAATGTTTTACAGCACTTACTTGTTAAAAGTTGCCTCTGTGAAAGAGCTATTTTGAAACTAGAACCTACACAAAGTAAAAATGTCTCACTAGCAGCAGAATGCACACTCATCAATTTGTACATTCAATTGAGTGATCAAAAATAGTAATTTCGCATCTACCTGAGGATAGAAATATAAAGAATTAAGCAATGTTGACTCTTGAGGAATTTACCTTCTATGGAAGTAAATATTTTAACAATAATTTACTTTGTTAGTTAATTACAATGATGTGATTGAGGAATTTAAATCTTTAGTACCTGGTACGCAACATCCCATTTTCTAGGATAAAAAGACTAAGAAATTATAAATTGTTTTGGTCATTTAAGATTAGTTATATTATCTGGTTGAAGATAAAGATAATATAAGTTAACTATTTCATTTTAGCCTGATCATCAGTACCACAAAATTTTATATTTTTGTCTCATTGTCAATCTTATATTTTTAAGATAAAATTTAATTCTTAATGTAAAAAATTAAGTTTAGGTAAGCTTTAGTGTCTTTTTTGATGTTATAAAAATATTGTTCTTTGTGCCTAAGTTTTCAATAAACAGCTCTCCTTAAACATATGTATATCTATGTATATAATATAATATTGTAGTAGAGTATTTTGCATTACATTTTATATTACACTGTGTTATGTTGTTACATTGTTGTTATGTTACATTATATTACATTATATATTTTTTTCCTGACTCCAGGCCCAGTACTCTGTGTACCTAGCTGACAATCAAAGTGATGCTGGGACTCAAATATATCATCAATATGGACATTTTTACTTATTTTAATTGGGCAAATGTAACATTTTGTTGTTATTGTTCAGTCATTGCAGTTGTGTCTGACTCTTTATGACCCCATTTGGGGTTTTCTTGGCAAAGATACTAAAGTGGTTTGCCATTTCTTTTTCCTGCTTATTTTACAGATGAGGAAACTGAGGCAAACAGAGTTAAGTGACGTGCCTGGGGTCACACAGCTAGTAAGTGTCTGAGGTCAGATTTGAACTAATGAAGATAAGTCTTCCTGACTCCAGGCCTGGCATTCTATCCACTGTACTAGCTGCCCATATTATCATATCATATCAGTATATTTTATACATACATACATCTGCACAACAAATTCCCTGAGTGTGCATAGCCATAAAATTTACTACATTTTTGGATGGGTATAGAAGTTACCTCCTTTGACAGCTTGAGTTTTGGATAATGGACGATGCACTTGAGTTTTCCCAGTTACCAATGGAGTGAAGTAGGGCTGTGTGCTTGCATTCATGCTTTCTAACATGATGTTTTCAGAAATGTTGTCAGATGCCCTCAACAGGAATGAAAACATCAAGTTCAGCTACCACACTTACAACAAATTATTTAACTTGGAAAGGCTACAAGCCAAGAGTTGAGTGGAGGGAGAGTTGGTGCATGATGCAGAACAGCAAATGGAGAAATTTTAAATGCTGTGGATAAGTTCACTTACTTGGCAGTGTACTTTCCAGGGATGTACACATAGATGATGAGGTTGATACACATGTTCTAAGAGCTAGTTCAGTGTTTTAGAGGCTCTGAAGGAAAAGCGTGGGAGACGAGGTATCAGACTGCCTATCAAACTGAAGGTCTACAGAGCCATTGTGTTGACCATTGTTGTATGCCTGTGAAACCTGGACAGTCTACCAGCAACCTGCCAGAAAAGGTAGAAAGTACTGGTGGCAGGTATTTACCTACCCAGAAGGTCAAAAAAGACTATCTGTGAGAACTCAGATTTAATTTAAATCTCGCTGATACCCTATAAACCAACAAACTGTCAACCTAATATATTGTTTTCTTCTGCTCTCTCTCCTAAGGATTTTGATTTATCTCTGCTTGCTTTTGGTTCTTCTTGTTTTCCTTCTTTGGGCCTTGTCATGACAAGCACCTTACCCATACTCCTTTGATACTTTCAATAAAACCTTTCCCTCATATCCCAAAGCTGAGCCTCCCCAGCACCTCTGGTGGCCCAGCAGGCCCCACACCTAGGTGGAAACTGGGAGTACAATCCTATATAGATGTAATAAAGGCCCATGCATAGTGAGGATTGTGATAGCTAGAGAGAGAAGGAAGCAAGCCTTTGAGGTTCAACTATAGCAGCTGTCCTTGAGCTCTTGGGGCAGAGGGGAAGACCTTTCCTTATAGGGTTTAATTTGCTCTACATCTCTCCGAAACAATGAAGCATAAGAATGCATAGGCATAGGGTTGGGGACTGGACCTGCAATTTCATTGGCATAGGGAACTCTTTGTTAAGGGAACTGCCTCTACTAATGCAGGTCAGCACCTTTTTTTCAGTTTTCAATCTTAGGGAGTTGCCTAGAGCACTGAAAAGTTAAATGACTTACCGAGAGTTACATAGCCAGTATGTGTGAGAGGAGGGACCTGAACTGGAGTCTTCCTGGTTTCAAGGCCAGCTCTCTTTAGAGGCCACACTAGCTCTCAAGAACACATATGCTATCTTTAAGAAAAGGAAAGACAATATGGGCTAGTAGGAAGAGCACTAGCTCAGGAGTCTCTTCAACTTAATGACCTTAATTGTGATGTTAGGCAAATCATTTAGCTTTTCTGGGCCACAGTTTCCTTGTTTTTAAAATGAAGGGATTAGATCAGTCAGTCAATAAGCATTTATTAAGTGCCTACTATGTTCTAGGAAGTGTACTAAGTTCTGGGGATACAAAAAGAGGCAAAAGACAGTTCCTGCATTCAAGGAGCTTACAGTCCAATGGGGGAGAGAACAGACAAACTAATGCATACAAGGAAAGCTATGTACAGGATAAATAGTAGATACTTAACAGAAGGGAGAAGATGGAATTAAGAGGATTTGGGGAAGGCTTAGAGAAGTTTAATTGGGACTAAAAGGAAGCCAGGGAAGGAAGAAAAGCATTATAGGAATGAGGAACAGCCAGAGAAAATGTCCAGGACCAAGAAATAGAGTATCTGTTCACTGAACATCTAGGAAACCAGTGCCACTGGACTGAAGAGCACATGGTGGAGAGTAAGATGTAAGAAGACTGAAAAAGTAGGAGGAGGCTAAATTATAAAGGGCTTTGAATGCCAAACAGAATTTTGTATGTGATCTTGAATGGAATAGGAAGCTGCTGGAGTTTATTAACATAATTGGAACTGTGCTGTAGGAAAATCACTTTAGTGGCTGAATGGAGAATGAATGGAGTTAGGAAAGACTTGAGGGAGACAGACCCACCAGCAGGCTATTGCAATAATTCAGCTGTAAAGTGATGAGTGCCACTAGAGCGGCAGATCAAACGATCTCTAAATTTCTTACCAGTTCTAAAGCTGATGATCCCTATCCCCAGCCCCCAAGAAAAGAGATGCAAAAGAGAATGTGAGAAAGGATTAGTGCCACCACCCTACCCTGCACATACTTATACTTCCCACTCAGCATTATATTCTCTACGTTGCTATCTCCAAAGAAGATTGAAGGAGGAAATTGGGATAGCTCCAAGGAGAAATATGGTAGAAACATGTCCCCACTCATGACTAGATTCAGTGATTGTTTGAATAGTATTTTCATCTCTACGCCATCATCCAACACCAAACATTAGTAAGCTTCTTTTTAAAAATAGCGTAACAATAATCGGTATTCTCTTGTTGTCCGGATATTCTTAATGACACTTGGAACTAGAAATTTCGAAAGATCTTACCAAATTAGGGCAATATTCCCAACCTAATACTGGCACATCACAACCAAAAAGGGCATCCACAAACTAATTAGTCAGTTTGAATGACTCTAATCCCCACCCCACTGAACTAAAGTTGAAAGATTCGTGCTACCTGTAGGTTGGTATGCCCAGCCATAAATTGGATTCCGTAATAGAATTTCTGTGTATATGTTCTTTGGGAATAATTCTTCCCATTATCCTTGCATGATCTTAAGCTCCTCTGGAAACCTTGCTCCTTAACCTTACAGGAGATATTGCTACTTCAGGGACATAATCTTTCACCGTTTCTTTGCAATGAATCAAAGCAAGGTTAAGGAAAATTCGATTACTTGACCAAGTGCTCAATGCCAGACTCCCAAACATACTTAAATTCTTCTCTGGCTCCCTGGTATTCCTAATACCATCACTACTCACCTTGCTGCTGCCACTTTTCCTCATTCTTCATTCTTCCATCAATAAGACATGGTATAAGGCAAAGTCAGCTCCTAGTCCACCATGATAACTTTAATCATCTGTGATGGATGAATAGAAGGTCACAGAATCCGGGGATCCTAGGACCATAGATTTAGAGCTTGAAGAACCATATACTCATAGTATTAGAATTCAAAGGGATCTTACAAGCCAATGAGTCCAACATCTTTGAAGCCATCTGGTTGAACTCCCTACTTTTATTGATGAGGAAACAGAAACTAGACAACTAGTAAGTGGCGAATCTAAGAATTAAACCTAAGTTCCCTGACTCCAAATCCAGACCACTTTCCATTCTACCATAAGGAATCCTTTCATTTTTGCAGATGTGGAAACTGAGGAGCAGAGGATAAGTGACTTGCCTAAGGTCATATATAAATAGAATAGAAGAAGCAAGATTTCAGCCTAGGTCCTTTGACTACGAATACAAGTACCAATATTCAGGGCAGAAATTCCTAGTTCCATATGATTTCTGTAGCTAGTATTTCATTGTGGAAAAGAAGAAAATATGACTGACAGCAGATAAAATACATGTTAAATGAGCTATATTAATGCAATCCTGTTTGGAAATGGTCACTTTAGGAAAGAAATAATGGTTATTTATTGACATGATCATAAACTGATCAATTATAAATTTACTTATTTTGAGGCATGAGTCACATAGTAATTACATCTATTTGGAACTCATTTCTAAATTCTCTGATTTGGTTGGATTAAAATTCTATCTATAACATCATAATAAACAACTTCATATTTTAAAATCCCACAAAAAATAAAATTAAATGGGAAGGCAGAAGTGTCAGATCATAAATGTTAGAAATAAATTCTAAGGGAATAAAATTAACTACTGCTGCCTGGCAACAAAAAAACAAATTGTGTCCCATGAAGGCCTTCTGCCCAAATACCAGACAGTCACATCTCACTGAGTTTATGAGAGGTGACCAAAACATTGACTACCGCAGTAGAACTATTGCATTCATAATTGGGCTGTGGATAGAGCTGGAGCATAATAAGCACCATTTTTAATCCTTAAAAAACAGAAGACCTATCCATTTTTTAAGCAGAGACATGTAATTTTATTGTTGATGATGGTAAAATGTTTAGTCTTTTAATTATATTCTTCTTCTCTTAAAGAAAAGTAAGGATTTTTCCAAAATACAAAAATGCTAAATTGCAAAGCATAATAAAGGTGACCATTTAATAAAGAAGAACACTGAAAGGCCAAGAAACTGACTTACCAAATGTCATACAGCAAACCAACATTAGATTCAAACAAAGGCTCCAACCTCTCTCCTGAGCCCTAGACCCAATGCTCTTCCCTATAGACCATGCTATTTCACAAGTAAATCTTGTGACTTTTCAACAGTGTCTAAACACTAGTCAATCTTTGAAATGAAGACAATAAGGCTTTAGCCTCATGCACCTATCAGTATGAACATGGCTATAACAAAGTAATGACAGTGGTAGGTATATCAGTGCTTAGTAGAGAGAAAAGAAGATATAAAATAATGACTGAAAATATTACCCTATTAAGAGTACATACTATGATGCTTTCACCTGGAAACAACCATTATTGGATGGTAGATGCTTTTATGTCATCATCAGACCTTTTAAATTTAGACAAGATTAGGACTATTTAGCTCCATGAGGAAGCCATCTGCTTTCAAGCATGCAGATGCTAGCTTTTCAATTGTGATTTTCCATGATTCATAACTTATTCATCCCAGGATACATTCAGACATCTGCTTCATCATCATTTCAGCTCATCATCTCATTAGCTGCAAAGTTATAAATGCACCATAAAGGTGATACAATAAAAGAGTAAGGGAAGTCTTCCCTCATCTTACAAGAAAGGGGATCGATGTGATGCTCTTTCAAAAATATGTGACACAAGTTGGAAGTCATATGCACAAAGGCAGAGAGCATATACACTTTTAAGTATTTCCATTATTAAATGATATGCGGTGCACCTTACTCAGTGGGAGAAAAATATTCCTCTAGCTATAGAAGGTTCCTCTGAGGCATAGGGAAGGTTGCCTATGTAATTCACTGAGGCATAATTCAAAGAAAAATCAGCTATGGACTTTCTCAGTACCCTCAGGTACCATTTTGTAGCAGTCCCTGATCTCTTACTTGAATACTTTCTCATGTTATGTGCTGCTTCAGTTTAAGTGAAGGTTGAGTGGGAGGAGATTTGTAGAGGAAGATAGAGGGATGGTTTAATGCTTTTATGGTTCTAAAGAAGAGGGTTATACTTATTCCAAATCCAGAGGAGAAAAATAGGGCCCATTATATAGTAACCATGACACAATGGAAAGAATGCTGGATTTAGAGTTAGACAGCACTGTATTTGTCATTTACTAGAAGAATAACCTTGATTCTTTGGGCCACAGTCTTCTCATCTTTAAAATGAAGAAGATAACCCCTGAGATATCTTCTACCTGTATCTGTGATCCTTTGGAAAAAACCAGCTCTCTCCAAATCATCCAGCCTATCTCCAACTTCAATGTGCCTCTTAGATACTCCATTTGCATTTGGTATCTGTTCCTTTAATAATGGTTTCCAAATTTAAAATATCTGAGGCCAATGGCACTATTTCTATAATGGGTTGCCCATTACATGTTCATATTTTCTGTCAAAACCTAGTTTTATTATTAATGTGGAAACTACTCTTCCTGTGTGCCTCAAGATTCAATAGCACTCGGTTATAAGTAATGATGGGTCTTTAGAAAATTCAGCAATTGCAAAAGGAAAGAATCTAGACAGTCAGGACCTAATTCAATCTACCTTTAAAATTCTCTGCTAACAGTTAAAAAATGTATTTGGGTTGACAGATTGTAAACCTTGCCTTAAACCAGTGTGTAGCAGTTATTTATTCATCCATTGATCTCTCGGGAATTGGTAGGCCATGAATATAAATAAATAAAAACTATAGCTGCCTTCAGATAATAAGACATTCTCCTAAGCATTTTTGACAGTTATCTCTTATGGGACCAGTGCTAAATGTTTGGGGCAGCAATGGGGAGGGAGTGATTACTTACAATTGCACTATTTTTATTTCCCTGTTAAAGTTTTCTGTTACATTGACTTGCCTGATTTGTACATGATATAAATTTCATTCTGTTTCCTCCTTGGTAGGAAATTCTTTCCATACCAAAGAAATATATTAGCATAGATGCAAGCTAAACGATTTGAAGCAATCCATTTATCAGTCAGCAAGTGTTTATTAAGAACCCATAGGGGCATATTAATACTGGGGATAAATCACAGAATCACAGACTTTTAGGGCTGCATGCATCCTTAGACATAATACAATCCATTTCAATTCAGCTACCATTTATTAAACACACACTGTGTGCAGAGCTATGTTGGGAAAGTGTAAAGTTTAGATAAGACACAGTCATATGTCTTATAGTCTAGAAGAGGAATTGAAACACACACATAGATAACATATAATAATACAACCCCTATCCAAAACATAAATTGCAAGTATATAACAGATATTAGACATAATCTCTGTCTTCAGTGGGCTTAAAATTTTTAATACACAAGATAATAACGCTCCTAAATCACACAATAAAAATTATCATCGTCATCACTCAGCCTCTTAAAATATCATCCTCCTATGACAGGTATATAATCTTATTATTACAGGACATCCATGGTTTTTTCAAGTGTGAAAGAGAAGATGGTGGAGCATCTGCCTAAAGTCAACTGAGCAACTGAAAAAGATGAATTCTTCTTGCCCTTTGTCCTATAACTACCAACATTATCTCAGCTCTCTTGCCTAAATTAAGCTTTACACACAATAAAGCAAAAGACTAGCAATGCAACATAACAATAAAACTCTTAAAGTGTTTTAAGGTTTTTACATTGATTTCATCAAAACAAACCTTCGAGTCATATAGGTAATGCAACTATTATTCTCTCAGTTTTACATATGAGGAAACTGAGGTACAAAGAGGTTAAATGACTTATTCCAAATCAAACAGCTGTAGAGTGTCAGAGTCAGGTATCCTGATTCCAAGTGCAGTACTCTTTCTGCTGCTCTGAATACATCTGCTGCTCTGCTACATTGAATCTTGGTAGGGAAAAATAATTTCTCTTTTCCTCCCTGTTCCATCACATTTTTAAATGATACCTATTCTATGGTTTTCTGTTTATGATTTTTCCTTTACCAACCACTTTGAGGGTGAGTGATGAGTCAAGTGAAGACCAAGACTTTCACTCCAGATTACTCAGCGCAAAAGAGGCAAATCAAGACCTAAATATACAGAACTCTAGGCTCCAGATTCCACTTTTTAAACAAATTATCATAGTGTTGCTCTGAATGGCTCAGTAGCCACTGACCCAATTTTGTGAATAGCTCATTGTTAATTTACTATCCCACTGATCTTGTAGTGTCTAACACCCTTTCATTAATTTTTTGAGCAATCACCTTGACACACACCTCCATTGGCTTCCCTTTTAAAGTGGGAGAGTGGGAAGGGATAATCTACTTGAGGTAGCTAGCCTTTTTCAGTCTGCTCAAAACACCAGGATGACAGACAACATGGATTGAGAAGTAATGTAATGAGCCTGGAGACATTGCAATGCTGAAAGTCTGGCACAATTCAACTATCTAACTTCCTTCTTTGTTTAATCACAAACAAAATCTATATTGGAAAGTATGACATTGGGAGAGCACTGGATTACAATTCAATCCAACAAGCATTTTTAAGCATATATTTGTCAAGAACTGTGCAAAGTCTAGGTACTAGAGCTAAAAATTAAAGATCCTATACTCAAGAAATTTACATTATTGAGGTGTGAAATAATGCATATTTAGATCAAGAGATACAAATAAACACATAGCAATTTTAGAGGGAGCACAAATAAGAAAAGGTCTGACATAGGAGGTAGCATTTCAACTAAAACTTGATAGAAGCTGGAGATTTTCCCCTCTCAAAGGAATGAAAAAGATTTATAGACCTTAGGGCAGCCTTCTGTACTATTCGGCTACCCCTTAGCTCAGTGATATAGCTTGAGTCCAATAGTAGCACGACACTGTTTCAAGGCACTGACTTTCATCTCACCTCTGTTGGCCCTGCCTTTGCTATGTCCTGCATTGTAGACAGGAGGTGAAGGAAGGAGTGGTACATTCCAGGAAAGGCAGATAACCCATGCAAGGGGACTGAGACAGGACATGGAATGCTGTATACAAGGGATAATAAAGTCAATTAAGTAACTTGCCATACAGTATTAGAGCTGGAGGAGACTAAAAAAATGATCTAAATCAACCTTCTTATGTGCAAATGAAGAAACTGAGACCCAGAGAAGTGAAAAAACTTGCCTACAGATAATTATTGGCAGAGCCTAGACTAAAACTGAGGGCTCCCCAATCCCCCTTCACTTTTCCCAACTACCCTACCACCCACCCCTCATCCTTTAGCCTACACTGACTTTATTATGATAGTTTAATGTAATTTCTGAATCAAAGGTAAACTGACCTAACAAAAAATCATTTCCACTGAATAAACAGTCCATTAACACATTCCAACCCCCTTCTTCACTTGTGTCTGATATTCCAGGATTGGCTCATACTAGTCCCTCTTTCCTAAATAAAAATATGAAAGAAATTGGAAAATTGGGAGTGGAATCCAAATTGCAAGGTTGAATTGTTGTTGTTGTTGTTGTTGTTGTTGTTTTAACTAGTCTTTGAGTGGTCATCCACTACCTATTTCAAAGTCCTGCTCATCATGGTGCATTAGAAAAAATGCTGAATTCAGAGTCAAAGAACCAGGGTTTCAATTCCTAGTTCTGCTATTTGCCTCCAGCTTAACCTTGAGGAAGTCACCTCTCTGATTCTTAGTGTCCTCTGTTATAAAATGAAGGATTGTATTAGATGAGACTAAAAGTTCATTCCAACTTTGTATCTATGATCTTTGACTTTCAGAAGCTGCCTAATCTTGAGATCAAATGAATCACTAAAGTGTGGAAATGTCTCCTCTCTTAAAGTGGGAAAGAGATTGATGGCTTCCTGCTAAACAACTACCCTTTAGCTCAATGATGCAGTAAAAGTCCATCACTAAACTTCATCATTGGTCTCAGAGCAATATTTTTCCTCTCTCTTCTTTTGGCCATGTTTTGGCTTTTTGTTCCGAAATGGAGATAGAGTCCTACCGTTTTACACATGGTATAGGGGTCTCTGGATGAGACCAAACTAACTTTCCAGAAACCTTCCAAGGTCCAAAACTAGAAAAGACTCACTGCACACGATAAGGGTCAGTGACCCTTAAACAGATCCCTGTTAAACCCCACCCTTCTTGGGAAACCCCACAGACACACCTGCACACCACCGCAAAGTCTTGCAGTTCAGTTGTGGGTTTGTTTTGTTTTTACAACCTGGAACTGTCTTCTAGTTAAAGGCATGGCTTCTCTTCCTTTCTTTTCCTCTCCCATTGGTTAATGCAAATCTCTAGGTATGTATGACCACAGAAAAAACAAACTGCCTTTGCAACTTAAAAAAAAAAAACAGCCAAAATTAGGCTTCTCTGCTCTATAGATCTCTTCAACAGCCTCCCTAAATGATGTAACTAACTATAGGGGCCTGTGTAAAAGGCTTGACTAACTACACTGCATATATATAACCGTTTAAGCCGAAATTTTCCACCCTTGCTCCCTATCCAATCCAATCTTTTACCCAGCTGATATACAGCCAGGGTCTACGCAGTCGAATCAGCAAGCGCGCGAAAGAACGTGAGCCGGCACACACACAAACATATACACTCACTCACTCGCTCACTTACACCTAGCCTGGATCATCGGTGGTGGAATCTGAGTCCTTGGTTCACTATCCTTACAGAAGCGAAATGATTTCCTCTCAGTCACTTCTCTCAAATCACTGCAACAACCCGTCTCGCCGCAGTAGCAGACTCCAGTCGCCGCAGCAGCTACAGCAACCTCTAGGCAGAGTTTCAGGTTCGGTTTCTTTAGGAATCTCATTCCTTTAAACCACCCTTTTCTTCTTCCTTTCTCCTCCCAGGCCCTCCATTCCCACTCCCAGACCTTCGGGCCCTCTTTTCCAGAATTCCCCTAGGAGCACTTTGCCACTTCATCACTCCTCTGGGGTTCAAATAGAAGCAGCTGAAGCTCGCACCTCCGAGCTCCCTCCAACCAACCACCCCATCCTCCAGGTATCCGCTGTCCTGGCAAAGTTCCCATTTTCAAGGTGCCTGGTCTAGTACGGTGCATGTAGAGTAACCCAGAGATAAAACGCTCTAGGGGTAAACAGTTAGGCTGTTGCTTCTGCTGCTGCTGCTGCAAATTTCAGAGTGGAAAGGGTCTTAAAACAGTATTAGAGAAGAGAGGAAGAGACATGGGAAAACACTACCTCCGAGCATAAAAGATGGGCCGGAGAGGCCTCTTTTTCCCCTCCTCCTCCCTACCCCACTACAAGTCTGGCCACTAGGTGACTCAATAGGAAAGGGGGTAACGTTACCTGGAGCAAACACCATGATCTCCTCCTGCAGCAAATACCCCAAGGTGGAGTACAAGCGACACCCAGAAGGTGAGGGGAAGACAAGGGGCTAGCTGTAAAGTCAGGGCGGAGGTGAAGGGGCGGGGGCGGGGTTGGGATCAGAGAAGACCAGAAAGCTAGTGGACGTTGGGAGACGAGAGCGCAGAGCGGAGCCTCTGGGACAGGGGACGGGCAGCACCCCGGACAGCTCCCCCGCCTTGCTGAGCTACTTAGTAGTGAGATGAACTGGCCCCTATCCAGGAACACGAGTCTAACTGGGCTTTGGTTGTTCCCTCCACAATGCACTGCTCTGGAGGCGGCGGCGGCGGCACCGGCGGGAGGAGGAGGAGATCGACCCAGGGCTCAGCTCATTCCTCATTTCTGTGCCAGCTCAGCGTACGTTGCTGCTCAAGGGAAAAAGTAACCACTACAGTTTCAACTGGAGGAGAAAGGAAGGAGAAAAGGAAAGGAAAGAGAGAAAAAGGTAATTGCCTATTCTCCCAGCAGGGGGACAGCTAATTGCTTCTAATTACCTGCTGTCTTTGGCACCCATGGATGCACACTGACATTTAAGATGAGTTTGCTTTTTTACACTCACAGACCTTTACTTTCAGGGATGATTTTGAGTTAGCAAAGTTGCGCTTAGACTGGTTTTATGTTTAGTGGGTCCCGAGAGATCCTGCAATTAACCCAAACTAACCATGCCACCTATCTCACAGTCCAAATTCCCCTACCAGGAATAGGAATAAAAGAAGAGGAAAAGATGAGTAATTTTCAGAGCAAGTAAGGAAGGAGTTTCTACAAGAGCACACAAATGCAAACCTAGCCTCAGAGAAAATTCACGTTGATACGATGCTTAGTTCACAGCAACCTTCTCAAACAGGTAGCACAAGCATTGAAAATCAGAGAAGCAAGCCATTAATAGCCCAAGGTTATGTTCTGATAATTGGCAAAATTTGGCACTCAAAATCAGGTCTCCTACTATCAAGACCAGTGCCTTCATGCCTACACTACCTGCCTGTAAGTTGCCACCCCAGAATACTCAAGAAATAGCAACAGGGCTTTCCCTTTTCTCTCTTCCTTTTCATACATTCAAACTGAATGGACTCAAAAATTTGTATTCTTATCTGAGATATATTTACTTTCTCTTGATCTTGATAAGTATATTTTGAACTGATCTAAGCTATCTGACTTCGTAGGCACCTATTTAAATCTATCTATTGATCATTAAATAGTCATTTTAAGGAGTCCATCTAGCTCCAAGATCATGCTTGTGTAGTGTATACATACCAAATAACAGGCTATTATAATGCTGTACCATTCAATTCTTCAGACGATTCAACAGTCACACAACAGAGACCAAAGCAAATAGACATAGCCCACATTTATAGGAAGAACCTATCTAGACTCACAGCATTATCAATCCATTTATGTAGTTGAACACAATTTTTTATTTCTATCTTTTGTTTTTACATGCCTAAATTTCCCCTGTATTCCTCACTTTGGTCTCTCCAGAACAACTATAACTTCAATTATAACATTTATTGGGTGCCTATTATGTGAATGGTCCCATCCTAGATTCTTGGGGTATAAAGATAATGAAAAAAAAAATCACTGCCCTCAAAGAGCTTTAGTTCCTGATAGATTGTTTTTTGGTTATGTTTAATGAAAGGAAAGCACAGCCTGGTGGATAGAGAACTGGATTTGTAGTTAGGAGAGAGCTTAGTTTGAAGCCTACTTCTGATACTAGCCTATGACCATAAACAAGACACTTAATCTTTTTGAATTTTGGTTTCTTCTTCTACAAGCTGGGAGAAAAAAATAATGTCTATTTCATTGGGTTGTTATGAAACTCAACTGGGGTAATATGTAGAAAGCACTTTGGCAACTTTCAAGTTCCATATAAATATATGTAAATAATTTTATTTTCATCTAGCTCTCTTCAAAGGGTCATAGCCCTAAAGCTGGAGGAGTCTCAGAAGTCATCTAGTCTAGTCTACTCATACAGATGAGGAAAATTAGGTTCAGGAAGGTTGAGACTTGCCCAAGCTCATGAGAACAGTAAGTGGTCAAAACCCAGCCCACTCAGAAATTATACATTTCTCAATGATTCAAATGTTGAAAGAGATGTTATTCCATTTTAGAAAATATGAAATAATCATTTATAAAATTTTGTAGAACTCAAGTAGACTTTGGGGATCCTTTTGGACCAATTTAAAGTTATGTTATAGGCAGAAAATGTGAACTAGTTCACCCAAATATGGAGGTTATATTAGTAGGCAGATGAAAGATTCTTGAAAATATAGTAGTGCTAATCACATTTATTTGGGTTCAAGCAAGTAATGATTTTATAACATCTATCTCTACCTCCATCATCTGGAGACATACAGAAGTTTGGAATTTTAATTTGCAAAGGTTCATTGATATTCTTCTGTCTTTCCCTGTCTGTTACCTGTAGTCCTGTTGTCTACCCTGATCCACCTCTATGGCTAAGCCAATAGCCTAATAGATAAGAATGATTATACCATGAAGTTGAGCAAGATTCCTTTACCTCTAACCTACATCAATGCTTAACCTAGGCTCTGTCTGAGATTGACAGTCATTTTTAAAAATTATTTTTATTTATTAAATATTTCCCAATTACACATAAATTTTTAAAACTTTTTTTAAAAAATTTGAGTTCCAAATTCTTTCCCTCTCTTCCCTTCCCTCTCCTTGGGAAGGCAAGGCAAATTTATATCAGTAATTCACGTGAAGTCATGCAAAACATATTTCCATATTAGCCATGTTGCGAAAGAAAGCAAAAATAAAAGAAAACAATAAAATAAAGTATTTTAGAAGTATGTTTCAATCTACAATCAGAGCTCATCAGTTCTCTTTGCAGAGGTGAATAGGATTTTTCATCATGGGTCCTTTGGAATAAGACAGTCATCTTTTATACTTGGAACTAGCTTGTACTTCTCTTTGAGGCACTGAGCACTAACTGATCTTCTTTACGTCTTTCAAAGTTCCTGCCTCCTGCTGTATTTCTAACCATATTCTGGCTCTCAATCTGATGTTGCTTCCAGCCTATATTAGTTATCAAAAGATTTGCAAAGCTAGAAATGCCACCATTTACTCATACCAAATATCATTTCCTACCCTTACTGGCCCAACTAATTGGCTTCGCCCACTTTTCTAGTATTTAGAGCACTGGTTCTTGAAGTTTGGTATAATCTTATACCAATCTTATAATCTTATAATTATATATATATATAAAGATATACCAATCTTATAATAATTATACCAAATAATCTGAAGGTGCCTGAGACCCTCTCAGAAGGTTGTCAAGGTTAAAATTATTTTCGTAGTAATATTAAGATGTGATTTAACTATCAAAATACTCCTTCCTTTTCCAACTCTGTAGTTGTAAAATGCCAGATTTTTTTTCACATACTTAAACCAAAACAACAGATTGCAACAGATTGAATGTGGAAGAAGACATGAGAATACAACTGTCTTCCATTATGTCAGATAATAGATTGTTAAGAAAAAATGCAAAACAATGTCACTCCTCATAATTTTTTGCTTTGGAAAATAGTTATTTCCATTAAAATATATTCTTCATATGAACATGTAATAGGTTTATTGTTCCAAATGAATTAATAAATATTTTAAAATTTTATTAGTTTTAATTTCTAACATGGTAAATATCAACACATATAACTCATATAAACAAAAGCTCTTTGAGATCCTCAAAAACTTTTAAGAGTGTTTAGTGGTCCTCAATTTATAAAAGACATAAAGGGGTCCTGAGACCATAAAGGTTGAGAATTGCTAATGTAGAGGAAAATTCATAGCCTCTATTTGGAAACTTTTCATTCGTAAGAGAAGGATCACTTTATTTCATGTTCTACTGCATCATTCTTCCTCTTTAATGAATCTATCTTCAAGGCATGGTAGAAAAAGTATCATACCTGAAGTCAGAAGATCTGTATTCAAAGATCCAGATTTCTTACTTCAGTTATATTCAAATTAAGAAACACACTACTATAACTGATATTCTTTTGAGGAGACACAACATTTATAAAGTTAGGTGAATATAAATGAAAAGGTAGGACAGGAAAAGGAACCAGACCTATGGTTTCATTGATATAGGGAGCTCTCTTTAACATTACAAGTAGACATCTTGCCTATAATTTATAGTCTTAGAGAATTTCCTAGACCACTGAGAGGTTAATTGACCAGCCCAGGTCATAAAGCCAGTATATGTCAGAGGTAAGAATTGAACAGGGGTCTTCCTAGTTTGAAAACCATCACTCTCTACTCTCTACTTTGTTATCTCATCCTGAAAATTTTACTGAAGTATGAACAGGGTACATGACAACCCTATCACTGCTATATAAGGGAATTTAAAGAAAGCACCAACAACTTGAAGGTATCAGTGAAGGAACTTACCCTCTGTGTGATCTTGGGTAGTTCACTTCAGTTCTAGGTTTCCTTACCTATTAAATAAGGAAGTTGTATCAGATGATTTCCAAGGTTCTTTCCTGCTCTAAGTCCTATGACTTTCCCAGTGTATAAATAATTCTCTACTGGATAAAGGTTTCTTAACTTTTTTATGTCATGGAATACTTTGGCAGTATGATGAAGCCTATAGATCCCTTTTCAGGACAACATTTTGTTTTACAAACATTGAAGGAAATGCTAAATTCCAGTTAGAAGTTAGTGAAGATAAAGATGTGATTTTTTGCATCCAAGTTCACAGACTCTTTGAAATCTATACACACACTCCCTGGATCCATAGACTCAAATTAAGAACCCCAGTGGTAGACAGTGCTTGTGTTGAGAGAAAAGAGAGAGGGGGATCTTATTCCTTGTTATGTCCCTGAAGCATTAGGTTTTCTCCACTTACAAATTGACACCTATACTTAACAAAGATTTGCCACTGACAAAAACCAGACTTCCCCTTTCTCCTGTAATAATTACCAGAGCCTGAGGCCAGCCTGGTTCTGATCTGAAAGGGCCTGGGTCAAGTTGGTGATTATAAGGGCCACCTGTGAGAAATAATTAATTTCCCCCATTACATCAAATCAGTATTAATCAGTTTCTTATGATTATGTAGGGGTAGTGATTATAAGTTCTGTATATTAGGCCCCAGAGCTATGAGCTGTAGATTGTAAGTTCACATGCTTAATCATAGGAAGTTAACTAGAGGCCCTCTACCCTTGTTTTTCCTTGTCATGGTGACCAAGCCCCACATGGTAGAGGTGATTCAATTATCTGGAAAGTCCCTCAACTTATTTTTGTGCCTCTGGACCACTTTCTATTATCCAACACAAGCAGATGATCATCTTATGACCACTTATTCAGTGGAGATGCCCCATGATTCACCCAACCTGAGATTCCTCTGCTAACATACCATTTTTAGCTGATGCATCATTTTTGGGCCCTCAAAGCAAGGTCTATCAACCAATGGGATTCAGTACTTTGTGTAGCCTCTTTAGAATGTTCAGGTATCAAATCTGTTATCAAAATCTTATAAAAATAAGGCCCTGGAAGAATGGGGCATCTCAGATCCTGAGGAAGATCTGAGGTCTACTTCATTAGAGGGGACCATGGACCCTTTTAAAAAGTGCTATTGGCTCAGAGCTCTGCCTCAGTGATTTTTCTTGTAGACTGGGCAATCACAATCCCCACACACCTTCTAGCATACCCAAATGTTGCAAGTTTTCCTAAACTTTCTCCATGTTTTCTAAAGTGACAGTGCCCCATAATGGACATTCAAATACCCAAGTCATTTGGCCAGAGCATAATACTAGAGCAGTATAATAAGTATGTAAATATAAAATGTATAAATGCAAAATTAAATAAGTACAAAACATAATATTTCCCCTATCCTTTTCTAAAAACTGACACAATTTACTGCCAGTGAAATAGTTGATAGGGATGGGAGTCAGCTATAGAATTCTGATTCTATGATAGCCTTGAATGAATGAGAGTAAAAGCACTTATGAAGGGCTTACCATGAACACCAGGCCATACTAAGGACTAGCGATACAAACAGAAGAGTAGGACAGTCTCTGCTCTCAAGGAGCTCACATATCTAACAGGGAAACAAGACAACTGGTTGTCATTGCTGTTCAATCATTTAGTCATGTCTGATTCTTTATCACCCCAAATGGGGTTTTCTTGGCGAAGATACTGGAATGATTTGCCACTTCTTTCTTCAGTAGATTAAGGCAAACAGAGGTTAAGTGACTTGCCAAGGGTCACATGGCTATTGAGTGTCTGAGGCTAGATTTGACTCTAGGCCCATGAAGCTATCCACTAAGTCATCTAGATGTTCTTGGCTCATATAGGTGGTCTGAATAGACAATCAGATGGAGAGGCCTAGTAGTCCTTGGGGTACAAGAACAAAGCCACCGGTTACATATCTTTTTTTTCAATGATACTCCCATTAATAAAAAAAACAAATCAGTTTCTAATTCTGAAATATTCAAAGAAGTCAAGGACTTTGGTCATGAGAACTTTTTTTTCCTGGTCTTCAGTAGCTGTGGCCACTGAGGAGGCGGGAGCTGCAACACCTGCATATGCATTTTCTAGCTCATACTTCTACAAGGTTTGCTCTTGGATGATGGCTGAGGAAATGGCCTAGAAACAGGGGTGGGGAACTGCAGCCTCAAGGCCACATGTGGCCTTCTAGGTCCATGAGTGCTGCCTTTTGATTGAGTCTAAATTTTACAGAACAAATCCTTTTATTAAAGAGATTTGTTCTGTGAAGTTTGGATTGAGGAGCAGAGTGGGGTGAGGGTTGGGAGAGAAATCACTGCTATTCCCAGGTGTTTAAGCTTACCCACCTATATATATCAGCTGAAAGGGTTGTTTTCATATGTGATAGATATAGTGCCCAGCTGGAAATAAAACAGGTGGCCTGGTTCCTGCTATTCCCAGGGCTGTTGACTGCAGAACTATGGGATTTCTCCACCAGGGTATGGGGAGGGGTGGGGTGGTCATGATGGTAGCAGTTGTTTAACCCTTGAAGCACATTTATGTTTGTCTTATTCAGTCATTTCTCTTACTACTTTCATCACACCTTTGTGCCCAGTTATAACCTTCTTTCTTCTTCCCCCTTTTATTTCACAAGAAAGAGAATTTAAGATTATCCTTATGCCTCTGGCTATATTTAGACTTTTTCTTTTCCTCCTTATGGGTATTTAAATGGTAATATTCTTATCCCTTAATAAGTGCTATATAAATGTTAGCAATTATTATCATCCTCATGTATCAGAACATAG
>CM053622.1:201052616-201077805 GCA_028646595.1 Phalanger gymnotis | reverse complement strand
TCTCTTTTTCCTGCTTTTAAAGAATGTTTTCAGATGTATAACTTTTGCCTCCATTAACTGTGTTAGCTAAATACCAGAAATTTAAATATATTTTCTTATCATCATAATGCTCTTTTTCATAATAATTATCTACATGATTTGTTTTTTGACCCATTCATTGTAAAGGATATCATTATTAAGCTTCCATTTAGGTCCATATATTTTGATTCTGTTGCCTGTAACAATTACTTTTGTGTTATAGTCTGTAAAAATATATGTTTAATAGCTCTCTTTTTATTTAGAATTATATGGTTTCTTTCTCTAAAGGTAACATTTGCAATATATCATCAGTTTTCTTCAGTTTTTCATCACTTAATTCTCCAACAGTTTGTTCAATTCTACAATTTCCTTTTTGTTTAAATATCTGTTAGCTTTATTCAGCTCTCAGGGAGGAACATTAGGGTTTCCCATTGTAGGCGGCCTGGTGGTACAGCGGATAGTGTCTGGCCTGAAGTCAATAAGACTCCTTCCAGAGTTCATATCTGACCTCAGACACTTACCAGCCATGTGACCCTGGTCACTTAACCCTGTTTGCCTCAGTTCCTCATCTGTAAAACAAGCTGGAGAAAGAAAAGGCAAACCACTCCAGAATCTTTGTCAAGAAAGTCCCAAATAGGGTCATGAGTTGGACGTGACTGAAAATACTGAACAACAACAAAGAATAATTATTGTATTACTATCTAGGTCTATGCTATGCCATTTCATGCATATGTCTTTAGTTCTGAAATTGGTTTGTCGTCTATGACTCATTGAAGCATAATATAATTTTACTACTTACATGTCAATATTATGATTTTTTTCTTTATTTGATAGTATGATTTTTATTCTTTATGTGTATATATTTTTTAGATTTCATTCTTGCGAACAGGTTGTTGTTGGTTTTTCTTATCTATTCTGACACTCTTGCATTTTTTAAGAATCATCTAATCCATTTATATTTAAATTTATGGTTCTTAGGCTTATGTTTTCTTTCATTTTTATTTTGTACTGAATTTTTTTCCCTTCATCTTTTGTGTCAACATTTTGTTTTGCAATTAGTTTCAATTGAACTATTTGTAGGCCTACATTCTCCTCACTCTTCACCCCATTCCTAATTATCTTTACTATCTCAAAGTTTTTACATTTTTACTTAAATTCCTAATTTCTCTATCTTTTTATGTTTATCTGTTTCTCTCCCTTTTGTCCCTTCTCTTTGTCCATTCATTTAAATGAATTATTTGGAATGCTCATTCTCTGCTTCCCTTCCAACCTCATATTTTATATTCTCTCTTCCAAGGACTTTTCCTTTGCTTTATTTTCTTCAATATTTCTTTTCTGTTCTAATACATCCTGAATTTTATTTTCTAATCCATTTTTTCTTTATTCTTTCTGTGTACCTCTTGAGGTTAAAGCACGAACCAAAGAATAATGTATGAGAAACTGCCCAAGACTTAACCTTTTCTGCAAAAGGCCAGAGTTTAGGGTACTGGGACATGATTACAATTATTATTCACAAAGACACTGTGATGATATACTTTTATGGACTCTTTGGATCAATCAGCAAGCATTTATTAAGCACCAACCATGTGCCAGGAAATGTGTTTGACATTAGGGATACCTATACAAAAGTAAGAAAGTTCTTACTCTCAAAAAGTGTATGTTCTAGCATATATGGGGGTGGGGGGAAGCCAAGGAAAAATTTTGATTTCACATCCCTGGAAGCCACAATACCTGTTTATGGGGCATGAAGTCAGTAGATTGTCATGCTTTTTCCAGGAGCAATAGTCATTTATTTTTATTAATCCCAAAAGATATAGAAACTTGAGGTGAAGAGCGACTTACTTACCCTCCTGACCAATCAGCTTCTCCCAAGGGGAAGCCAAAGACCAAGTAGATTTAACTTTCCCTAATCCAAAGGATTATTATTTCTGGAGAAGAGTGGGAATTGGATGTGGGAAAAATGACAAGAGGATAGTAACCAGGCCTTGTGTCCTGGTCAACTGGTGATTTCAATGAAACATGAATGGTCTGAGGGTACCAACTGTTCCAGAATCTCACCTTTATTTGACTCGTTCTTTTCAGACGTGCATCTGGCAGATGATAAGTGGCATATAAGCATGCTTGCTGAAGTTATTCATGGCACTAGCTGCATTAATGTACACTGTCTTACATCAAACTCAAATGCATTTCAGGAAGCAAGAGAACAATCCCACAGGAATATCTGCAACAACAACAAAAATTATGCCTGATAAAAGACTGCTATTTTAGTCCCACAGGCTTCTCCATTTATCATGTTTCTACTATGGTAGATTCTCATAGGTCTTTTTAATGTGACACCAAAAGACAGTCTGTATCCTGGTTTATTACCCAAGTCCCAGAAAAATGATCTCAGGATCACGAGTGAGCAAGTAAGAGACAAAGAATGCAAAAGAGGCAACAAAAACATCCATTTCAAAAAGTAGGTCTGTGACCATATCCTTTGTCAGAATTCCTGCCATGTGGTTCAGACAAATTATTAATTCCCTGACTTCTCACTGGTATTCTTATCGGTTTCAGAATTCACATCCCCAAGAACATTGCCTACCCGATATTCATGACCTCTCTATTTAAATGTGTGCACAGTCATGAAAGCTAACATCTAGGTAGAGAGTCTTACAAGTGCCTCCTTGGTGACTGCTTTCGTGCAGCTCCTTTGATAGCTCTTTAAATATTACCTTCTCGAAGAAGCTCCCCTCTAGGCCTTTGCTTATACTTGGAACACTCTTCCCCACTCGACTCCCCTCCCCCAATTATCCCTTCCTTTCGTTGAGGGCTCTGATCCACATAACTAGACGTGGTCTCTCATTCCTCTTGAATCTTTCATAGCACGTTGTACCACTCCTATAGATTTCTCCCATTATAATGCACGTTAGCGTAATGTAGCTCATGTAAATTAGAGGTGGAATGCTCTATGTGTCACGTACTCAAACTTCATAGAGTATTGCAGGAAAGAAAGTGTCAAAACCACATCTTGAGCAAGGCATTATCACAGTTTAAAAATGGTCATTGACTATTGGGGGGTGTAATATCAATTAAGTTGGGTGACTTTGAGTCTTATTAGGTGCTAAACCCCAGGCCCAAACCCCTGTCTACTATGTGCTAAGCCTATGTGGGCATGAAGCCCTCAGGATCCTAAGGGGAGTTGCTAAGAACAGAGCCAATAGTAGGAGCCTGAGTTCTGGTCACTCAGATGATGTTTGATGACGGCTAAAGAATGTATAAAAGGGAGAGAACATAGATATTTGCGAAGGGCTCTCACTTTTGGTGGTGTGCTGATGTGGAGACTCTGGGCAGCTGTAGTTAAGAGCTCCAGCTTGTAAACCCAGATGTTCAGACTTTGTTAAACCCTGGTAACTATGCATTGAGATTTGAATCAGACAAGATCTGTCTGTTGATGTTTGTAATTTGTATTTACTCTGCAGCTCGGGATCCTGGCTTTTTCCCCTGAACTAAATGAATGATATTTGTATGCTGGATTAAAGTAAGATTGTTAATCCCTTAATGTTGCTTTCCTTAGTAAAGCAGGTCAAAAGAACCTGTGCTGGCAGTGTTCTTGTTGGGCTCGTGTTGGTTTTTCATCCCCACAGCAGCTGCTAGCCGAACTTGTATACACTATAAAATATTGTGTAGACAGTATAATTAGGACCTTCTTTTAAACACTGAAAGTACAAGTTGTGCTTCTATTTGCTGCATACAATAAATTTCAGAATGGGACAGAGGAAGGCATATACCTCAGACAGGAAGACCTTTCTCCAGCCAGGAAGGCCTTCCCCCAGAACCTGGAATACTATCAAAAAGCTAGACTATTCACTTCAGCCTTTCATGGCCAATATTCATCACCACATTTGAATCAATAATTTGGCAATTTTAATTTGTCAGATAGATGGATGGACAGATAGTATAGGTAAGGTAGACAGACAGCATTTATTAAGTACCTACAATGATTTTGAAGAAGAGTCCAGGGGTTCCTGTGAGTAAGAGGTAGACATGATGACCAGAGTAGAGTCAGCATGTTGTGGAGATGAGTGAAAATAGTGAGAGGTAATATGGACTAGTGCAGGAGTGGGGAACCTGTGGCCTTGAGGCCACATATGGCCTTCTAGGTCCTTGGGTGTGGCCTTTTGACTAAGTCCAAGTTTTACAGAAGAAGTCCTTTTATTAAAGGGATTTGTTCTGTGAAGTTTAGCTTCAGTCAAAGGGATGCACTCAAGGACCTAGAGGGGATTTGTTTTGTGGAGTTTGGATTCTGTCAAAGGGCTGCACTTGAGGACTTAGAGGGCCACATGGGGCTTCAAGGCCACAGGTTCCTCACCCTTGGATGAGTGAACAAACATTTTTGGGGAGTAAGGTATAAGAAGACTTGCAAAGTAGGAGAGGCTAGGTTATGAAGGGTTTTGAATGCCGAAAAGAGCATTTTGTATTTGCTCCTGGAGATGATAGAGAGCCACTAGAGTTTATTTAGGGGAGAAGGGACATGATATAATAGGACCTGAATCTTGGGAAAATCACCTCAGTGGCTGATTGGAGAATGGATTTGGAAGGGGAACAGGGAAGAGAGTAGAGACAGGCAATTGCTGTTGCAGGATATTGTGATAATCAAGTGTGAGAAGATAAGGGCCTGCACTAGAGTGATGGTGGTATCAGAGGAAAGAAGGGAGAATATCTGAAAGATCTTGCAAAGGTGAAATGAGTAGGCCTTGGCAGAAACTTGGATATGGGGTGAGGGAAGGGACAGATAGTGAGGAATAGGATTACTTCCAGGTCGTATGCCTGAGGGACTAGGAGGATGGTATTGCCCTCTATACTAGGAAAGGAGGGAGGGTTTAGAGGGAGATTGAGTTTTGGGACATATTGAGTTTAAGATATCTACTTGACATCTAGTTCAAGATGTCTGAAAGGCAGTCACAGATGCTAGATTGGAAGACAGCAGAGAAATTAAGGCAGGAAAAGTAGATTTGAGAATCATCAGTATGGAGATGGCAAATAAATCTCTGAAAGTGACTATGGAGCCCCCTTGAATCTTCCCACTAGATGAGGTGTTTACCTGAGGCCATAAGCCTTTCATTACGGCTAGGCCCAAATCTCTAGGTTACTCTTAACCTAGCCTAGCCCTCCATTGTCTGTTATCTCCAGGTAGCCTTCAGCTACTTACCACCTTTAATCCCAGTCCCATCAAGCTCCTTCTTAGAATCCTCCTCAAGATCCTCCCTAAACCCCTCCTCCCATCACCCCAGGACCACCCTAGATCCCTCCTACAATCTTCCTGTATATAAGTTTCATCTTGCCTCCATGAAGGTGCTCAGATTCAATCTACCTCAGATTGAATCTGGCCAGCTTGTGAAAACGAACATCACAAATGGTGGCATTTCTTAAGACAACCCAATATAGCGAATCTGTAATAAACTTTGTTTTTCTCTTTGGCTGTGAAGAGGCTTGAGTAGGATTCATTCAAGCAGGACCTGGCATGTTGGTATTTTGGGGTCTCAAGCGCCACTAAAAACATGGTTCCCTGACCTCATCAGAAGCAGATGAGAATACCAAATGAAGAAGTATAGAGGAAGAAAAGCCCAGGACAGAAGCCTGAGCGACATCTTTGATTAGAGGGCATGATCTGGAGAAGGATCCAGCAAAGGAAGCAGAGAAGAAGCAGTCAGATAGGTAGAAGGAAAACCAGAAGAGAATGCTATCCCAAAAACATAGAGAGAAGAGAATATCAAGGAGGAGAGAGTGATCAACAGTGACAAAGACTTCAGAGAGGCCAAGGAGAAAGAGGATTAAGAAAAGATCATTGGATTTGGTGACTAGGAGATCATGAGTAGCTTTGGAGAGAGCAGTTTTGGTGGAATGATAAGATCAGAAACCGGGTCATCGATGTGTTTTTATTTTGTCTCTGTTGTACTTATTGACTCTGTCAACGAAGGTAAAAGATTGTCTCTACTCAGTTCTCAATATTTCAAAGGTAAATTAGCCATGTCTGGATCAGTTAGTTCAATTAATTGGAGCACAGTCATAGGTTCTCTTTCTAAGCAACATCAGATGTATACTAAGATATCTACACATAACTTTACAAAAGTCTAGAAATAAGTTTACTAGAGCAGTAAGTCATGTAAGACAACTTTGGTCTACTATTCCCAGTCTTATCTTGGGAAAGGACCAGGGACAAGACCTGCATTGGGCTTGAGTTTGAACTTGTCCATCACACAGCCCAAAGGCTGTTGGGCCAAGGATCCAGTCAGGCCAGTGGCTGCCAAAAGAGTCAGAGTGATAATGTCAACACTGAAATTTGTGTTAAGAACATGCAGAAACTGAGCTGAGGGGCCAGAAGGTGATATCTAGAGCAGCAGAAATCAGCACCAGGGGCAAAAAAAAAAAACTTAGGGAACAAAAATCTGTGGTCCAGGTCTCAGGCTAAGTGATTCCATACTAGTTTACAAAATAACGTTTGCTTTCTATAATTTACATCATTGGCCATCCTCAGTTTCTTATACATATATGCATATTTTTATTCTCACCAAATAACACAAGGCCTATTTTAAAGATTCTTCTAAATAATGATAACAACAATAACAACTGACATTTCTATATTGACACTTCTTGCCAATAACAATATTACCCTCCAAGGAAATCTTTAAATGGCAGGAGCCAAAATACGTTAGAGATAGTTATGTCAAAAACTTTGGTGAATTCCATATGGGTCAGTTAGCTTTGCAAAGAGATAAATTCTGTTCTAGGCTACAAACTAAACTTAGAAGTTGACCAACTTGACCAACTTTCTCAAAAATACATGTCTGATCACAGAGAAACCTAGGCATCAGTACAACCAATTGCCCCTACTGGAAAAAAAAAATCACAGCAAAGTCCTGATTGATGAAGGTCAGTAACATCTCTGTATTCAAAATTATTATTATATATTGCTGTTATATAAATACCAAAGAATCTGTGATTTCATCAGAGTGGGGAAGTACAGGTGTGTAGACTCCCCCTACACACGTATACCAACAAAGCAGCTTCTATTCTTGGGGTTTCATTTTTTGTCTGTTAAAGGAAAGGCTTAGAATAAAAGATTTCTAAGGTCTAACTTTAAAATTCCATGATTTTCTAATTCTGTTACATGAACATTATAGAATTGTAGACTCTGGGATGTTTCTGATGAAATGACCTAGGCAAAGAAAAAAACAGGGAAAAAAAACAATCATCTGAAGCAAACCACTCTCTATTCAGTTCTTGAAGAGATCCAGAGATGAAAACAACACTTCTCTGGGTAACCCAATCTGATATTTTATCATCCTACAGCACAATTTTGTCCTTAAGGCCAAATTAAATCTTTCCTGTTTAGAACTCATTTCTCTTATTTATCCTCTACAGATCTGAAGAACAACTTCTTAGAATCACCCTCACCAAAAAAAAAAAAAATGCATTTTATGTAAAGGAAGTAGTAAGATCATAGACCTAGAGCTAAGCAGTGGTATGCTGGAGCCAATTCATATTAGCTTTCAAGGGTAATTATTAAATTTTAAGTGTGTGTGTTTATACCTTGGAGTTGATGGCAAAGCTACAAATTGGGGCTTGATTTGTTGTTCTGTTGGTTTTCCAAACCAAAGAAAGTGATGGGAAAAATGTCGATAATGCAGGTTAAACTTAAAAAGTGTGACCTCTGTACATTTTTTACTTCAAAAATCCACTTGTTAAATATTTATGAGCACAGTCTTAACTGAAAGTGACCCTAGGAGTCATCTAATTCAAACCCTTCACTTTTTAAAAAGGAGGCAACTAAGGCCCCGAGAGATTAAGTTACTTGCCAAGCTAGTAAGTAGCACTGATGGGATTTTTAATTTAGGTCTTGGGACTCACCGTTCATTGTTCTTTCTTTCCATTGTACTACTCTGTCTCTAAAGTTACTATTTAGTCTTCTTTCATTTGGTTAAACCCAAATTCCTTTCATCTTTCCTTAGAGGGCATTTAAGAGAGTCTTTTCAGGTATGTTGTCTTTCTTAGAATAGGTGTGTCCTTAAAAAAAAAAGTCTCAAATTCCATCACATTTCTGATGCTAGCTCTGGTGTAGTAGGATGACTAGCCCCTTTCTGATTTGGAAGTATAAGAGGCTTAGCCTGGGGCAAGGGCCAGTATAGAAACTTCTTACTGCCTTCTTTATCTGGAAAGAGCTCTTACTGCCTTCTTTATCTGGAAAACTGTTGATTCTGAAGGGAAAGCAGAATAATATTTTATTTTATTCTTGTACCTTTTTCACCTCCTATTGGGTGAAGTTTTTAATTACATATTATTATATACAGCACCCTGTTTTATTTTAAACCTTGAACCTGAGCTGGTTCGGCCAGTTGGACTGGCCTAATTTAGCCTGGCCCACAATATTTTTTTATTGATTTAATACTTCTGTGACCACCTTCATTGGCATGGTTACTCTCTCCCTTGCTACAGATCATAACTGATTGATAGCCTGGGGCATTCTTTTCCATTAATTCTGTAAATTTATTTTTAAAAAAACAGGAATAATAAAGACTGATTATCTGATTAGTTTAATATTTCATAAATACCAATGCAAGACTCGGGCTATTATCCCTCTGTCTTATTACATGAATGGCATAATCTTTTTTCTCGTAAGAGTCTTTGATGGTAATATGCTGTGGCTCACATATCCATTTGTCTTTCATTGCTCTTTGGGTCATCTGATTCTTTTGAGATTGTGGCATCCTATCATTTATTGTGATATAGCATCACCAGGAGAATATTAGTGCTAACAACAACAGCAAAAAAAGATGGACTTTTACAGCAATGACCAGACCGAGATCATGGACAATAAAAGAAATACTTTCTTCCCATTTGCCCTATGATTCACTGACATATAGCATCACCAGAAGAATATTAGCACTAAAAAAACAAAGATAGACTATCACAGCAATGAGCAACTTTGGATCATTAAACATGTAAAACATATTTCCATTCCCCCCAAAAAAGGTTGGGCCATATAACACAATACAGTTAGGTGAATACCAAAGCCTTTGAGTAACTGGACCCAAAGAGTGGTCATTAATCATTTTATATCAACTTCAAAGGAGGTCATGATTGGAGCACGCTAACAATCAATCTACTGTGGCCCCTAGACTGTTCCACATTTTTCTCAAGACTTGGATAAAGTCAGAGATGAGATAGTTATAAAGTTACCAATGGCAGAAATCTATCCCTGAGAGGCAGAGACAAAATGTTAGATGATATCAAGGTACAGAAAGTTCTTGGCAGGGTAACATTGGGGAAAATTTAATAAGATGAAATTTAATGGAGATAAATGTGAAGTCTTACATACAGAGGTCCAAAATATCAGCTTCACAATGGCAAGTTGGGAGAAGTATGGCTAGACAGAAAACAATATGGAGAGTTTTCAATTTGAGTCTCAATGTAATGTGGTAGTCAAAAGAGCTAATATTATCTGTGGCTATCTTGAGAAACAGTGCAAATAACTAGGGCAGGATAATTCCACTGTACTTATATCTGTATTATGGTGTTCATGTCTGGGAATCACATTTAAGAAGGCACATCATTGATGGGGCAGATGGGCATTGAAGGGTCTTGAGTATGTCTTGTGAAGTTCAGTGGAAGGAATTAGGAATATCCAGCCTGGATGAAAGAAGACCAAAATGGGACATGATGGCTTTTTTGTTTTCAAGTATTTAAAGGACTGTCACATGAAAGAAGGATTAGAATTGTTCTGCTTGCTCCTAGAGGGAAGAATTAAACATGAAGAATGGGAGCTTGCAAAGAAACAAATTTAGACTTGATATCAGGAAAATCCTCCTAACAATCACAGCTTTATAACCACAAAATGTGTTGCTTTGGGTGGTAGTGACATCCTTGTCACTGGAGGTCTTCACGCAAATGTTACCATATTTCCCCATGTATAAGATGCACCTTAATTTTGGGGCCTGAAATTTGAAAAAAAAAATGTATTATATAAAGTTATTGAACTCAAGTTTTATTCATCATAAAATTCATACAACTCCTCATCACTGTCAAAACTCCCATCCATTAGCTTGTCCTCCTCTGTGTTTGATGACGAATCACTGTCTTCATATATTGCCTCGTCCTCAGTTCCATCTATGGCATTTGAAATGCCACACTTCTTAAATGACTTGACAACGGTCTCAATCTTGATATTATCCCAGGATCTTTTCACACAGGTACAAACTTTTCCTATAGTTGGTTTCTTCATTCTTGCCTCTCATGGTCTTCTTCTGCCATGGCGTTTTCAGTAGGGTTTCTTCTTCCTGTAGCCAGTCTCAGATTGTTTTCTCAATTAGAGGAGGACCAAAGTTACATTCAGCAGCATGATTTCCATTCACTTTTGCAAACTGGATCACTTTTAACTTGAATTCAGCATGGTACGAGAATCTTTTCTGAGCCATTTCTGGACAGAACATGGCAAAATGTAACCTAATATACCAGTAACAAATGCAAAACAATGAGTACACAGACAACAAGTGCGAAAAAGTGGGAAATGCAAGTAAAAGAAATCTACAACAATGAGCACAAAAACAAGCTCAAAAAAGTGAGAAATGCAAGTTAAAAAAAATACAACCACTGTATAAGATGTACCCAGTTTTTAGACTCCAAATTTTTTGGAAAAGGGTGCATCTTATACATGGGGAAATACAGTAACTTGTCACTTGTCAGGTATACTGGAAAGGATTTTTTTTTATGTTTAGTGTGAACCAGATTGCCTCTAATACCCATTCTAACTCTGAGACTGATTTGCTGACAAAAAAAAATTATATTTAACAAAGCAACAAGTATTTTAAAATCCCAGGTCTAAAAGAAAATCAGCGACTTTCTAAAAACACATGAAAAACAACATTCTTGTGTAGTAGATAGAGTTCTATACATTGAGTCAGGAGAAACAATGTGAAGGCTTCCTCTGACATTTAGTGGCTGTGTGACAGTGGGCAAGTCATTTCACCTCTCTGACACCCAGTTTGCTCCTCTATAATACACAGATAATATACCTATTGGACCCACCTTCCTACCATTGTTGTGAGGATCAAATGACAATTTTTTAAAAGTGTTTTACAAACAAAACTCTCTATCAACATCACTTCTCAGTTAATGTAATTCAATTCAACAAGCATTTATTAGTCGCCTATGATGTGTGGCAGGTATGGTGCTACGCACTAGGGATACAGTGGCAAAATGTAAATAGTAGCCCCTGCTATTAAGGAATTTACAAACTAATACAATTCATCATGATCATTGTTATTATTGCTCTTACTTATTGCACTCTCTCCAAAATAGGTTCCATCACAATGAATGAATCAATAAATCAACATTTATTACATACTACTGTGCATCAGATACTGTGTTGAGTGCTGGAAATACAAAAAAGACAATCCCCCATCTCAAGGAGCTTACATTCTGTTGCTTTAAGAGTCATTTACAACTCAACAGGAAGAGAAAATCCAGAAGACAGACAAGATTAGAGAATCAGGACCCAAGCCAGAAAGTTCACTTTAAGAACTATGACTTTAGGAAATAAAAAATAAAGATTATGCAAGCCATATGGAAACTAGTTGTGAGTATATCAAATGTAGAAACTTAATCACTTAGTGTAGAGTTAAAGCCACAGATATAATGAACTAACTGTGATAAAATGGATTTGTTCATATTGAAAATATCCTACTTGAGCATGGCCTGTAATCATGTTGGCTTTTTTTCACATAGGAAAAAAATTATTTTGGACTGGAATAATTTGCTCTTCATAAACCTTTATTGGTTGGTTATTATATAGTATTTATGCTCATGTATGGAATTACAAATTGTAGGTTGATGCTTTTTTCTAATATATATTTTAAGAAGATTACCTTCATAGGTTCTTATAATTATCTCCCCTGGCCTTAAAGAGTATGTGAGCCAGATGGGCAGCATAGTAGAGAGAAGGGTTCAGGTAACTGTTTTGTACAAACTCTGTGTAATTTAAGCAAGCAGGAGCTGAATAAGAAGCCAGAAGAGGAACTGGGGAAAATGTCTATTGTTTTGTTTTGTTTGGGCTGGGGGATGTTTTGAAGTGTGATGTCATTATTTGTTGTGCATACTTTGTCAGAGAATGTTACACATTAGCTAGAAGGGAGCTTAGAGAATATCGAGTTTAATCTCATTTTTTTCAGAGGAGGAGACTGAGGATCAGAGAGGTCAAGTGATTTAACCAAGGTCATACAGTTAGTATATAGCAGAGTCAGGGACAGAAGCCTAGATTCAAATCTGACTTTTTTCCCATTTTACCTTACTTGAATATCAGGCTCACATATGCTCAGATGTGTATATGCTGCATACTGTCTCCCCCAACCTCAAAAAAAAAAAACTATCATGAAGTCAGAGAATAATTTCATTTTCAAACTGGACTACCTGTGCTTTTGTTCATTTTTGTATAAATATAAATTTGGCTATAGTAGCTAAAAATAAAATCTAGAGATTAACTGTGGATTTCATTTATTGTTCTCAATTTTTCCAGTTAACTAGCTATTTCAAATTCAGTTCTTTGTAAAAAGCCCTATAGGTGATATAGTGTCTTAAGTTCTGTACTTGCAATCATCCTGAGGTATTTCTAATCTTCCACCAAGTACTTACTAATTGGGTAACAATTCCATTTCCTAATTTTTGAAATAAAGGGACTGGACTCAGTGGCCCCTGAGGTCTCTTTAGACTCTAAATCTGTATTTAAATATACTGTATGTTATGTTATGTTACGTTACGTTACATTACATTGCGTTATGTTATGTTGCATTGTTACATTATATTATGTTGTATTATGTCATATTATGTCACATTATGTCATGTTATATCACATTATATCATATCATGTTATATTATATGTCTAAATCTATGTTGTATTAAGATAGTGAGTATCAGAATCATCCCTATGGAGAAGCAATGTAATTGTCGTTTCAATGTCACCTGGAAGTTTTTATTAATAATTGTATTATAAAATTGGAAGGGACCTTAGAAGTCAACTGGTCTAAAGTCCCAGGAAATGTAGGATATCACTTCTGTAACATCAGAACTTTTAAATTCTAAGACTCTGCCAATGTTCATCATACTTCTCCTGACCACCTCTAGAAATAGAAAGCCCACTGCCTTATCTGAGTCTTATTTTCTAAATATAGAAAATGGAAAAAAAAATTTACACTATCTACCTCACATGGTTTCTGGAAGGAAAGTACTTTGTCAGTCTTAACATACTGTGTAGTAGTAGTACTAGTGGTAAAAATGATGATAATTATCATAATCATTATCTTTATTATTACATAATTTTGTGAAACTGGCCATTCCATCTTTTTAGAATGATAATTGTCAGGAAGTACATTCTTTTCAAGTGTATTGACTCCAACACTATTTCATTCTAACACACTGCTATTAATTCTGTACCTGAGAAATAAGGAATAATTCTCCTCCATCTTCCAGGTGACGGTCCTCCAAAGCTTTGAAGAAAATTATCATATCCACCAATGTATTTCTATATGAATATGTATGTGTGTTTGTACATATATGCACACATAGACACATGCCTATATGGGTATGTATTGTACACTTGTCTCCCTTGTTATCATGGAGTATTTTTATGGATAGGAATTACGTCATTTTTTTTCTTATATATTCTCAGTGCCCAGCTCAGTCCTCGACACATAGTAAGCACTTAATACTTGTTGAATGATTGAATCTTAGCCTCTTTAATAAACACAATAATACATACACTTGACGACAATTTGCCAAAACATTTCACCTACCGCTGCAACAGGATCATAGATTTAAATGTAGAAAGAAACTTAGAAGCCATCACTCTTAGCCCCTCAATTAATAAATGAAGAAACTGAGATTAAGTGACTTGCCCAGGGTCACACAGCTAGCAAATATCCAAAACAAGATTTGAGCCCAAGTTTTCTTTTCTCTAAGTCTGTGTTCTATCAAACTACTCCATTATCTGTTGTACCAAATGCCACCGTCTATTTACTATTGAATAGTACTATCACTGCTTAGAGATGAGTGAGATCAAATTGAAAATATTTGAAAGACCTTTTCTTGTTCTAAAATGATAGTTAAAGTAGCAGCATTCCTGGTCAAGTTCATAATTTGTCACATCTAGTCCCTTGAGAACAGAGACAGGAGTCTTTTTAACTTCTTCTGGGACTAATTTTCATCAATGCCTATCTTCCTGAGCAACCTGACTAGTTCAGGTCAAAATTGTAGGCCCTTCTTGCTGTCTGCAGATAGACATAGACTTGTAGGAACCTTATACTGGGTTCACCACAACCTCAGCAACATCAAAAGATCTATCTCCTATCTGACCATCCAAGGACAGACATATAAAAGCACACTTAAGGAAGGAATTCTAGGCACATACAAAGAAAATTCCCTGGCAGACATGATCTTGCCTATGGATCCACAGAGGGTTTCTCCTGTAATAGCCTCTCTTATTGGGTAGCCCATCAGATCACCTGTGTCAGAGTCATCTGTGATTCCACTAAATACAGCTCCTAGACTCACCTTGCCTCACCAAGGTAGAGGAAAGAAAAGGGAGGTCTCCTATTGATAAGTATACACTTACAGCTATACCACTGGTGTGGGGCTGGTCTCTTTGTACAGTAAGCCTGTAAGCCCTGTTCTCTCCTAGGTTCTCTGTTGGATAGCCAGTTTCATTAATTGGTTGGCAGATACAGTAATAGCAAAGCATGCAAATTGGTTTGAGTTTGCTTACTTGTGCTGGGCACTGGCATTCTGTATCCCAAGGGCATCTCACCATTGCCCTCTGCTGACATAATCAGTTCTCAGTTGAGCTGATGGGAATGCAAGAAATACAGCCGTTACAGCCACATGTGTTTGACATGCTGCAAACAATCCCACTAGTCCTGTTACATGGTTTCTAATGGGAAATACAGAAACTATGGAGCTAATGATCATTTTGAAACTAGTCTATTACCACTATTTAGGAGCCCACAGAAGCTCTGAGTGTCAAGAAAGACAGAGAAGCAAGTTTCCATGTAAGATGTTCAATAGTCACAGTGCCCCTAGTTTCTCATCCTCCTATTAGTACCCTCTGTGGGGGTTGGTCAACTCAATCAGAAAACAAATTTATTTTTAGGTCTTTCTTTCAATGTAGGTAACCCTTTATAATGCTGTCTCATTTCCAAAAACTGTTGTCAGAATAGCAAGATGACTAAAATGAATGAATGAATGAAGAATAAGAATTTAGTAAATGCTTACTATGTATGAAGCATTGGAGATATAAATTGAAAAACAAGGTAGTCACTACTCTCAAAAAGCTGACATTCTAATAAAGGAAGATAAGACATACAGGAGGTTTAAACTACAAGTCAGAAAACTTCGGTGATCTTAAAAACTAGAAAAGAACAGGCCAATAAAAGGCACATTTCTGTTTCTCTCCTTTAAAGAGCTATTTAAAAGAAAAGCAAAGGAAAATCTCATCAAAAGTTATGAAAAATACATTGCCTATCCTTTGTAGTTGCAACAATTCCAAAATGATCAGGGTAATTAAAGAAGACAAGAGAAAAGTGCAAAAAAAAAGGTCAACTAATGAGCATATTTCAAATAAATTATTTATTTCCATGAGTTATTGATGACTTTATAATTCTTGAGTACTGAGAGAACCAGAGTAGGGGTGAATTATAAAAAGTCATCAATAGCAAATAGAAATAAATTATGTAGTATCTATAATCAGTTAACTGAGTATCTTAGACTACATAATAATAATGATGAAGAAGAAAAACAGAGAGAGAAGATGGCAAGAAGAAGAATAAATAACAACCAAATAACAACCATTAACTGAATTTAGAAAAATGATGTAGTAAAGAGAACATTGAAAGGCTTCCGATAGCTAGATTTCTAAATTACATGTAGCAGCAAAATTGTGTGTTTACAAAATCAATGAAGGGCATACCCACACCAAAATGATTAACTACTCTGGAATTGTAACTGTAATTCAAATCAACAGTTATTGACTGAGCATTTACTCTGGTTTCAATACTATTCCCAATGTTATGGGTGAGATACAGAAGTATATATCATACCCTACCTCCCATGGCATAGCTTAAATCTTATTGGAAAGTTAAAAATGATAACTCTGAAACAAGTGAGGAGATATAAGATGGTATTGTAATAAAGTATT
This sequence comes from Phalanger gymnotis, assembly GCA_028646595.1. Lineage (NCBI taxonomy): Eukaryota > Metazoa > Chordata > Mammalia > Diprotodontia > Phalangeridae > Phalanger > Phalanger gymnotis. Next base: position 201,061,568 of record CM053622.1, on the reverse strand, counting down.
AAATTGAATATAATCAACTCTAGGATGATTTTATATTTTAAAAAATCTATGATCTCATAGATACAGATATTTCCTCTATCAGTATAGATCACAATTGATCCAAAACTGCCTATTCTATATGATGCTCATCTAAGTTGTTCCAAAGGTTCTCCCAGAGGACCTGATCTAAATAAAGCTGCACTGGATCTTTGTAAACACCACTTCCCTTTCTGGATGTTTGCCTACTATTTCTTTAATGCTCCTTTCTAGAATCTTCCCAAGATTGAAAGTAAAGCTGCCTGGTTTATAGTTTGCTGGCTTTGTTCTCTTTGGTTTTATTTTTGTTGTGTTTTGAAACGAGAATATTTGACCTTTTCCAAACTTAAGATGCCTCTCCCATTTTCCAAAATCTTCCAAGCACTAATAGTGGCTCAGAAACCACATCTATCACTTCTTTCTGTAACTAAGGATACAGTTCATGTAGGCCAGGTGATTTGAATTCGTCAAGGACAATCAGGTGTTCTCTTACTATCTCCTTACATAGTTGGGTACTAACTGCCTTTTAGATATCTTTGTTCTATCATGACCAGTCATCTTCTTTGCCAGAAAAAACAAAATCAAAATAAGAATTAAGCACTCTGCCTTCTTTCTGCTGTCAGTTATCATCACACCAATCTCCCCCTAAAAAGGTCCCATTCTTCCTTTGACCCTCCTTTTTCTTCCAATATGATTATTTTTTAAAAAATGCCTTTGTGTTGTCCTTAGTTTTTCTCTTCATCCTCAGCTCTCTCTGAGCTTTATACTCCTGGCACTGTTTCTCTGGTAGATATCTTTGCTTCCATTCTCTGTATATTTCTTTTTAAAATCTAAGTTGGTGATAAGTTCCCTACACATTCCCATTGTTTTCTTCAAACACCATTTTTCCTCTTAAATGGAATTTTTCGCCTTTTGGTGTTCAGAATTTAATTCTTGAGCATTTCCTCCTAGGTTGACTTCTGTAGCATTTTAGCCCATATTATCCAGCTTGTTGGTTGTTGTCATTGTTGTTTCGAAATCTACTTTCCTGAAACCTCGAATGCATGTCAGATTATTCCCAGATTTTCTCTCCTTCTCTATCATTAACTCCGGCAGAGAATGATCTCTCCTACTTTACCACCAAGAATCCAAGAATTGGAATGTATTATTTCCAATTGAATAACAAGTTTCTCCCATATAGTGAGAATTGGGTGCAGAATAGATTCTTCTCCTCCTTTTGAAAGACAAAATTATCAATAAGGGAAATTGAGAAGCTATTAGCTGCTCTGTATTTTTGATAGAAAGATTTCTTGGTAGACAGTTCCAGAAGATAACTGGATAATTGAAGCCCTCTATCATCCCTATGTAATGCCTTTGTGCCAGGCTTCTGACTGTTTCCCAAATTTCTCATCTAGTTCCTTTTTCTGTTCAGGTGGTCTGAAGTATACTTCCATAACAACATAATTTCTCTTTCTTCCTCCATTGACCCTCTCCCAAACATTCTCTATCTTGATTCCCACCTCTGGATCTTGGATTTTATCTAGGTATACCTTCTTAACATTCAATACTAACCATCCATCCCTCTCTTCCCTTTTTGCCTATATTACTTCTTTAAAACAAGGTGTACCCATTCAGACTCATAGTTGACCCATGATTAAAACATGAATATCACTCATCAAGTCTCAGAGATCCCTATAAGGTAAAATTTGCCTGCTTGCATTAGCAACTCTAATTCTTCTGGTTGCCTGAATTTTAGACATTCTGAAGAGATGTTTGAGGCCATGGATTTTACTAATGATTCTTTTCATGGATTTTTCCTATGAATGTGTTTCATAGTTCCATGTATTTCAAATTGTTCTTATTCCTTCCTTGTTGCTACTCTCTATAGTGTCTAACTTGGAAGGGGGTATACATAAATAGTCTTCTCCCTCATTCTTTTTTTAGCTTAAAGCTCTTTTGGTTAGATTTACCAGAAACCTTGTAAGTATATTTTACAAACCTTTGCTGCTTGTTCTCCATCTCTAGCCAGGAATCTGTCATCTCATATTTTAAGCTGCAGTCTAAAAATCCAAGTTCCATTCTGAGACACCAGGTTTTTTAAGGCAGCTCTTCATTTCCCAAATAAATCTTTCTCTTCTGCATTCCTTGCCTTCAGTGGGCAACAGAGAGGAAACCACAGCCTATACCTCTGTGGTCATCATTTTATTGCCTGAATATCCATAATCATTGGCAACATTTTTCAGAGTTTCTTTGAGCCATGTCATTTGTGTGCATGTGAATCACCTGAACTGTTTTGATAACTTCTGCATTGTGTCTTGGATACCTGACCTAGAAAGATCATAGACCTCTTTCTGGTTGTTATCCAGTTGATAAAGAGCTGACTTCATAAACCAAGCAATGAATCACCAACTATTACCATTTTTCTGATAATATATTTCCTCCCTATTATCCCTTATATGACATCATCACCTAGCTACTTTGTCTAACTCTTCAAAGGGAAACCTATAAGCCATTTAGCAGCAACTTCTTTTTGCCTTCTATTTTCATTTATTACAAGAATGTTAATCTTGATGTAATTCAGTTCCCTCAAGAGTTCTTCTATTCATTGCTTAAAAATCTCCTGTTCAAAATATCTATAGTTATTCTAAATGGTCTAAAATATGTAATTCTTTTTTCCCAATGTCATCCAAATATTTTTATTTCTATCCAGCATTCTCTGAACAAAATGGTTCTGTTGAGTCAGATACTTTTTTCTATATGCACTTTTCTCCCTTTTCTATATTCCTTTTCCTCCCTTCAACCAACAGTTGATAGGCATCTATTTTGGGCAAGGTAACCCTAATAGGTGCAAAGATATTACAATAAAGCACAGCATAGCAGGTGCTATGTATGATTCCATTCAAGACTAAAAGAAACACAGAATAAGACAATCTAAGGAAGAGGTAACTTGCAAATGGTGAGTTCTGTGAAGACATTGAAAGAGGTGACACTAGGAAAGATTTCCACAGGCATAATTTCTATTGAGGACACCATCATCCTCCCAGTCACTGAAGCCTACAGCCTAGGTGTCATCCTTCATTATTCACTTGCACTCATCCAATACATCCAATCTGTTTCCGAGTGTTGTTGTTTCTGCCTTCACAAAATCTTTTTTTCTATTCCCACTCCTCTTCCCTCAGCCACACTGGGACAGGCCTCAGAATTTCACACCTGGGCTCTTGCAATAGCCTTCTGGTTTGTCTTACTATCCCATGTTTCTCACCACTCCAGTCCATCAGCTACCAGATGTTCCTAAAGTACAGGTCTGTCTATGTCACTGTCCTGCTCAGTAAACTCCAGTATCACCCTATTATCCCCAGGATCAAATATAAAATCCTAAAATATGTAATTCTTAACAGTATATTTATCTTCTCTATCAAGTATATGATATTGGGGATAATATGATCATATTATGGAAACCAAGCCAGCTGAGCTGTTAGAGTAGCAGCTATTAAAACCCAGAGGACAGTATCAACCTCTGTACCACTCCTACAAATAGCAGATAAAATCAGGAAGCGGTAGAATTTTGTCCTGATATTTGTTCAGCTGTTTCTTTCCATAGCCGTTACAAAACTATTTGTCATAAAAGAAGGCTGACAAAGTGAGCCAGATGAGCCTTCCCTACAGTGAAGAAATACAGGCTCCAGGGGGAATCTGTTTTTTTCTAGGTAGCTTTCACTGCATATCTATGTTTTAGCCTGCATTTTATGTGTCCCTGAGGAAGTCTTGCATGCTGGGCAATGCTGTGAGCTATCTGTAGTCTTGGCTATAGAGAATGATGAAAGGTTTTGGCTTTAAATTATGTTACAAGGACAGCTACTTTATTCTTCTTTAAAATGTTTTTAGTGAAAATCTATTTATTTGACTGATTTTTAAACTTTTTTTCTAATTAAAATCCATTTTTATCCTGCTCATCCCACATGAAATAAAAGAAAAACAAAAGCTGTGTAAGAAATATAAATAGTTAAGCAAAATAAATTGCTACATTGGCCATGTCCAAAAACTATATCCCATTCAGCACTCAATCCTTTATTTTTCTGTCAAGAGGTGGATAGCATGTTTCATCATCAGTCCTATAGAACTCAGATTTCTTAAGTCTTTCAAAGTTGTTTGATTTTGTAATGTTGCTATTTATTGCATTACTTTTTCCCCCAACGCTTCCTGAGGACTTCCCTATTCTCTTTGGCATGGCTTTCTCCTCGAAGACATGGGAGGGCATGAAAAGCAGAAATAATTAGGCTATCCTAACTTTGGACCTAGACATACCAAGAAGGAATGGTCCAAAAGTACTGTCAAGTACTCCTCACTTTTTTCTCTTCTCTTGACCAAGAGCTCTGTTCCTTACTGTGCTGGTTGGATGGTTCTTTTATGTGCTAGTTGGATGAACTCTAGCATGAGAAAAACAAAAACAAAAAGCTGATACACTCACTTCTAGCTGCTTGCTTGTGCCACCCCAGCCCCAGCTCCCAGTTCAGATGCTCTTCTCACCTTGCTCTGTTAAAGAACATTATTAGCTAGAATTATCCCTAAAGAGGTAGAATGTGGAGAAGTTAGAATTCAGCTGGTCAACGGAGGATGACTGGGATAGGTAAAGACGAAAGGACACAGTGTTTCTCATGTATACAACCATAAGGTGAACAGAGCTGGTAGGGGGAGCTTCTTGGTAGTTGATCTTGTGTGTAATGGGGCCACATGATGACTTTTTCTCTTCTTCAGTGTCTTCGTCTGTGTAACACTTTTTTCACTTAGTTTTTCTATATACAGATGTTGTTACTTTTATTGTTAAGAGCCTAATGGAATATTGGAATGGAGTCAGCACGCGCTGAAAGTTTTGGAGTTATATTCAGAAAATGTCTTGTTATGAAATGCTTCTATGTGTTTTTGATTTTTGATCGATGACGATCTTTGGGGATCTGAGGGAGTGAGTCTGTAGAAGAGACAATGTTCCTGTTGTGGCTTGGAAGAAGCTGGAGAAGACAAAGAGAAAGGAGGTAGAAATCTCTCCTGATGAAGCTATCTTCACCTTTATCTTGCAAAGAAAATTATTGAGAAAATCTTTACTTATCTTGAGAGAAATTAAATGGTTTGGGGACCCTTTTTACAAGTGAAGTCACATGCTGTTATAGTGAGTTAACCTTACTGCCTTAACCTTTTTCAAAGCCCCTCAAAAATTGTAAATAATTCCTTATATTATCACTGATTTCCTTTGCTAATAAATTATATATATTCAATAATTTCAATGTATATTTTTTCATAGAAGATTGAGAAACTTAATATATAAAGCTATATGAGCAATTTGTTCTGAAGAATCAGTCAGTCAGCTAGCATTTATTAAGCACATAATAGCACTATGCTAAATACTGGGGATACAAAGAAAGGCAAAAACCAAATAGTCAGTGTTCTCAAAGAGGACACAGTCTGAGAGAGGTGTCTCTAGGTTATTAAGTAAATTATATTTAATGAATTGGATGGAAGAGACACCTGGAAGGTTGTGTTGTATTATTTAATATGGAAAATATCCAAGCATACCTTGTATCACCCTAGAACTCAGGATGATAAGATCAAATATATAAAGAATCAAGTTACAGGTGACCTACAAGTGAATGCATTCAGTCTCATTTGTTTCTATCAACTGGGCCATGTTTGGCACCTACAAACAACCAATTAACTGGGATGGGGTGAAATTTCATCCAAATACCACCTCCTGAAAGAGAGTAATGGATTCAAGTTGAAGAATAAGACATATTTCTGGACATGGTCAATGTGGGAATTTGTTTTGCTTAACTTGCCCCAGATCTTTTTCAAATGAACTATTGTCTAGTTATCCCTCCCACATATTTTGCTTGTAAAGTTGTTATTGAACTCAAATGTAAGACTTCACACTCATTCCTGTTAAGACTCAATACAACATGCCAGCTTGCCAGAATAATTTTGGATCCTTACTCTTGCATCCAGCATGTTTTCCAACCTTGCAAGATTTCTGTAGTCTGCAAATTTAATAAGCATATTATCTCAGCCCTTCTCTAAGTCACAGACACAAGGCCAAGCTTAGACCCTGGGAGCTCTTCTCTAGAGGTAGCCCTGCAAGTCCGTAGGTAGTTAATAATGACTACTCTTGAGATCTGATTGGAGCCAAATCAAGCTAACAGAAGTAGAGATTAACTGAGCTCTTTGGGTCTTCACTGGGTTATGAGAGACTTTTTCACATGATTTGCCAGAAATTTAGATTAAAGAATTTTATGTTCTTCAAAAATAATCAAGTGGAAAATAAGCAAAATGCTTAAAATGTAATCAAAATTAAAATGAAGAGACCTTTTATTGGACCTGTGATTTCACTGCTATAGGAAACTGCCAATGAAGAGCATCCTTGTACCAATTCAGATCAGCACATGCTCTTCAACACTTATGCTTATAATTAAGGGCAATAACCCAAAGATTCATCAAAGCTGATAAATTAGTTTTTGTCATTTGTCAATTAGCATATTAATAGTGTTCATTTTGAAAAACCAAAATTGATCTTTGAGGTGACAGTTGTACATGGATTGGCTTGTAATTTGAAATAAATTAGCAATAATGAAACTGGTTAAGTGAGAGTGATGATACTATTCACTAATTGGAAAAATATACTTATATTCCTGTGGTTGTTTGTCCTTTGTTCTTGAAAAGGACCAATGACATCATGAGGGTAATGTCTTGACTTGTAGCTGAATTGGATTTAAGTGAGTCAGAGCTGTGTAAAGTCATCAGCCTCACTCTCTTCTCCAGTAATCAAAGTCCAGTGGTGCAGTGGGTGACCTTGGCCTTTCTAAATTAAGGTTTTTGCAAGTTGCCTTAGGAACTGAGAGGTTTAGGGACCCACCATGAGTCATATAGCCAGTGTATGAAAGAGATAGGACTTATACTGGGGTCTTTTGACTAAGGCTGGCTCTCTATCCATTATGCCATGCAATATCCAAATGAATAACTTTGAAGCATGTTCTCAAAAGTGAGAAATGAAAATCATTAAGCAGCATTCAGAGGTTTTATTTTTAAAATTCTGATAAAGAGAAACTGACCAGTTGTGTTAAATTCATCACTTTTTCAATTAGTGAATGCTGTCATCACTCCCACTTGACCAGTTTCATTATTGCCAATTTATTTCAAATTACAAGCCAATCCATGTACAACTGTCATCTCAAAGATAATTTTTTGTATTTCAGAATGAACACTATTAATATGCCAATTGACAAATGATAAAAACTAACTTATCATCTTCGATGAATCTTTGAATAATTATCCTTAATTATACTTGCAATTTTTTACAATTAAACACATCTAAACTCAGCTACACAACCAGGCAATCAGTGAATAAACATTTATTAAGTGCCTACTAGGTGCCAAGCACTATGCTGGGGATACAAAGAAAGGCAAAAGACAATCTCTGTGCTCAGAGAACTCACAGTAACTACTTCACTTTTAAATATTCACATTCACATATCTTAAAGATATTGAAAGGTATTCTTCAGTATATCAGCAAGGATTTGCATCAAATAGGAGTCACTTATTGCAAACTGTGCTCTAATTATTAGCCTAGAAGTTTTAATATAGCTTTCAAAGTTTCCCAACTTACTTCCAGAGTATAGCTTCTACATTGAAGAATCATTTGTCTACTCATACTTATGAGATAGAGTTGATAGGAAGGTTTGTACAAGTTTAAACGCTTCCTTCTCCTTGAGATCAGAGACTTTCAGTTTTGTATTTGTATCACAGCACATCTTGTATCACAGCACAATATCTTGCACATAAAATGTACTCAATAATTATTCCTTAAGATTGAAATGGATACATGAAGTCCCTATTTAGAGAGCAAGACAAAGTGCAATGAAGACTGAACATGGAATCAGAAAGACTTGCCTTAGAATCTTTTGAAATCTAAGTCTCAGTTTCTTTATCTATAAAATAGGAGTAACAAATAGTACCTTTTACCCGCTTTGCAAAGTTGCTGCAAGGCCCAAGGGAAATAAGATTGTAAAATCCCTTGGCCAACTTTAAAGCACTGTATAAACATCAGCTATTCTTCATCTATCCCAGCACTTAGCACAGTGTCTGGCACATAGGAGGCACTGAATGCTTATTGACCGCCTGACTGACATCTGGTCATTGTTTACCACAACGCCTTCCTAAAGGTGGGGATCATAGAGGGGATGCAATTTAAGATCTGGTATGGCTAGGCCACCTTCCCTAGCATTTCTTTTCATTAATTCCCTTGATATTCTGGACATTTTCTTCTTCCACGTGAATTTTGTTATTATTTTTTCTAGCTCTACAAAATAATTTCTTGATAGTTTGATTGGTATGGCACTGAAAAAGTAAATTAATTTAGGTAGAATTGTGATTTTTATTATATTAGCTTGGCCTAATCATGATCAACTGATGTTTTTCCAATTATTTAGATCTGACTTTATTTGTGTGAAAAATGTTTTGTCATTGTAATTCCTGGGTTTGTTTTGGCAGGTAGACTCCCAAATATTCTATAATGTCTAAAGTAGATTTAAATGGAACTTCTCTTTCTTTTTTTTTTTTTTTGGTAGAATGTTTTTTTTTAATTTTATTTTTTTAATGTATTTAGTTTTCAGCATTGATTTTCACAAGAGTTTGAATTATAAATTTTCTCCCTATTTCTACCCTCACCCTCACTCTAAGATGGCATGTATTCTGGTTGCCCTGTTCCCCAGTCAGCCCTCCCTTCTGTCACCCCACTCCCCTCCCATCCCCTTTTCCTTTCCTTTCTTGTAGGGCAAGATAAATTTCTATGCCCTATTGCCTGTGTATCTCATTTTCTAGTTGCATGCAAAAACTTTTTTGTTTTTGTTTTTGAACACCTATTTTTAAAATTTTGAGTTCCAAATTCTCTCCCCTCTTCCCTTCCCACCCACCCTC
>CM053622.1:201034027-201052116 GCA_028646595.1 Phalanger gymnotis | reverse complement strand
TACAAGCAGAAAAGATAGTGCCTGACTCCAAGGAGTTTACATTCTAATAGAAGAAAACAACATATAAAAAGAGGCTGAGAGGGAGTGGTAATGAAGGTACTTGGCTGGAGCTTAATAGAGAAAATCCAGTGAATCAGGAGTGAAGCCTGGAATGGCATAGACTTGGCTGTCCTGGGCTTTCTCCTTAAAACAGAGATTCTGGAAGGAACCAGCCGATCGGAAGGAGAATCTGAAGGGACAGAGGATACTTCTAACATGAACAGCTGAGATATCTCCGTTTTCTCCATGGTGATGGAGAATAAACCAATGTTCCTCCTGCCATCTTTCCTTCACATTCTGGATCATACTTCGATAGATCAAAACTACTGATAAATTCACCAGTGTTGCTCAGTGAAGATTGGGAAATGTGCTACCACTACCAGGCCTTTTTTCCTGTTCAACAAATGAGTCAGACTAGGTTCACTTCTTTATGCCTAAATCTACCCTTGTATGTTCTGTTTCTTCAACAGCAGTTCTGCTCACCACTCCAGGAGCCACCCCATCCCTGGGTCATCATGATCTTTAACTCCATTTCAAGAGCAAAATGTTAGCGTACTCCTGCATTAATGGTAGATAGAAGATGGGGTGTGGGGGTGGAGGGATTGAGGAAGATGGAGATTTCTATTTATCTGAGAGATTTAACATGAAGCCAAAGGCAAAGAGAAGACAACTGAGGTGCATAGAATATGGTTTGATCAAAAGAGAACACAACTATAGAGACTGAGAAGGGACACATTGTGAAGGTCTTTGCGACAAAACATCCAAGGAATAACATAAGAAAACTCCAAACGAATAGTTGAAAGGGAGAAAAAAAATAAGGTGATGTGCATAAAGAGAAGCATTCACTGGGTTGGTTCCATTTAAAAAAAAAAAACTATTCTTATATCATTACACCCAAGTACCTACACAGAGACCAACCACTTATTTGCACTGTCAAGCAGGAAATGGAAGTAAAGACTCCCTTCAATTAACCCTCTGACATTTATGTATAGGAATGTCATTAGCAAGAGGGGGAAATATTTTAAAGTAATTTCACACCTTAATTTGGAGACAGATTTAAGCCAGTGTTCCAGCAAGTCTATTAATTAGGCTCCTATTTTACTTCTACCAAAGAAAAAACATGAGTAGTGAATTCAGCATTTTAGGCACATCTGCCAGAATGCATTTTATTTTTTATTATTCTATATTCATTTCTAGTTTAGTGAGACATAGGCAAACTGACATGGTCCCTTCATGCCCTCTGCCCCAAGATGATTTGCAGTATCATTTATTGCAGTATTGAACAAGGAAAAGACCGGAAAATACATAAGTCATTATTCAATTCTTTCTTTGACCACTCCCATCAAGGACAAAAAGGGCTTCTTTCCTAAAATCAGTATCTTAATCCTTGAATGATAGAGAGGACTATGCCCTCAGCTGGGTATTGGAAGCAATTATGGGAAGGCAATGATCTTTATCTTATCCAGACATGAGTTAAGTTTGATCATCTTTGATCAATTTCCTAGGACTTAAGCCTTTGTTCTTTCTTTTATACATAATCAAACAGGGAGCAGATTGGAAAGGGCTTTAAAATGAAATATTATTTATTAATATTGCCAGCTAACCTAAAGTAAGAAGTTGGGTTTTTTCCCATTTGTGTTACCCTCAGGTAAGTCACTAATAGGTAGTTTCCCTGGCACAGAGTAGTCATTTATTGTTTATTGACGGATATGCAAAACAAGGAGGTAGTCTAAATCTCTGGAGTTCTTTCCAACTCTGTACTAAAAAGCAATAAAACGGATGGTTGTCTTGCACTAATAAATTCAGAGCCAGATTAGATACTAAGTGAACATCTAAAATTGTTAGACAGCATATTTTACTGGGATCTACCACCACATTAAGGACTTCAAAATTTAATAGGAGCAAAACCAAATGATTTTTTTCCCTTTTGCTCTTGACATCACTGCGAGGAAAATCAGTCCTGATGAAACTGAATCAAAAGATGCAGTTAAAAAAAATAACTTCAGTGATCTCTCCTGAGGCTAATACACATTTAGCCCAGTTTCTTTTATTTTCTATATGACACAATCATAACTGATGTTCAGAATTACCAGAGGCACCACCAATTCCTCAATCATTAAAAAAAAAAATGCTAAAAAAAAAAAAAACTATTAATTAGGATGTATTCACCAAAAAAAGAAAGGGTGCTGACATTTCGGAATTTCAAAAACTAGAGAATAAGGATTTTCTCAACCTTCAAGCTAACCAGGAAATTAAACTAACCAATAGATCTAACCCCTTTTTCCTAAAGCATTTTAATTAATGAAGGTCTCATTATTTTACATTAAGAGCTCAACCACTAAACTAAAACTGAATGACAGTATTCCATTTATTTTAAGAGAATGTTTAGAAAGGGTGCAACTCACTTGCATTTGCTTGGTGGAGTGTTTCCATTTACTACAAATTATTTTAAAATGGTTCAGTATTAAACCTCTATGGATGCTTCTGGCTCTATATCAGTAATCTTATGGCCCTAAGACTGTTCTAACAATCTACAAGTCAAATATTCACCAAATAATATCACTAACACAGAGTTGTATTTATTTATAGCACCAGATTTTTTTAAAAAATTAAGATGAAGAATTCGAAACAACGAAATTTATTGCTGTCAATGATAAGCTATTGGGGAGGAAAGGATCTAAAATTCTTTAATTTAGTACAACGCAGAAAATAAATTGATCTCAGGAAACTATCAATACTTCTACCTGGATTTTTTTTTTTATCCGCAGTTCTAAATCTGTATCTAAAGAATATAAAGAAAAAAATTCACACTATCAAATATTTTTAATAGTGAGGTGTCCAGATATATAAAATCTGATAGAACCATTTCATACCGACTATTTTTAGAAATTATATTCATATTCCGAGGTCAAAAATATTATTATGCTGATCACCACTGGACTTACAACAACCTAGCAACAAACAAGCTTCCTTTCCTCTACAATGTGAACCATCACTGCAGGCTGCATCACGTGGTGGAAGAAGTGTTGGACTGGAATCCAGAAAAACTTGTCACCAGTTATGACAACCTTTCTAAAGTCTGTTTCCTCACCTATAAAATAGGTATAATTATCATAGCTTTTGCATTTACCTCATAGGGTTACTCAGAAGATCAAAAAATGGGCTCATAACCAGAGAATGCTATAAAAAGCAGGAATTTAGAGGAAACCTAATCTCAGGGGCACTTTTAGAATCAAGACTATCCTTCCTCCCTCAGCCATACATTTAATTTCCTCTCATTGTCTTAAAATCCCATAGATGAGATTCATATGAATCTCATTATGTATTATATATGCACACATATATATATATATACACACATACACACACACACACACACATACATACACACACACCTTTGGGCAGATGGAGTTATCAGCCATCCACATATTGGTGTTAATTGGTCTAATCAGATTAGACTGTTTTCCTCTTAAAACTCAACTGAGATTAGCTTCAAGTAACTATCAGGAATTATTTCAGAAAAGGGCAAGTAATTTTATACCACAGAGTGACGGTAAAGAATTGAGGGGATGCCCAACATTGGGGAATTGGCTAAATAAGTTGTGGTATATGGTTGTGATGGAATACTACTGTGCCTTAAGAAATAATGAGCTGGTTGATTTTAGAAAAGAATGGAAAGACTTGCATGAAATAATGAAAAGTGAAGTGAGCAGAACCAAAAGAACTTTGTATACAGTAACAACAATATCATTCAAAGAATAAATAATTGTGAACAACCAAGCTATTTTGAGTACTAGAAATATACAAGTCAACTATAAAAGACCTATTGAAGGAAGATGCTATCCACCTCCAAAGAACTGAAAAATAAAAGTATGCACAGTATGGTTTTACATCTACTTATCTGCATCAAATGGTGGCTTTCTCTAGTGCGGGGTGGGGAAGGAAGGAGGGAGACAGTTTGGAACTTAAACTGTTACCAACAAAATCTAATTTAAAAAAAATGTGTACCACAGAGCATTTGGAGAAACAACACAAGGTAGAATGTGGTACTACAATCCGAAGTTTAGGGTAGCATGAAATTACAGCATGGGGAGCATATTGTAAGGATGCAATGGACAAATTTTGTCAACATCAAAATTTTGCTAATTGTGTTGCCCCTTACTGTCAGGATCCATAACTTGGGTTTATCATTCTTAGCAATGAATCAGCTAGATTATGAATTAAACTTTTGTGCACTAACCATTTCTATGGAAATTTTTTTTACTCAATCATCCAAACTGGCTTACACATGGATATACAGTAATGCATTTGTAAACTGGGAGTTGCCTGAATTTACACAATTAAAAAAGCAGTATGGTGATGTAGAAAGAGCACTGAATTGAGTCAGATTTGGGATCAAGCTACTACCTAGCATCTAAGTCTAGAGCTGGAAGGCAGCTAGTTCAAACTTGGTATTTTAACAGATGAGAAAACTAAAGAAGGCCCTGCGAAGCTGACTTGCCCAAAGTTACAAATGTAGTAATTGTCAACAAGTAGGGATATGAACCCAAGTCCTCTGCTAGATTCAATATTCTTTCCACTGAATTGAATATAAATCTGAAACTCCTGCAGTTTGACTTCATCTGTTAAGATATATGAGTTGGGCTAGATCTCAAAACATTCCAGCTCCAAATCTTATTAAGTCCAACCCCCACCCTCTATCCTTTCCCTATAACATTTTTACTTTAAAACGAGTTGAGGGGAAATTTATTTAAGTATCACTTGGTTGTCAACCTCAGAAACCTAACAGATATTCTTACTCCTATTTACTACAGTGACAAAATTAATCAGCAGCTAAGTAGAGATCTTGAACACAGCCACTCAAAGTCTTCACTACACAGATGAGGTTAACGAAGACCATGAGAGAGTAAACCATGTTTCCAAGACCACACATCTAAGCAGAAACAAAGGATCTAGATCTCCAAAAATCTTTTACTTAGAAATTTCTCAAGTTCTGGAACAGGCCTGCACAACCTGTGGCATGCCAAAGGATTTCCTCTCCATACAAAGGAAGCTTTCCTCTACATTTTTTCCATGCTGCCTGAAATCCTTTGGCGTGCTGCAAGACGTCATAAGCAGCCCACGGGCTGCAGTTTGTACAGACCTGTTCTAGAAGAATGATTAGATAGCTGAGATTCCTTCCAGCCCCAAATCCCAAGACACAGCATCAGGGATAGCAAGACTAGACAGCTAATTCCAACTCATTACTCAAATAAACTCTGGTTGGTGCATTGAAACAATCTATCTTGTAGCCTGATCTAGAACTAAGAGACAGTCTACTCAAGGAAGGAGCTCAAGGACACTAGCTCTCCTATTTCCTCCTTTCCAATGTCTCTCTCCTGAGAGTGCCCAAGCAATAAGGGTTCTTTCAATATATAGAACTTAAATACTTATACATACATTTTATCTGATTTTTCAAACAACAACCCTGTAAGATAGGGCAGGGAAGATATAATTCTTATTTTAAAATTTAGCAAACTGGTGAAAAAACGTTAAATGTCTAGTATACTGTAGTACTGCTGGGGGAAAAACTAGCATTTGTATGTAGGTCTTCTGACTTCAAATCTGGTGTTCCATTTGTTGCCTAGTTCATTTTCTCCAGCCAGTCCAAATTCAGTCATAAAGCCAGAGGGAAAAACATAACCAAGTACAGTGTAGTAAGTAGTGATAGTGTTTAGGAAAAAATATATTTTCTTCCCAGAATATGTGGAGAGGCAAAATACAACACAATGGTAATAGAACCCAAACTATACTTCTGAAAAACTGAAAATGAAATGGCGAACATCTTTTGTTTAAATACAGGAAAAGATTGTCCTCAAATAACTTCATATAAAAGTTATAGTTGAAAATTCATTTATTTTTACCCTGCATGAAAAAGATCTTAGACTAGTTGTTTGCTGCTCAGTTACAAATGATTCATATAGACGATGAGAACAGCACCACGTCATGGATAGAATATTAGGCTTAGAGTAAAAAAGAACCGAGTTCAAAAGCTGCCTCAGACGCTGTATGTCACCCTGGGCAAATCACTTAATCACTAGGCAGGCTTTCTCATCTGTAAAATGAAGGACTAGAACTCAGTACGCTCCAGTATTTTCCCAGTTCTACATCTATGTTCCTATGACCTTTGAATCTGTTTCCATATCTATAAAATGGGGATAATAGCACCTCCCTCACGGGGTGTTTGTGAGGCTCAAATGATAATGTATGTAAAGTGCTTTGCAAACCTTAAAGTGCCATATAAATGTTAGTTTTTATTATTAGAAACACATTTAGAAAATTTGGTAGGGCCACTTTTAGTAGAGAATAAACATTTGTGTGTAAATAAATTCAACTACTTTAAAAACAAAATAAAAATACATAAACAATTTCTTCCCATAATGCTCAACAAAGTTTTATGAACTGAATCTGTTTTTTTTTCAATCTATCCTGTGACTGGTGCTATTATAAGCTAAGAAAAGAAATTATTTTAAGTTTTTTCAAAAACAACAGCAACACAAAATTAGGAATAAAAATTATGGTAATTTCCTAGATGTTTAAATATTCTAAAATAATTAATGTTTTATTATAGAAGGTATTCCAAGCTACTGATGGAATTTTAAAGAACTTTTAAAGAAGTGGTCAAATGAATCATATACACTGAAAGTGAAACAAAGTTCATCATTAGAATTGGTTTAACAGCTACAAAAAGGCATTCTTAATTTCTAAGTAGAAATGCAAGCAATGATGAAGCAAACAGAAATAATGCATCTGGCAGCTTTTATGTTGGTCATAAATGTTTGTTGCAGACTTAAAATGTATTCTAATCAAATGTGCAAAAAAAAGTGCAGCTCTGTCCATATTTACTGAAATATGTAACACTGAAAATTCTATACTATTTACACACCTAACATAAAAAGACTTTTTTCTAATTATCAATTTACATATGCTGCAACTTTGTGGCTTCTTGACAGGATAAATCATGTCCTGCAGAGTTCAACAGATTGATGTAACTCTGACGAGCTATACAAATGAATGCGAAGAAGTGCATTTAGTTAACACTCTTCTTTCAAATATTACCAACTTAATATTAAACAATCTTGTTCTTTAATTTTTTTAAAAAATCCAATTTTGAAATCAATTGCAATTATTGAATCTGATGAATGTTGGTAGGCAATTAAGTATTTACAAAATACTTACCTCCAAGACTCACATTCCCATCTCCAGCTGCCATCATCCATCATAACATTCCCCTACTTCGAAAATGACACTTCAAAACAAGATGCACATAGCAAGAGATACCTCAAAATGAGAAGGCTATAAGGACTTGGCCTCAAGATGACAAGTGCTTACTATCTGGCCACACTGATAAACCAAGCAGACTGTACGGCCTGCTGCACAATCTAATGCAAAAGAACAATCTAATTCAATGTATATAGAGAAGGGAGGAAAGTCAGGTTAAATGGATGAGGAGCAACCAAGTGATGAAGAACCCTTGCCACAAGGCAATCGACACCTGGATTTCATCAAATAAAGGGGGGAAAAAAAACTTGCAAAACAAATAAACCAAATGTTAACATCGATTTGTTCTTTCATGACTTCTACTGATATGTTTTGATTGCTCAACTCATGGTCAATCATGCATCAAGCGTTTTCTGCTTCTAAATGTTTTGTACTTGGAACCACGTCTCATGTAAACTGTGTATCTCTCCCCAAAAGCTAGCATGGCACTCTGAATAGGGATGGTACTTGATAAGGGTTCCCATTGTTGTTTATCTATGGAATAAAAATTTGCTTTGACCAGCAGTCACAAAAAGTTGATTAAGAAATCAATGTACCCAATCATTCATTCTATATAATATACTCCAAGTGCAATAGGAATACAAGAATTAAAAATGAAGTTTTCTTTTTTACTTCTATGACTTATACAAGAGTTCTCAAATTAAAACCATATTAAAAATGAACAGCAAACTGGCAATACTACTACGATTTGCTACATGCGACAGTAAAACCATTTGGTCAGAATTCTGAAGAAACATTTCCTTGAAAAGTTTTTAAAGCATCTAACCAAGAAGCACCGTCTTCAGTTCAATGATAACAACTCTTCACAAGTTTTCACAAAAATACAGGGACCAGTCTTGAGAAATTCATTTTTGACCAATTTAATCTCAAAGTATATGCAGTAACTGCCTCCTGGGGATCAAGATTTCCGAATCCCTCTGATCTCTGATTGCACCTAACTACAAGCTATAGTCTCAAGCTGTTGCTCCGCCTCAGCCGCCATAGCAGCTGCCTGCAACTGTTCAGTCTCACTCTGGATGGCACTAGTGGGGACCTGTTTCCTCTCACTGTGCATATTGTTCTCATGGCGCTTGAGGTCAGATGCCTTAGCAAATGCTTTTGTACAGGAGCTACAAACAAAAGGCTTTTCCCCTCTGTGTCTTCTTTCATGATCTTTCAGATGGGACTTGTGTTTGAAGGCTTTGTCACACATGTGACATGCAAAAGGTCTCTCATTACTATGAACTCTTTCGTGCTTTTTTAAGTCCGGGGCACGGATAAATGATTTCCCACACACTTCACAGCTATAAGGCTTATATCCAGTGTGGATTTTCAGGTGTTCTTTCAGGTGGGCCTGTGTGGTGAAGCCTTTGGTACACATTTCACAAACAAATGGCCTATCTGCTGTATGGAGCTTTTCATGCTTTCTCAAGCGGGCTTCATCTGAAAATGTCTTTCCACATGCTTGACAGGCAATCTGTTCCCGGTGACCATAGAGTAAATACTCAAATTTCATGTCACTGGCGGCTGTTGTCCAGCCAGGGGTCTGTTCGTCTTTCACTTCACTTATGCCATCATTAAACGTTAAACCTTGAGGAGTCTGGGACCCCAAGTCTTTTGATTCTGAGGTGTCCATAGATTCTACTTCCTGGCCATAGCAATTTACTTTTCGAACTTCTTCACTCCCCAACTCCTTCAAGATTGCTTCTTGAACCCTAAGTGTGGTAGTGGGTGACTTACCATCCTCCTGACTTGGGGGAGTTCCTTCCACTGTGTCATCAGAAGGACTGTCATCCTGATCTCCAATTTCTTCTACTTCATCATCCTGATTGTCAGTGGAATCTCCAATGGGGCGGTTTATTTTCAAGCAATACTTGTTTTTTGCCTGAGTGTTGTTTTCTTCAGGACTAGATACATCTCGCTTCTGAGAGCAAAGTTTATCTAAAAACCGGATACCAAGAATCTGACCCGATGACATCATCAAGTTTACGTCTTCTTTTTTTACAGAAATCTTTGCAGTATACATGTAGTTCAAAACCTCCTCAAATATGTCAGAACGAAGGAAATCTATCTCTATTACAGATGAACTATCCACCTCCAGCTTCTTGAAAAGCTTTTTGAAGTAGGTACTGCATGCAGCAAGCACACATCTATGTGCTCTGAACTTCACGTCTTCTACCACGATAGCAATATCACAAAATTCTCCTTCCAGACGTTGTTCATTTAATGTTTTCAGAAACAGAGTTTTATGATCATCATCATTATATTTAATGGTTTCAGACATACTGATGAAAAACTCCTACAGAAGAAAGAAAAGCAAAGTCTAAAGATTACCAATGAATGAAACAATCCAGGACATGATATGAGATAAATGTTAACTAGAAGTTTGTCTTTTTTTTTTTTAAAGCCTAGAAGAACTGTTACAATCAATATAAGAGGCTATTTTGAGAGAGCAAAGAAAGGATAACTATTTTTTTATTCCACTTTACCATTTATCAGGAATTTGGCTAACTATAAAGTTAATCCACTATCTTTGGAGCTCATATCTTAGAGACCAACCCAATGACTGGTCAATGAGTAGCCCACTTAGCCTACTCTCTCTACTTGGCCCCACCCTAGGCAGCAAGACCAAGCTTCAGATTCCCTCAGATCATTTCACTATCTACCAGTCTTGGAATTCATAATTCTCTTTTCAAACCTTGTCTCTCCCCAACTTTCATCATCTGGGGAACAAAATTCCCTTCCCTGGTGACCTCTACCCTTTACGTATTTGTCTTATCTTATTAGAAAGTAAGGGGCTGGGGCAGCTAGGCGGTGCAGTGAGTAGAGCACCAGCCCTGGAGTCAGGAGGACCTGAGCCAGCCTCAGACACTTGACACACTAGCTGTGTGACCTTGGACAAGTCACTTAACCCCAATTGCTCTGCCTTCCCCCCTCAAAAAAAAAAAAAGATAAAAAAATTAAAATTAAAAAAAAAAAAGGGGGCAGCTAGCAGACTTGGTGGATAAAGCCCAAGGCCTAGAATCAGGAAAACCTGAGTTCAAATCCAACCTCAGACACTTACTAGTTGTATGATCTTAGGCAAGTCATTTAACCCTGTTTGACTCAGTTTCCTCATCTAGAAAATGAGCTGGAGAAGGAAATGGCAAACCACTCCAGTATCTTTGCCAAGAAAATCCCAAATGAAGCCACAAAGAGTCAAATACAACTGAACAACAAAAATTAGAATTTAAGTTCCCTGAAGTCAGGGACTACCTCCTTTTAAAAAAATATTTGTATTGCCAGGAAGTAGCCAAGTGTTGGGCACCTAAGAGACATTTATTAAATGTTTTTTTTTAATTCAATCATTTATTCACTTATTCACTAATAAGAGTATGAATCCAGGCACCTCAGTATATGGAATATTAAAATAACAGATTCAAGGACTAAGGATAGGATCTTGGGCTTGCTGAATAATGCCTCTTGTTTGTATCTATAAAACATCACTGAAGAGCCAGCAGCTGAGCAATTGATACTCAATGGTTTTAACTGGATGTTAACTAGATATTAACTCCATGGTAAAAGGAGAAAATTACTGCTCAAATACACTGAAGAGGGCCATAATTGTGGGGTATTGGCTTCCAGACTAAATTGTGGGGTATTGGCTTCCAGAATAAAGAAAATTCTAGGACATTGCTAAAAAGCCTGGGAAGGATAGGAGTCCAAAATAACCCTGGGGCAGACTAAAGGTTCACTAGGGACTAGATGAAGGCTTGGAAGATAGATGGTGCCTCTTGGGTGTATGCTGAAACATCTGACATTTAGATAAAAGTGTGACTGAAATATAACAAATGTGCTTGACAAAAGTGAAGAATAAGTAATAGATGTTTGTCTTGGGCTTTGTAATTACTAAAATACCACTTTTCTGGATGTATCCCTAGAAGCTTAAAGCTAGAATTAAAAACACTCTGCATTATAACAAGGAATTTTTTATTAAGCCCTGTGATTTTTATATTGTCCCTTGAATTTATTCTTTTCAAAACCATTCTGATTTCTTTTTAATCTTCTCAGAATCAGTATGAGGCAATTATACTTTCTTTAAACTGAACCAAAAGCATATCAATGTATGATCTATATCTGAAACATGCTTTTTAAAAAAGTAAACATCAAATTAATTTACTGAAATTTCATTGAAAACTATTAAATGTCATATTTACCATGAACAATTTAGGCAATTATCTTAATGATTTAAAACACCAAATTCTTCAGATCAGAATAATTCTGATCAGTGATACTCCAAACCTGAAAGAGAAAAAAAAAAAATAGAGAATCATCAAGCTCTTAAATTTTAAACAAAGAATACTGTGATTACGTTTCTTAAGGGGAAAATATATATATATATCTACATGTAGATATATATATATACATATATATATTCATAAGTTTGATGGGTTTAGCCTACTAAGACATTATTGAGGGAAGGAGTAAGGTCTATCCATGTTTAGGACAGTTTCAAAGGAAAAATAACAATGAGGAAAGAATATGGAATCATTACAGGAGTACAGGGACTTCAAGCAACTCGGAGTCTAAATGGAAAAGGGATACAGTATTAGAGGCAGCAATAGGAACCTCAAAGATAGGTGGTAGGGAGCTCAAGCCTGATTTAAGCAAGCAGGTATGGTGTTAGATGCTTTAGTGTTTTATCTATAATCAGGAGTGGGGAACCTTCAACCTGGAAGCCACAAACAGCCTTCTAGGTCCTTGATTAAGTCCAAGTTTTACAGAACAAACCCTTTAATTAAGAGGGGTGGGGGAATTTGTTCTGTGAAGTCTGGATTCAGTCAAAGGGCTGCACTTCAGGACCTAGAGGGCCATTGTAGCCTCAAGGCCATAGGTTCCCCATTCCTGATCTAGGCAGACAACTCAAGATTTTTTAAAATTGCATTTTAAAGATAAAAAAAAGTACAACTCTCCCATAAGACAAATGATTTCAACCTCTTAAGTTAGGGCTTTAGAATTTTTAATATAATAAATATATTCTAAACTTTTTCTTCAAAAGTTTGTGTCTAAGGAATGTAATAGATCCCTACCTTAATGAAAAATTTGCTACGTTTGGTCTATCTAACAGAGCACTAACTGGCCAGGGTTCAATTTCAAAGAACAAGTCTTCACTAGAAATTTTTCTATTTATATCTTCAAGTACCCTCCTCTTTGATGCTCTCACAATCAAAATAATGTTTTTTCCCTTGGCTTTTATTACCAACTTTGGAGCTTCCTCCAGTTTTTAGTTTTGTTTTTTTTGGGGGGGGAGGGGGTAGTTGGGGGTGGGGAGTAGGAGGGAGATGAATCTAGTATTTCAGTTTCTAGTACTAAAGTGAACCTGATTTACACTGGTCATGCTTTTGTAGAAGCAAGGTTTGTTTGTCTCCTGCCTCAATGGCAGATTCAAAGGCATCTTCCAGCTTGTCTGGCTCATCCAACCACTTAAGGGCCCAGATGCAAAAAGTCAAAGATACTCCTACTTACCAAGGCAGTAAAACTCATTCCCAAAATCCTCCATCCTGAAAAAATCAGAACATGATCCTTCCTATCTTCCTCTATCTCTTTTTGCCTTTTGTGGCTAAACTTTAAAAGGCTATTTACAATTACTGCTTCCACTTTCTCTCCTCTGACTCTCTTCTTAAACCCCTTGCATCCAATCTCATCATTCCACCAAAACTGCTATCTCCAAAGTTACCAATGATCTCTTAATTGACAATTCCAATGGCCTTTGTTTCAATCCACTCTCCTCAACATCTCCAAAACTTCTGACACTATTGATGACCCTGTTCTCCTTGACATTCTCTTCTCTCTGCGTTTTCATGACACTGCTGTCTCCTGGCACTCTTCCTACTCATCTGACTGCTCCTTAGTCTCCTTCCTTGAATTCTCATCCAGATCATGCCCTCTGAAACCACAGATTTTCCGAAGGACCCTCTTCTCTTCTCTCCCTATACTACTTCACTTGGTGACTTCATCAGCTCCCATGGATTTAATGAACAGCTCTAACCTAATGATTCTCAAATCTCCCTTTTTTGCCCCAATCCCTCTGCTGACTTCCAATCTCACACCACCTATTGCCTTTCAGACATCTCAAACTCAAAAACTGACTCCTTTCCCCTCTAAACCCTGCCCCTCTCCCACATTCCCTATAATTATAGGGGGTAATACCATCCTCCCAGTCCCTCAGGTTCAAAAACTAAGTGTCATCCTCGGCTTCTCATGATGTCTCACCTCCCATATCCAATATGTTGGCAAGGCCTGTCTATCTATCTCTCCTACATGCCCTAATCTCTCCTGATACTGATACTGCCACCACTCTGTTATAAGTCCTTATCACTCCCACCTATACTATATAGCTAGCTGGTGGGTCTGCCTGCCTCAAGTCTTACCCCACTCCAATCTATTTCCATTCAACCACCAAAGTGATTTTCTAAAGCACAGGTCTGACCATGTCACATAATACTCTGCACCCCCAACTCAACAAACTTCAGTGGCTTCCAGTCACCACCAGGATCAAATACAAATTCCTCTATTTGTTATTCAAAGCCTTTTATAACCTATCCCCCTGCTACCTTTACAATCTCCTTAAGCCTTACTCCCCAACGAGCTGGATCCAGTGACACTGCCCTCCTGACTGTCTTAGCTCCAAGCATTTTCTCTGGCTGTCCCCAAAGACTTGAATGCTTTCCTTCTTCATCTCAGCCACCTGCCTTCCCTGGTTTCCTTTAAGTCCTAACTAAAATACTATGTTCTACAAGAACCTTTTCCCAACCCCTATTAAACCTAGTGTCTTCCCACTGTTAATTCCTTCCTATTTATCCCATAAGTAGCTTCTTGGCATATGTTTATTTGATGTTGTCTCTCCCATTTGACTGTAAGCTCCCTTAGGGCAGGGACTGTCTTTTGCCCCTTTTTGTATCCCCAGTACTTAGCACTGTGCCTGGCACACAGCAGATGCTTAATAAATGTTTAACTGCCACAAAAAATCCCACCCACACCTTTATCATAAGAAAAAGACCATAACATTTTCTGATTCCATGAATCCTCCTCTCACGGGACAAAAATATTCTAATCCTCACTTCACTGTGGGAACAAGCTGCCTGCACTGTAGCTACAGTAGCCTTTCCTGGAGCCGGACCTTTCAGTAAGGGGCACAGGAAAAATGAGAGACAGCTTTATTTGCCACAGTGAGGAATTAGTACAATAACTTTTTTATGGTGTGGTTGCTTTTTGCCATATTCCAACTGATATAAAAAAAACCAGTTGATCAGAATTCCCTTGAAGGTACTGCCCTACACAGAGCACAAAGTGCTGAATAAATGTTTGGGTGGAACTGAGCTATAAACCATGTAATTCAAGTAAACTGGAATATTCCCACTGACAGAACCTCTACTACTAACAAGAAGAAAAAGGCCCAAGTCTATTGAAGGCAAAAACATGAAATACTGCCATTTATCTAACCCATTTCATCCTCACCAATTTGAACACCTTCTTCCCTGATGAAAAAATGACCTAATCACCTATACCTCAAACCCTTCCCAGCTTTGAAAAGCCTATAATACTAAAAATCAACGGAAATTGCATTTTGCTTCGCTTCCAAAGGAGAAATGCCCCTTTAAAGCAAGCGTTCTTAGGCCTGGGGTCTATTGAATTAAAAAAAAAACCCCAAAAACCTCAATACCAACATTTCAATATAACTGGTTTCCTTTGTAATCATCTTTATTTAAAAATGTTCTTCCAAGAGGTCCTTAGGCTTCACTAGACTGCTGAAGGAGTTCATAACACAGAAGGGTTAAGAACTCCTGCTTGAAAGGAATTTGAGGCCACTGAAGGCTGGCAAAAAAAGGGGTTGGTGGGGGGATGTTAATATCATCCTTTCTGAAGCTACTTAAAATCCTGTAACAAGTCAAGTGCCCCTTGACTGTCGAGGCTCAGAGCCCTTACTATCAATGCCTGACAAACCAGATGGCAGATATGCTTTCCAGAAATACGTAAGCACATATAATATCTTTTAAAGTGGAACAGAAACAAGTAGGGCCAGAGCAGCCAGTAACTCTAACACATGGAAGACGATATAGCTATGTTTGTCCTCTTTTCATTCAGCTAATTTTTGCAATGTCTGTGGACTTCGAGGTGGGATACCTTTTTTCTAATCTAAGCTCTGCCACTAACTTGCTGCATGATTTTATTCCACCTCTCTATAACTGTTTCTTCACTTGTCACAGGAGAGTATGGGTTGGATTAAATGAACTCTTAAGGTCCCTTCTAATTCTGGGACTAGGGTTTGACAAAATAATCTCTAGGCTTCCTTCCAGATCCACATTTTGCAGCTAGTCAGATTCTGGAAAATTCATAAAGAAGGTGTAATTACTCAGTATTATAGAGTGGAAAGTACAGCGGCTCTGGAATCAGAGAATGTGGTCCTATCCCCTACCTCTGACAGCATCTGTGTGACACAGGGCAAGTTAATCTCCCTGGCCCTCAGTTTCCTCATCAATACAATAAAGCATCTAGACCAGACACAAGGTAGCCTCTAAGGTCCTTTCCAGTTGAACATCTCATTCAACACCTGGCTCTACGACTTTGGACAAGTCACAACCACTCTGGGGCTCAGTTTCCTTACCTGTAAAATGAAAAGATTGAACTCCAAAAACTCTAAGGCCACTTCCAACTCTAAATCTATCATCCTATAACTAATATCCCTTAATTATTTATAGACATGGCCTTGTATATAAAGCTGACCTTGGAGTCAGGGAGTTCAAATGTCACCTGTAACATATACTGGACTTGGGGTAGCAAAGAGCAAGGCCTTTTCCTCAGGTAGCTCTAAGATGGAAAGTGCAGATCTTCATGGATGAAGGGAAGTTCTTCCCTGAGCACTCTACACAGATGAAGTCACAAGCGTGGTTTTAGAAAATGGCTACAGACATTGAATTGTTGTTTCTTATTGATACAATTTGCAAATTAAACACTGGTGTTCTAATAAAAGTTCTGAATCCAATGAGCAATAGGTGTTGGAGGAAAGAAAACAGGACCTCAGTTCAAATCTCTTCTCTGACACTACAGGTGTGACATAAGGCACTTAATTTCTTTTTCATCTATAAGAGGCTTAGACTAGATACCCTTGGCCCTTCCAGTTCCTCTATGATCCTACTAAGATTTCATGCAGTTCTAAAAGTTGTATCGGCCAGTGTGTAGCTGGTGGGCACTCACTGATCATTCACTCCAGAACAGGACTAGACAGGAGCCTGGGCAGAGGATGTTGCAGAGATGAGAAGAAAAAAAGTTCGGTGGTTCCAATTCCTCACTAGTAATGAGAACTAGCAAGTTCAGACCTTTTCTTGCTACAGTTCTTAGCTGAGCTCATTCTGAATTTCCCAACTGCAGTTACCCACTGAGGGGAAGGGAAAGTAGGGAAGTATCTCAACTTACAGAAAGCAAGCGGCTGCAGCAGCGTCCTAGGCCCCAGGAGCGAAGTTCTGTTTCGCTGACCAAAGGCTTCCCCACCACTCCCCACCCTGTCACCCTACAGCAGCGAGACCTCAAAATAGGGGACCGCGGGAAGCTCAACAGGCCTCAAAAACTAGCTCAGGTTTGAGTCTAACTTCCCCACCCCTCTAGATCCAGTGAGAGACAGGGCAGAGCTGAACAAGGCCGTTTGCATTCGTTTTGAAACAGAAGTCTTTTCCGGCTCACGGAAAAACGTGTATCGAGTTCATAACTTCCGCTAAAAAATGTGGCATAAGTTTGATTTTTTTTTGGGGGGGGGGTGTCTCTTCGCATCGCCACGGCTATTGCACAAGAGCAAAAGAAGCCGAATTTACCTTGCACCGCGATGCTGGGAGCAGGGCTGGGAGTGACGGCAGCGGCGCATCCAGCCCGGCTGAGGTGCATGCGAAGCAGCCGCAGCGTCAGCCAGTGGCGCGCGGGGCCGCCTGCCCGCGAGCCCAGCCGAGAGCTCGCGCCCCGCGCACTCCCCGTCCGGCTCGCGCCGGGTCCCCCCTCCCTCTCCGCGGCCGGGAGGCGGGAGGGGGGGGGGTCGAGGAGCGGGGAGCGGCCTCGCGCGCGGCAGGGGAAACAGGCACCCGCCCGCCCGGCTCCGAGCACATCTCCCTCCGCCGCGGGGGAGGGGCGATCCACCCGGCTCAGCCATTACCGCAGCCAACTCAGGCTTTCCCAGCCCGACAGCCACAGATTCTCAAACAAACGAGTGCGGGGACCATAAGACCGCAGTGGGGAAGAATGGGAGCGCCGGCCCCCAGTGTGCAGGCCCGCCCGTGCTACCTGCCCCGATGCACCGCGACGGAGCGAGCCGCGGCAGCGGCGGCGGCCATGAACTCTTCCCGAGCGGGGACTGGAGCGAGAGCGCGCGCCGGCGCCGCCGCCCGCTCGTCCGTCCCGCTGCAGCCCCGCGAGAGCCGCGCCCGGCCCTGCCTGGGCCCGGGCCCGGAGCCGCGAGCCGCTTGCACATCCCGGGGCGGGCACGCGCTTCAGCCGGGCCGCCCCCGCCGCGGCGCTGCACCCGCCAGCCCGCCGCCCGGCCCCCCATCCGCGTCCCCGCTGCTCTCCCCGCACCCCTCGGCCCCAGGCCCCGCCGCCCGGCCCGCGCTTACCTGCAGCCCAGCACCGCCACGGACCTTTGCCGGTCCTTCCTACACACACAGGCCTGGGCGCGGAGAGATGGGCTCAGGGATATTGGGTGGCTGGATGGGCAGTGTTTTTTTTTTTTT
>CM053622.1:201012195-201033927 GCA_028646595.1 Phalanger gymnotis | reverse complement strand
GCGGTGCGGCCTGGGAGAGGGCGCGCCGCCGCCTTGCGCAGGCACGTAAACCTTAGGAGCTGTTAGCGTTCGGTCGCCAAAGGGTTAAAACCAGGAACTCTACCGCGGCTATTAGACCCCCCCCTCCACTTCCTAGGTCTTCGCCTGCGCACGCGCACGCACGCGCGCCGCTAACTTAGTGGCGCGCCGCGCGCGGGAGGTGGGTGGGGATAAGCCGGAAAGGTTGGGGGCGGGGCGGGGCCCGCGAACGAGGAAGGCGCGCGGGTATGGAGAGAGTGAAGGCTGGTGCTTCCCTTTCCCAGCTAACTCCGCTGGCGACCATGCGCCTTCTGGTCTCGCGCTGTGCGCCGCTTGTTTGCTCCGGCCGGGGATTTGCGCGCCCGGGCCCCGGCAAAGCGCCGGCGACTCGAAAAAGCAGGCGGCCCCGTGCGTGTGCGTGTGCGTGTGCGTGGAACCCGCTCCCCGTGCACGCGGGAGGGAGTTCGAGCCCCAGGGGCGCGCGCGCGGTCTGGGGCGCGGGTCTGCGGCTTTAGCCTTTCAGTACCCGAAGCTCGCGTTTCTCCCCGCCAGCAAGCACGGGTTTTGGCGCCCGTAATGATGTCTCCTTCTGTGGAGGAGGGGGCACTTTTGATAACCAGGAACCAGCTTGCATCATTTTTTTTCAACCTATTCTGCCATGCATTTAACTGATTGTTGTAAGAGTTGTCCAAAGTATAAGCATATTTAATTAACACTACTTGGGGGCTCGAAATCCAAGTCGGGCATCAGCAGTTCTGGGGCCAACCTTGAGCATCACAGAGAAGGGGATGGGAGTCATTTCTAATCTAGGTAGAGCCCAAGAGCATTCGAGGTATAGTAGGGGAGAGGTAGGATTCTATTGCAGGTGTCTATTAGGTATGCACTCTTCTCCACTCAGCGGCCCCCACTCCACTCCCAGGGTCACCATCAGATTTCCAGAAATTTATCAAGAAGAACTCGTTGAGCTTCCAAAACCAACAAATACAAAGTCTTTTCCCATTAAATACTGCTCCCTTCTCCCTCAAAGTAGAGAATCCTAAATGTGTCCTCTGTCTCTCCAGTGCCATATGGAGTCATTCCTCTTTAGGAGCTGTCACTGTCACGAAAATACCCCCCGAACTCAAGAATCTGATTTGAGAAAGGCTTCAGAGATTATCAGTCCAACCCATACTTCATATAAAATATTTATGAAGCACTTACTGTGTGCCAGGCACTTTACAATTATCTTATTTGATCCTTACAACAGCTCTGGGATGCAGGTGCTATTATCCACATTTTACAGATGGGGGAACTGAGGCAAACTGGGATTAAGTGACCTGCCCAGGGTCACACAGCTAGTAAATATCAGACTGGATTTGAATTCTGGGTCTTCCCGACCAGGACTTCATCACCTTGCCCACTTAGCTGTTCCTGAAAGGGAATCACTTTTGCAGGCTTTGGGGAATTAGTTTATAAGGCCTCCACTTGGACTCTAGCTACAGGAAACTGACAACAAGAGGCAACTCTTCTTGGTTAGAATGTATATCCTTTTGCGTAGACATCCTTTACTTCTTTGCAATTTCCAGCATTGTTCCTAGCTTTGCACTCTGGCTGTGTAGAATTGTAATCCTGTTTTATATGACAGCTCCTCCAATACATAAATTTTAACTTTACCCCCTTTTCTTTCCCAGACTAAACATCCCCAGTTCTTAAGAACAGTTATTGAGTTGAATAGTCTGAAGTCTCCTCACATTCTTGGTCACTGCCCTCAAGACAAAGTACAGACTTGTCAATATCTTTCCTAAAATGTAACCCCCTGGCCTTTACAGAATTCCTAATGTTACCTTGCTAGGGCAGAGCTATGATACTGTCATTGTTATCATTCTGGATACTCTTAGTTGAGCCCACAATAAAAAGCCTGGGCAAAATTAGATTGTCTTTTCTAACCCAAGAAATGGGTGGAAAATACTCCTGGAACATTTTTGTAAAAAGAATAATTGCTATGGATTGTTACTGTTGCTGTCCCTTCTACATACTAACTCCAATGTCATTCACATGAGATCTTACCTAAATTATAGGAAGTATTTATGAACTGTACAATAGCGACTTCTTGTTTTCTTAGCTATGCTCTAGATCAGGGCTGTCCAACCTTAGGTTATCTTAGGACCGAATTAAAATAAAATAATTATTCCAGGGCTGCAACCAGAATAAAAAATACAGTACACTAATAGAAACTGGGGGAGCACACGCAAAAGCAAATGCAAAACAACAAAGCAACAACACGACAGTATAAAGGTAGGTGCGTACAGACTAGTCATACAGACGGAACACATCCCACAGATTGACTGAAAATTCTGTGCAATATGTTCCATCCATAATAGTGCTTAAAAACACCAAAGAAAATTAACATCAATGAGATTATTTATTAGTGAGGGAATTAAAAAATCTAATACACATTCCGTGCAAATTATTATTTTATTTTTTCCCTCATGAAAATTAAAACCCGGATAGAGGTGGGGGGACAGGTTGTTTTTTGCCTAAATATGCTTTAGGAAAAAATTCATGGATCACATATTGGAAACATTAATTCTACAAGGAAAATCCCTTCGGATGCACTTAGATTGGGCAGAGGAAATCTTTTCATTGGCTCTTTATATGTCTAGAGATATCTCTAGACATATGTGCCCAAAAATAAAAAAAAAAATGCAGTTATAGTAACCTATGGTAACCACACCTTGAACACTATGGTTACTGAGTTGGTGTCTCTTTACAACTCCTTTCACACTTCCATATGTCATATAAATTCATAGGATCATAGAATTAGAGCTAGAAAAGACATTCAAGGCTATCCATCTCCCTCATTTTAAAGATGAGCAAACTGAAGACCTGAGAGGTGTTGCAACAATTTGGCTAGCAGCTGCTTTGGGGGTGCAAAACCAACACAAGCCCAACAACAAGAACGCTGCCAGCACAAGTTATTTCGATCTGCTTTACTAAGGAAAGCAACGTTAAGGGGTTAACAATCTTACTTTAATCCAACATATACATATATCATTCACTTAGTTCAGGGGAAAAAGCCAGCACCCTGGACTTCAGAGAAAATACAAACAAATTACAAAGATATATTATAAACAGACCAAATACAATTCATAGTTACCAAGAAGGCATCAACATTGGGTTCGTAAACTGGAGGGCTTTTAACTACAGCTGCCCAGAGTCTCTACATGGACACTCCTTCAAGAGTGAGAGCCCCCAGCAAATAGCTCTGTTCTTTCTTTTTATGCAGTCTTTGGGTACATCATCTGAGAGACCAGAACTTAGGTGCCTACTATTGGCTCTGGTCTTAGCAACTCCCCTTAGGGACCTGGGGGCTTCACACCCACATTGGCTTAGCACCTACTAATTAGGGCTTTGGGCCTGAGGTTTAGCGCCTAGTAAGGCTCAATCAAAGACACTTAATTGGTTTAGCATTCTAAAACAGCAGAAAAGTCCCAACGTAATTGATATTACAAGAGGTTAATTGATTTGCCCAAGGTCACACAGATAGTTGATGACTAAGGCAGGATTTGAACCAGGCCCTCCTGACTCAAAAGTCTCCTTTTATGTGCTTCCTCTCTTATTCATTCAATAAATAAGTGCCTACCATGTTTGAGCTAGTCTCTAATAGATTACTACATAATGGTAGTCATCCTACAAAATATAGTAACTAATTTAATGAGGAATTAGGGACAGGGACTGAACTCTGATTTTTTGGTATTAGGAACCCCTGAGTAATGAAACTCATTATGTCTAGAATTTTAAGTCTTAGAGTTGCCTAGTATACTGACACTTCCATCAGAGGCCGGACGTGAACTTATGTCTTCCTGGCTTTGAGGCCAGCTTTCTACGTACCACACCACTGATGCCTGTCTTAATAAAACAAGACTTGATTCAGATAGGCATTTGTTAAACCTCATCTTACCTCTCATCTCTTCCCACAGGCTTTAATATGCTTTGAAAAAAAAATCTACAGGGCCCATTAATCTCCTCTATTTTGACATCTCAGCTTTAGTAGAATCAATTATATCATTTGGTAGTCTTCCCTGATCATTAAAATTATATCTTGGATTCCCTAGACTTTGCCTTTTCTAGTGTATAAAATAGTTCCCTGATTAACTTTGCTGACTGTTGTATGGTGCTAATGAGGTTAGGCTCCCAGGTTCTATGCAATCTTTGAGCTGGTTAGCTTTGTTCTGTTCTCTAAGTACAAAATGTACTTCTCCAGTTGTCTCTTAGAAATGCATTACTGGAAGTTTCATCTTACCCTCTGCAAACTGGCTCAGGTGGTAAGTAAATGGCAGGCACACTAATACACTATTGGCTGAAATGTGATGTGGTATGAATGATACCAGTTTGGAATTATGCAAGAAAAATGACTAAAATTGTTCATATTTAGCAACCCCACTTCAGACAGATGCTCCAAAAGAAACAGAAACGAACTGTATACCAAAATAAGTTCAGACTAATATTGTTTGCATCAGAAAAGAACTGGAAACAGTAGGTGGTCATCATTTTGGGGAATAGCTGAAAAATATGTGCAGTATGAATGTAAAGAATATTACTGTGCAGCATAAAATTTGAATTAAAAAAAAACATGGGATGGGTTACATGACCTAACAAAAAATATGTAGCTGAAAAAGAAAAATATATATACTGACCATAATAGTCATATACATAATGAATGTGATATATAATGACTATAATAAAAAACTGTAATAGATCACAAAAAGGGAATCAAACTGAATAAAAGAATAATTAAGGTACCAAGCAAAAGAAATGAAATATACACTCCTCTTCATAGTCAAGAGGTAGGAAGCTCCGAGGGCAGATCAGAAATTTTCATTGTATTGGGCATTTTTTGCTGAATTTTTCTTTATTTTAAGGGAGGATTAAATGGCTGTTGTTTGCAGAAATGACTATGATATCCAAACCAAAAGTATCAATAAAACTTATTTTTAAGGGAAATATATATATGCATATATATATATATATACATACACACACACACACACATATATACACACACACACACACACATATATATATATATATACATATATTCTGTGCTTGAGCTATAACTAGCAATGTCTGCTCCTGGAATAAGTTTGGAGGGCTCACCTCAAGTACAGCTGCTGATGGAAAGGAAGTCTACCTCACTTGATACCATGATGTTTCTATCCTACCTGACGACTGGTCACAGCCGAGGAGAATAGGTGGGAAAAGAAGAGGAAGAGGGGAGGAACAAGAGTATGACAACTAGGGAAGAAATAATTCCTGGAATACATACCATAAAGTTTCTAAGCTGCTTAAGTCCTCCTCTTAAGACAGAATTATTCTGTCTTATAAATTATTCTGCCAATAAATTCCAAGGGGAAGAACATCATTTTAGTATGATGTTAGCACCTTCTAAATTTCTCATTGAAGGACAAAGCCTTAGGGATCCCACCCCTTGTGGATCTATACTACATGCTACTGGTTTCATGAGAGTCTATTTGAGAGAAAATGGATGAATCAGATAAACCTGTCATGAATGGGAAAACTAGTCAGAAAACTAGACCCATTGATAGGGAGTCTTCATTAGAGTCAGAATTTTATCTTATTTATTTTTTACGAAAGAGCAGCTTTCTGGCCTAAACATGCCTACAATTCATCACCTTTCTCACAAGGCTCAGAGCAACTCCAGAGCTACCTTGTTTTCAACAACTGCTAACAATTTTTTTAATATTCCACATAAATTCGATTCATGACTCAGTTTATCAGAAAGGCATGGCACAGAGAAGAATGTTGAAATTCATGTTTGAATCCAGCCTCAGACACTTTCTAGCTCTGTGAATCAAGCCGTTTAACTTCTAAGATCGAGTTTCTCCATCAGTAAAATGTGGATAATAGGACCTACTACCCAGAACTGTTGTGAGGATCAAATGACTTTATATAAAGTGCTTCATAAACTTTAAAGTACTGTATAAATGTAAGCTATCATTATTAATCACTACTAATCAGATTCAAACTGCTCCCCTTAGTTTACCTATCCTTCAAGATCAAGCAAACCCTGCCTTCCTCCATGGAAGGCTTTCCTGATAATTGTGGTCCACATTTATTTCTTTTCTAATTTCTTTGTACATTTCTGTGCTGTATCAGTGTGCATCTTAGTACACTTAGTACACAAATTATCTGACTAATAAATGAATACATGAAACAATGTCTTTTCCGAATCCCATTTATCTCCTTCCCTAAACAAATTTCAATAAAAGCCAGAATCTATGCCTTATACTTCCATATGCCATTTCCCTTGAGTTGCCTAGGGCGTGAGATAAGGATGTTGAAATAGGGGGCCAAGTTGGTGCTGTATGTAAATGAAATGTTTTTGCAAGCTTTGGAGATTTCTAAGAACACTTTCTAAATATGCCTTCATTTTCTGATGCCTTCCAGAATTCCATCAGGTTTTAGTTATCCAAGATTTTCTGGGTTTGTTTTGAAAGAAGTTGTGCTTTACAAACTTAGACTTGCTATTGGACCTGTAGCAATAGACAAAGCCACTCATTTTGCCTAGACAGGGAAAGGTGTAGATTTATTGCTGCTCTGAATGAAAAACTCTGCTACACCTTCTACTAGCTAGGGTTCATACAGTTGCTTTAAAGTTTGCAAAGCACTTCACATGTGTTGTTTCAATTGAAACTTACAACAACCAAGGGGCTATTATTATCCCAATTTTACAGGTGAGGAAACAGAATCTGAGAAAAGTTAAGTAACTTGCTCAGCATCACACAGCCAGTAAATGTGTGAGGCCCATTTCCAAGTCCACAGCTCTTATCTATGGTACCACCTACCTTCTAAACTATGAGCTTACAAGAGATCTCAAAAGATGATGAAAACAAGGAGATGGTAAGAGAAATGAAGATTACATTTTTTCTGGATATTCTTCAGAGATCCATGCTAATTAACTACATGAGTCTATCAATGAAAAGACGATTCATTGGGCAACCTGGTTTCCCCAGGGCCCCTCTGAGACAGCATGGACAGTGGTTATGTTCAAGGAACCTTCCTAATGGATAGCCCTATCAGGAGACATCTCCATCCCAAATAGACAAATGGACTATTTTTGTGCAACCTGTAGTAAAGCCTTCCTAACTGGTATTGGACTGATCAACCACAGTTGATCACTGTACCTTGACCCCAACATTGTGATGTCATTGGTCCTCTTCCAGTACTAAGGATGAACAACTCAATGCACCTACATAATGCTAGGTAGCAAGTACTCAACAAATACTTGACTGATTATAAATCTATGGTACTGTGAATAGTGTTAGGGCCCTCTGACAGTTAGCCTGCAATGATGCTAATAGCACCTATTTCTCTACCCAAGCTCATGCTTTCCACTCTAGGCCTGTACACTTGCTTTTTTACTGTTTGTTACTGTACATAGATCTTGGTGATCTCATATACCATTTCCTCTTCCTAGAATGTCCTTTATGAACTCTCTTTTCCTTCAAAAATGGGCATGGGATAAGTCAAAACAATCTATTCCAGGAACAGAGACATGGACAAATTATGCAAGTGTGTAAGAAAGAGAGAAGTCCAGGGAATGGTGAACAGACCTTCTTAAGATACAGAGGCTATAAAAAAGTGGGGGGAAATGATGGAGTATATTGAGAAACTCTATTGTGGAGAACTTCTTGGCCAGGCTAAGAAATTCGAATGTTACTTCACAGACAATGGAGATCCCACTGAAATTTTTTGAACAGGAAAGTGACCTGATAGAGCTATTCCTTAGACAAATGGACAAAGATCATCTTCCAAATGAACCTTTTCCTTCCTCAAGCTCAGGTGGCCTTATCTAAAGATGAAACTGATTCCACTTTTTAGGAGACAAATGAAATTGTTATTGTTCAGTCATCTTTTCAGTCGTGTCTGATTCTCCATAACTCCATTTTGGCTTTTATTTGCAAAGATACTGGAGTGGTTTGTTATTTCCTTCTCCAGCTCATTTTACAGGTAAGGAAGCTGAGGCACACAAGGTTAAGTGACTTGCCCAGGATCACACAGCTAACAAGTGTATGAAGCCGACTGTGAACACATGAAGATGAGTCTTCCTGATTCCCAGCCCAATGTTCTATCCACTGCAAAGTTTTCTCAGTAGGGAGTTATTGGTTCTGTCCAAGCCTTGGTTTCACCATTTTCATAAGCGATGGTATAGTGATGAAGCAATATGTTGTACAGGAAAGAGAATGAACTTGAGGTCAGAATAGATCTGAGTTCTAGCCTGATTAAGCTTGGACAAATCATTTAACCTCTCTGAGCTTCAGTTTCCTCATCTATAAAATGGGGTTAGTAACACTATCATTGGGCAGTTAGGTGGCACAATAGATAGAATGAGTGGACTAGAGTCAGGAAGACTCATCTTCCTGAGTTCAAAACTGACCTCAGACATTTACTAGCTGTGTAACTCTGGGCAACTCACTTAACCTTGTTACTTCAGTTTTCTCACCTTTAAAATAAGCTGGAAAAGGAAATGGCAAACCACCCTAGTATCTTTGCCAAGAAAACCCCAAATGGGGTCATGAAGAGTCAGATGTGAATGAACAACAAAAACAATACTCACTAGCTATTCCTCACAGGGTATTGGAAAGAAATTATTCATAAATCATAAAGCACTTCATAATACACGAGTCAGCACTTATAAAGCTTATATCTTCTATAATCCTTTAATATTTACATGGGCTATTTAGAAATCCTTTAGTTCAAAAAATTCTCCCTTATTTTCTTGATATCATACAATTCAGGATAATGCAGAACGGACTTAGATGATTATTTTTTCCTAACACTTTTTTTTTTCATTTAAAATTACCAAAACTCCAAAGTGAGAAATACAACTAAAAAAGAACCCTTATCTTGTAGCACTTTTAAGCAAATAAAAAACACCAAGACAAAATATTTTCAGTGAAATAAAAGGATATAAATTCTAGTATCTCCCAGTGATAAATTATCAAAATTCTATAAATTCCAGTATTACCCAGTGATAAATGGGATAACATGGATCCAGAATAATAAATGTGATATTAGACTTCAGAATATGGCAATGGGAAAACAGATTAAATTAAATGTTAAAATTTTCTTTCATATTTAGCTGTGTCTGACTCTTTATGACCCCATTTGGGGTTTCCTTGGCAAAGACACTGGAGTGATTTGCCTTTTCCTTCTCCAACTCATTTTCCAGATGAGGAAACTTGAGGCAAACAGGGTTAGGTGACTTGCCCAGGATCACACAGCTAGTAAGAGTCTGAGGCCAGATTTGAACTCAGGAGATGAGTCTTCCTGATTGCAGACCAAGTACTCTATCCATCCACTGTGCCACCTAGCTGCTAATTTTTTTTTCCTTTATGATTCCCTTATTTGATGCCATTGAAACATTATGTCAGTAATTATTTATTTTCAAAAACTATCTATGGAACGAATCAGATATGTAGCTCTTATAGATCCGATATTTCAATCATTTAAGGAAAGATTAAAGAAAAATATTAAACTAAAAACTAATAGCACACATTTCTCATAAATCCCGAGTTGCAAATAGAAAATCAATGTCTTTATGAAAACATTTAAATGTGTATTATGTACTAGATATTGTGTGAGATACTGCTGGGAATACAAAGATGAATCAGTCACAATCCCTACCCTCTGGGTGTTTACAATCTAGTTTAAAAAATAAGACATTACACAAATCATTTGGATACTCTCAAGGTCTCTCTTAAGAACTTTGGAATTGGTTGTGTGACTTGGGAGACACTGACACAGGAGTTCTCAGTATGGCATACCCTCATCCTGCTGTGCTTGATGGGAAAAGCAGAACTGAAGTAGCTCAAAAGAAACTCGACATGTGCAAATTTAGAGAATCTACCCCAAATGTTCACATGGACTATTTGTGCCCAACCTGTGGTAGAGCATTCCAAGCTCATATTGGTCTGATCAGCCACAATCAGATACACTGTAACTTGACTCTAGCCTAGTTATGTCTTTTTAGTCCTTTTGTGGAATGAAGGACAACA
The DNA here is from genome assembly GCA_028646595.1 of Phalanger gymnotis. NCBI lineage: Eukaryota > Metazoa > Chordata > Mammalia > Diprotodontia > Phalangeridae > Phalanger > Phalanger gymnotis. The sequence goes on along the minus strand of CM053622.1, from coordinate 201,023,851 downwards.
ACCAACCATAACACAGAATACAATGTGACATGTTCCATATGAGATATACTGTGGAATTAGGTAAAAGCATGTTTGTCTTAGATCTTACAAGGTGGTCACACCTATAAAGCAGATATGATTTTAGGAATAGCTTGCATAAAACAGGTACATTTCACTCATTTCTCTTTTGTATTTTTCTGTCTGTGTATTGAGCCTAAAGAGAAGCCATGTCACCAACTTCATACTTTTTCTCAAAAATGTTTTTATAAAAATTAATTTCTCAAATTTCTAGGCCTACATATAGTCACTAAATTTCCACTGGTATCCTGAACTTGATTATCAATTCTAATCCCTTACACACCACACCAATTCCCTCTTCCTAAATTTTTACTAGGCTCCAATCATATTTCCATACAAAAATATTTTAGACAAAGCTTCAAAAACCAATAAAAAAGATCCAACAAGAAACCTGTAGTAAGAGTTAGCTGCCTGGAATAAGATGATAACATTTAATCTATGTAATAGAAAAAGGAAGGTCAAGAATGAGAGTAGGAGTAAATGTTAGGGATTCTTCTTGTTGTTTTTTGTCCTTCATTCTCAAAGAGGACCATGACATCATTGAGGTGATGCCATGACTTGCAAGTAAATTGGTTAAGTGAGGGAGGGCTGTGCAAAGTCACCAACCTCACTTTCTCCTTTGGAGCCATCTAGATCCAGTGGCCAGATACACATCAGGAGGACTGAAGATGGCCCCAGATGCAGTGGGAAACCTTGGCCTTTTAAAGGTAAGGTCTTTAGCAGGTCTCAGTTTGACTGAGGCAGCTCCCATTCAGTGATTAAGGCTGCCTGAAACAAATGAGGCAAAGAATGGCCTCTTTAATCTAGTCCAGAAAAAAAAAAATCAAACTGGGAAGAGAAGACCCTCAGGACTTCTGGCCAAAACAGAAACAATTCCTTCTGTACTTTACCACATAATCATTGCCACTGCATAATTGTTGCACCCTATTTTTTCAGTCCAAAAATTGGCTTATAACCTTCATCGTGTAATCATCGCATGGTATAATTCTGTTTGTCATGCATTTAAAAGGTAAGCAGGGCAGCAATGTGTTCACCAGTGGCATATGTATGAGCATTTATCTCTCCTGCAAAAAGTATCAGTATTATTTCTGAAAGCCAACTTGCCTGGTTTGTTTAGAACACTACAGTATTAAGATCCATAGGTGCAAGGGGAGGGGGCGGGCAGGAGAAGCTGCCATGAGTAAGTCATATGATATGGTTCATCCCCAACACAATACCCACAGCAACTGCTATGCATATGCAGGTGAATTCCCAGGTTTGAATCACAAGATATAGCAGACTCTCTCCATGGAAGACAGAACCAAAACATTTATTCCAATACCAGAAAGCCAAATCCATCATAGCAACAAAGAAATCTATACACATTATCAATGCAGGGGGCACCGACATCCCCAAGCCTTCCCTCGGCCAGGGCCTCCCACAAACGAATTCCCTTAAGCAAAATCACTCCCTCTCTCACTCAAGCTAGCTGCTGCTCTCCTTGCCTGCTTCCTCTTTCTCCAGGCTGCAACTCCCAATGCCTCTCTCCCAACTCTGACTCTCTCCCACTTCCTGCTACACCCCTTCCTGCTCCACCTGGTCGACAAGCTCCTCCCACCACAGGCTCATGTGACTCAGGCTTCCATGTGACTCAAGCAGGTCACCTAAGCCTATTAATGAATAGGAAAGATCTTCCCCTTGCATTAACAACATATATGGTAATATTGGCACAAAAAATTTTTAAAGCTTCTCATGATGATTGCACCCCACTTTTTTGCAAAAAAAAATTGGCATAAAATCAGCAACAATTATGTGGTAAAATATGGTATTTACATTCATTCTCAGTCAATCAGGGCCCAAAGACGATCAAGTGGTGTTTGACCTGGGACCTATTGATGGCCAATCAGTGAGAGTGAGAGTAATAGACAAAGGAAGGTCAAGAATGAGAGTTGGAGTAAATGTTTCTTCCCAACTTTAGGATTCTATACTTCTGTGAAATGAATAGGAAGATGGAAAAGAGGGAAAAACACGAAGGGAAAAGAGAATACAAAAGTAAAGCCAATAACGGTCCTGAAGAATAGATAATAAAACATACTCCCCTCTTTAGGGCAAAGAGGTAGGAGACAACTAACACAGAACAATGTAGTGTATACATTATCATACACAAACACAACATTGGTGTTTTTGCTCATTTGCTCTTCTTTCTCTCAAGGAAGAGTTCATTCTGCATGTAGGGGAGGTAGAATGTTTCAAGAAATGACTGAAATCAAAAGAAGCATCAATAAAATATTTTAATTGAATGGAGAAATGATATGAGGTGAAAAAAGAAAAGGAATCCACTTGTCAGATGGTGAAGTAACTTATTAAATACTAATCTTTTATAAACCTTAAAGTTATAATCAAATATTGGTCATTTATGATCATTTAAATTTCTCTTAGACCTTAAGTGCATAAAATTTCATACTAATTTATAAGACTGTTTCAGCTTTTGGTACACCAAGAGTTTTTCAAATCAAAATGCTACTAAAATAGCATGGGAGTTTGTGGAACATAAAGAGGCATACATCACTGTCCTGAGGGGAATGTTTTAGTGCTAAAGGGTAAATTGGGAGACTTAAGTTTTCATCTTCTGTTTCATCTATAAGTGTGAAAAAGCTTAGTAATTTTAGTGAAAGAAATGAGTCAGAACTGATGGACCTCTCCCTATCTGTGCTGGAAAAACAATGCTTTCTTTGCTACAAATTGCCAGAATTATCAGTGGAAGTACACATACATCTTTTCTCTTTTGTATGCAAGAGTCAGGGGAGAAAAAAAAAATATATATATATATATATGAAAACACACACACATATATACACATGTGGTATAGATACTGCATATATACATATATGTATGTACACATGTACGTGTATTATATATATATACATTATATATATACATTGTGTGTGTATGTGTGTTAAACTGTTCTCTATGCCACTAAAGAGTAGTATAGTGTGGGTGACTAGAGTGGCAAAGGGCAACAATGTTTCTATAATATCAGTGATGCTTGGGGCCTCGTTACATTTTTGGAAAGGTGGGAGTGTTGGGTGTCTTACTAAAGATATTTCTTGAGAGGCAGTAACTGATTCACATTAAATAATTCTACCACGTTAATTTCAATATAAATAAAGTTATTAGGGAAGATCAATATCATCTAGTATTATTTTAGAGGAGAGACTATGATCTTGGCAAAAGAACTGAAAGAAATGATTATTTTTCTTTTATATATTACTTGTTGGTTTTTTTTTTCTGGTGATTTGTCTCCTTTCATATTCTACAAAGGGGAAAACATTTCCCAGAATCACTTTAATTTGAAGGTAGCTGTAATGAGAGAAAGCAAAAATTGAATTGAAGAAAATTTACAATTAAAAATGAAATATACATAATAGTTTTTCAGAATCTGGGAGGTAAAGTGATCATCTTCCTCACGTTTACCTGTAGTGTGCTCTAAGAGCCAGCATATCCTCAGTCACAGAAGATTTTTCCTCATGTGGTTTGAAATGATTGAAATTTCTTCTTTTTACAAAGATTGTTGACTAGAAGTTTCATCACATTTTGATCTTTGAAATATGAGAAACTGCTTATTAATAAGTATGAGATCCTCTTCTTCAGACAAACAAATGAGATTCCTTAATGATTTTGATATAATTTCACAAGCTACTATTGGATTGAATCTTAAACAGAAATGATTCATTATTTCCCTCATAAGCCTCTTTGTTTATGCTGATTTGTCAGTCGTATGCAATGGTCACATGAAGACAACTCTTTCCTTAGTATTCTGAAGGGGTATTCTTGTTGCAAGGGAGAATTATGACTCCATAGCCACAATGGAAAAGGCTCTGTTTTTGTTGGTGGCTTGCCAAAACCTCGGTTGGGCAACTCCACAAACTGTACATTAAAGGGCTGGCCTATTGTTTGTTTGGTTTTGGCTTTTTGAAAAAATAGTTTCTCCTCCATACAAATTGGTTCCAAATAATTTCTGGTAGTAGCATGGTGACTTTAGATGGGAATAATGTGTTATTGGGTGCTAGAGTGGTGCATGTTTTTAATTTTCATAAATAGGCTTTAGTTGCTATGGTTTTAGGCACTTACACATAAACAAAGGCTTTATATGGAAGCCCTCGTTTTTGGCCTCCTGGTGGTGATACAATATGCAGAATGATTCACTTCCCACCAAGTACAAGTTACTGAACATGCCATTCAAATAGTAGCAGAACCAATTAGCAATAGTCTTGTGAGCAAGAGTCTCATAAAATAAGACTCCTTTATCCCTGACAAGTCTAGTACCAATGCTACCTTGTGCCCTGCTGGCCTTAGGCAAGCATGCAACTGTTTCAACATCCCTTTCTGGAGATAGTAAGAAATGAAACAGAGTCTGTGGTTGGCATTTCAACAGTGCCTCCAAAGCATCCTTTTATTGGGAAATACAAACAGAGGAGGACTGTAATCTGATCCCTTTAAAGGTAAACCATAACTTCTGGAGTTAGACTAGTCTATTTGGGAACATATTGGTAAGAGTATTGAATTCTCCTTCCTAAAGCTAGCTGCTTCTATGTTTTTTTTAATGTCTTTTCTTTTCCTTCTGAACTAAAAAAAAAAAATTTCTATCACACAGAAGACAAAAAGGATTCTATATGAAACCATGAAACTCCATACTGCTTTCTTTTTTTAAAAAAAAAAGAGTATGTAATAAGGTCTACACGTTACTTTCAAAACTGTCCACTGTGCTTCCTTCTGAAATTCCTTCTATTACTTTCTATACATTTTTTAAAAATGTTATAATGTGCTGTTTTTCATCAGTATTGATAGCACCCCTCTTAGAAGACTCCTACATCCCCAATTAATGGAGATCAATAAAGGGAAAAAATCCTTGTAACAAACAATCATAGTCAAGCAAATTGAATCCATATATTAGCTATGCCCAGAAATGTTTCTCTGCATGTTGTGTTCATCGCTTCTCTCTTATGAGTAAGTACTAACATGCTCCATCACAGGTCCTCTGGAGATACAGTTGTTCAATGCTTTAATCAGAGTTCTTAAGGCTTTCAAAGCTGTTATTCTTTACAATGTTGTCATACTCATGAATCTATCTATTAGTTCTGCTCATTTCACCCTTCATCAATTCACATTATTCCAAATTCTCTGAGTCTCTACTGCCCTTTTTTGTAGGACAATAATATTCTATTACATTCATATACAATGTGTTCAGTTGGTCCTCAATTGATGTACACTCCTTTAGAGTCTTATTCTTTGCTTTTCTTTTTTCCCCTTTATTTTCTCCTTCAGAATCAGTTTTGTTTTGTTTTTAGTTTTTCCCTCCTTGGTTTATACTCTCTCAATGCCCCCATCCCTCCTTGTTTCTCTGTTAAGTTTGATGTATTACTACACTCAATTTTGTGTATATGTGTTTATAAACCTCTTTTTGTCTATTTCAGATGTTCGTTTGATGCCCATCCCCCAACCCCTTTATCCACGCTTTTATATTCTTCTCACATATCTCAACTACGAAAACTAGCAAGTTCCACGCCCTTCTTCCTCCATTCTTCTCTAGTGTATCTGTCCCTTTTTTAATGCTCCTTTCTCTTTCCCCTCTTAAAAAACCCTTAGAACAACAAAATTGGTCCACTCTCCACCTCGGTTTTTCTTATTTGCCTGCCTCAATACTGTGAGAAAAAGGATGTTGTTGCTTCAGCATAAAAGCCAATATGCTAAACAAGATGCAGGTGCTTGCGAAGCAGCTGCAAAGTATAAAGAAAATGAGGGGAAGGGGGCAGGGTAACGGGAGATGTATACGGTGGCACAGAATCACATGGGGAGTTTTGGCGTTCCGGATAGGTTGTGAACCCTGCAGTACCCAGCCAATGAGGAAACGGGGGAGGGAAATGGGAATTGGGAATAGGGAATAAAAAGCTGTGTATTTGTCTCAATGGGTGCGCCTACTTGGTGGGCACCTGTTCTAGCAAGAAAGTTAAATAGAAGTTGGAGAATTCTTGGTAACATGCTTGTTTTTTTGTTTTTTTTTTTTACAAATACTCTTTGGAGACATGCAGTGTTGAAGGAACACTTCTCCCCCATTAGAATGTTGGCGTTTTATCGTTATGCGTCTCCTTACAATTGCTCAAATAAATTTACCACTCTAGATTTATCTAGACTTTTGTGTTTGTATTTCAAAATTCCTACTCAGCTTAGGTGTTTTCATCAGAAATACTTGAAAGTCTACTATTCCATTAAAGTCCATTTCTCTCCTCTCGGTGTGAGCTATTCTTGACTGTAAGTTTATTTCTTTTTGCCTCCTGGAATAATACATTCCAATACCTCTGGTTTTTAGGAGAAGCTTCCAGGTCTTGTGTGATCTTGACTGTAGTTCCTTGATACTTGAATTCCTTTCTGGATGCTTGCAGTTTGTTTTTTTCCCTTTGTTGTAGGAATTCTGCTTTTTGGCTATGACATTCCTGAGACATATTCTTTTGGGGTTTTGTTCATGAGGTCATTAATGGAGTCTTTCTAACCTTACTTTACCATCTATTTCTAATAGATCTAGGCTATTTTCATTTATGATTTTTTGAATTATAATATCCAGGCTTTTCTTTTTTAATCATGGTTTTCAAGGGAAGCCAATGTTCTTACATTTTTCTCCTTGACCTTTTTATCCAGGTCAGTTATTTTTGCTATCAGATTATCTTTCGTTTTCTGCTTTTTTTCAGTATTTTGATTTTGTTCTTTTCAATATTTTGATTTTGTTCTAATATTTCTGGCTTTCTCATGGACTCATTTGTGATTTATGTATGATCTCTTCTGATTCTCAAGGATTCATTTTCTTGGATAAGGTTTACCACCTTTTTTCTCCCTAAGCTGCTTATTCATATTCCAATTCTTCCTCAAGAGCTTTTATTTCTTTTTACTATGCTTTGCTTCATTTCTACAGGTAATCATGTAGTCCTTACAGAAAATCCCTTTTTTCCTTTGAGTCTTGCTTGTATTTGTTATAGAGTTAGATTTGCAAGATATATATATATATATATATATATATATATATATATATATATATATATATATATATATATATATATATATACATATTTAATGCTAGATCTTGCTATCTTTGGTATACTCATCTCTCCAATTGTAGTTTTTAAATTGGGGCTTCCCCCCAGAGAGAGACTGTTCCCTGAGTACTTGTATTTACCTCTACCCGCTGAGGTTTGGCATCACTGGACCTGTGAATTTCAGAGTATTGAATCTTTAGGACTCCATCTTGTACCTCATGATGGAGTGTTAAGGAACTTAGAGCCCCTGAGCTTGATCTTTCCAGGTTTAAGGGCTGCAGTACCCTGCTGGTCTGGTCAGCACTTCACTGCTTCCTGTCCAATACTTTTCCCAGTGGCTTCCAAAATCTCCCCCTTGAGTCCTTAGGACCACCTTGTCTGAGAGGAGTTCTCTGCTCTTCCTGCCTCCAGACTAAGAGAGCTGAATGCCACACTTATCCTGGATCTCCTATGAGGCTATTTGGTGCTGACAGTGGCTTTGCCGATGAGGGCCCTGGCTGATTTTTGGCACAGTTCTAGTGTGGAAGGTATTACTTACCATAGTCTCTCACTGAATTTGCTCATAATTATTCCATCTGCTATGAATGTGAGTTTTTCTGGAGTCAGTATGTGGTAACTGGATTGCCAGCCTCCTGTTCAGGCAGCCAGCTTGGCTGGAAATCTTGCTGCTATGTTTTTATCATGTTTTTCTTCTGTAACAGTATTCCAGTATTTCATTTTTTTCTTTTTTAATAGAATTCCAGCAAATATGCTGATCTCATTGGCTTTCTCAACCAATGCAAACTCTCCACGTAGAAGATACTAGAGAGCTCACATCTGCAAGAATCATAATGTGGAAAATCAATATCTTGGAGAGACTGTGGAGCATGAGTAGATTCTGCAAGTGCTTCCAGTTGGCTACACATGTGATAGGACTGCAAAGGCATTCACAAAGGCCAGTCGCTGCAGCTACTTCTTATTTTGCCTCTGCTCTTAGAGGATCTCAGTGACTCTGGGTCATAGTACTTGGGAAAGGGAATGGAGTCTCTGACCTTGGGAGTTCCGAAAGCTCAGGAGACTGAGCCACAGAGATCCAGCAATCACAGTCTTGAGTGGGTGTTGCATCAAGCCTAGCTACTCGCATCATTGCCCTAAGGAATAGGAAGCAACATTTGGGAAGATCTTTAAGACACCAGCTCATTGTTATCTGAGAAGAGGAAAAAGGGAACAAGCATTTATTAAGTGCCTACTGGGTGCTGGGCATTTTTATAAATATTGGCACATTTGATCCTCACAATAACTCTGAAGTAGGTGCTGTTACTAATCCCCATTTGATAGTTGAGGAAACTATGGAAGCTCCAAGTTAAATAACTTACCCAGGGTCATGCAGCTAGTGATCTGAGATTGAATTTTAACTTAGGTCTTCCAGACTCCAAGCCCAGTGCTCTGTCCACTGAGCCACCCAGCTGGTTGTTGAGATAAGAGCTCATCTGGTAGAGATGTTGCCTTTGGATGCAAACCTGGTAAGAATTGAGCTAAGGAAATGAACTCAGATTTTGAGCCTTCTTCTCCAGTTTAGGGGACAGGATATCCCTGAGGTAGTGGGAGAAATGTTTGTACATTTGTTCTTGCTCTATATTCAAAGTAAATACCCTTTTGTGAAAGCTAATGTCAAGTGGTTAAATGGAGTTGGGGTGCTAGTAACTGACCTCTTTACATGGAAGGAACACAGCATACAAGGAGATCAGGCTTTCAGCAGTAGGAGAGATGGAACTCAACCCCTCAGGGTTACCTGCTAGACTCTGAGCAGCCTGGCTCTTGGACAGAGTGTCGCAGTGTATGTACTACGTCTTTAATCTTCCTATAAGGTGCCTGCCTCTCTTTACATTCTCAGGAGTGTTGTCTTTCTTTCTGATCTCATTCTCTTCCAGAGGCAACTGGGTGGTATTGTGGATAGAGTCTTGGGCCTGGAGTCAGGAAGACCTGAGTTTGAATCCAGCCTCAGACAAGTGTCTGAGTTGGTAATCCTGATGTTATGGTTAGCTGTGTGACCTTGCACAGTCAGCTAGCTGTGCAACTTTGGGCAAATCACTTAACCTCTATTTGCCTCAGTTTCCTCAACTATATAATGGGGATAACAATAGTACCTACTTCCCAGGGTTGTTTTGAGGATCAAAGGAGATGATATTTGTAAAGCACTTAGTGCAGTGCCTGGCATGTAAAAGCTACTATAGAGATACTAGTTATTATTAGTTATTATTAGCATGATTAGTTCTATCTTTTGTGATGTCCTCTTGCTACCTCAGGTGACAATACTTATGCAAGTTTGTTGTCTTCATCACCATAAATGAATAACTGAACTAAAAACGTTTATTCATTGCTTATTGTATTCCAGATACCATACTAAGTACTAGAGATATATAAAAAAGAAGTGTAAGTAAAGTGAATTTTAGTGTGTGTAAAGTGGATTTTGTTATTATTTCTTAGAGTTCAGTTTCCCAGGATCTATGGCAATAACAACCTCAGTTTCCCAGGATCCGTGGCCATAACAATCTCTGTTTCCCAGGTCTTAGATATGAGTTTCCAGGCTCATGGTTCAAAACATCTCCACCACGCTTGCGCAGCATTATATAAGGATAAATAATATAAATGTGTGCTGAAACTGTAACCATCCGCTGCAACTGCGCAGTGAGATATGGGGATGAGGTGACGTAAACTTGCAAGGATATTACTGGTAATATGCCTTCTTTGCCTGATGCCCTATAAAACAGGTGATCAGTGAGTGGGGGAACCATTATGGTTGAATTCACAAGCTGGAATGATGTGTACCTTGATCGGCCCCCATCAAGGCTTGGTGGGGGGGTGGGAATCTGTATTTGCCTCAACAAGGCCCCAGTAAGGCTTGAGGGGATTTAGGAGATGCACGAGGTGTGCCTGTCTCGTCCAGCCCCGTCGTTGCACCCCCTTCTCGCTGGCCCCTACGAGAAGGCTGATTAGGGAATACTGTAGGAGTTTGTGGTGCTTCTGTTATCAGCAATACTGTTAGAGAAAACTAGACTAGAATAAAGCTTATTATTAATCCCTTTGAAGGTGTCTTTCCTGTCTGACCAGCTCAAGAGTGAACCTGTTAGAGGCTGGAGTCCAAGCCTCCAGTGCCTCCTGTGTATTATCTGTCTAAGAACAAGTAAGACAACTGCTGCCCTCACATAGCTTACGTTCTAGTAGAGGAAGAAAATACATACAGCAAAGATAGCATTGGAAAGGTAGAGGGAGGGCTAGGGTCTTGGTGCAGCAGTATAGTTTGGAGATGGCTGGAAGATGGTTAGGTGCAACATGATGAATGTATTGAAATGACCAAAAGAAAAAAAGAAACACTGAAAAACAGAGCAGCACTAACTCTTGGAAAATTTATGCTTTTTAATGTTCCCATTTCATATGTTGCTTTCTTTTTTCTCACAGTCCAATCTCCTTAAAGAGACACAGTCTTGTGTCTGGGGGGAATAGCTAGTCAAGAAAAATGTAGCACTTGGGAGCTTGAGTCTTTCCATCAAAGACCTCACTCTGGCCTATGAGAAACTTCTCAGGACCTTTCAATTTTAACTTCCAAAAGCTACACCACACAAAATAATCATCCATTTAGGGACAACTCACCAAATAATTTGCCTAGTAACTTACCCAAAGACTCTGAGGATCCCAGATTCTCTAGTTTTTTCCAAGTTCCTTTTACTCTACCATGTAGATGAGTGGGCAGGGGAAAAACACCTAAACCAAGCTATGCCCCGGGGTTAGGTCATTGTCTTTGTTACCTGCCTAGCCACATTCCAGCCCTTTCACATGTATGTAGAGTCAGCCAATGCCCGACAGAGCTTTGAGCTGCCCACTTACATCTACTTGAGTTAAGCATATACTAATAGAATCTGAAAATTGGAATCCTAAACTAAGAAAATCTCGGAGTTGGCCATAACCATTGAGGCACCGGAAGAATTGTAGTGAGTGTATAATTGTAATGAGAATTGTCAAGCTGAGAGGCATCTTTGACCCAAACCTCCCCCTCCCCCCACTTAGGGTGGCTTAGGGCATCATAGAATCAACATGCCCTTTCATAATTAGACCCAATTAGTCAGGAGTGACCCCAGTAATCCAAACAGTTGCAGGACTATCCTCGAATATAAGTATTGCTTGGCAAAAACAGGTTTTTGCAGTGCCTATGATATTCAAACCAGGACTCACAAAGCCCCTATCAACCAATCTGGATGGCACACTTAAAGAGGAAAAGACTGGTTATACAGCCACTGGAAAATTATACTATAATCATATATGTATATGTATGATTATAGTGTAATAGGTGATATAGTATAATATAATCATGTATTATTATAGTATGTTGTGCCAGTAAGGCAAAATGGGCTTAGTTTAACGGGTGTCCTTGAGGAGTTTGGCTTTTGTTCACCTTGAAAGTACTTTCACCTGTTAAGTGCTAAGCCCCAGGCCCAAAGCCCTATCAGGTGTGAAACCTGTGTGGGTGTAGATTGATGACTTAAGAGGGGCCAACTCCA
>CM053622.1:200916591-201011695 GCA_028646595.1 Phalanger gymnotis | reverse complement strand
AATGGTGGTTGAATGAAGAGTATTCACTGATTGATTGTAAGAAATCTTCATTTCATGTGGAATTTAAAAATATCTGTGGTTGCCATGGAAGAGTGATAGTCATTATAACACATAAAAACAGTAGCATAAAAGCATAATAGAAACTTGTATAATACTCATCTCTTTATGAAAATATCACGTGGTTGGAGTTGCAGCATGCTCAATAAAATGCTAAATACCATGGCTAGATGCATTTCTGTATTTCTGCTTATTGATAGTATCCATAAAGATACTATTATATTCAATGAAAATTTTACAGACTGATAAATTCCATGAACAAATGTCCAAATAAATTCCACACAGTGAAAGAAAATATTTAATTTAAAAAAAAAACAATGAAAAACAGATTCTTTTTACTTCTATGTGATACTAGTGGTCAACATAGCCAGAGAATGAGTATGATGGGGATGAAGAGAACCATGCCCCATACTTATTCGGTCTGAAACCCTATATAGTCCCACAACATCCACGTGTACCTCAGGCTATGCCTAGTAACTAACCTAAGATAGAAAGAACTACTTGAGGAAGTGGTAGAGTTCCCTTCAAGTGAGACTTCTCACTAAAAGTCTTCAGATAGAGGGTTAGATGACCAATTGGGGGTAATGCTATAGCGGGCATTTTTCTCATTCAGGAATAAGTTGGCCGAGATGGTTTCCAAGGTTTCTGAAATTCTATGAAATCGTCTTATGACTGAAAATAACATGGGAATGTTATTTCTTTATGAGACTTCTGGTGCTTTCAAGATTAACTGCTCATATATATTTGAATTAAAGTTTTTATATCATGCATTAAAATGCTAGAAGTTGTAAGATGGAGAGAAAAAGCCTTCTGTCCTAAAATGTCCTCTGTTACAATTAGCTTGCCAATAAACAACCTGCTTCCCATTATACCTATCATTAAAGTAATTTCTTTAGTTTAAGACATTGTGTCTTCAAAGGTCCTGTTAAGATACATATGGTTTACCTGGGACAGAAGGGAAAAAGGGAGAAAAACCCCCAATGAATCCCCATTAATAATTGTTATTAGTGGAGAAGCCAAGGTCTTAAGAGAGTGATACACGGGACAAGTAAGTCTCAGTGGAGAGGATGAAAAAGATCAGAGCTGTTCCTCAAGATGGGCACACCTGAGTGAGTTGTTGGAATGAGAGGCTTTGGCCATTTAGGTGAAATTGTCTCAGAGGGACAGTAAATGAGAGAAACCAAAGACACCACTATAGTCTTTTCAATTATTATTTTAACAGTCCCCCAGACTGTGCTTATGGTTGGGGATGAGGCAGGACTAGACTTTTAGCATAAAAGTGAGTGGTATTTAAGCAATCATCCAATCATAGCCATAAACCGAAGTGGATTACAGCACTCTGTAAGGAAGTCTCTTCATGGTCTTCACTTTCTATGGCTTGAAAAGCCAGTAATCACTAAGCAGTAATGTTCAATGGAAAGAGCACTGGATTTGAAATCAATGATGTGGGTTCAGCTCAGAGTTGGAACATCTCAGTTCTGCTGCCTATTAACTGTGGGCCTCTGGACAAAGTTACTTAAACCTCAGCTTCCTCATCTATAAAATAAGGGAATTGGATCGGTTGATCTCGTTCAGCCCCATGTCTTTTGATTCTAGTCCCAGAAAACCCAAGGGGTCCTACAATTGATTACCAGTAATGATGGAATCCAAACTTTCTGTAATGTCCTTCGACAATGAATAGGGATTGTGATGTTAAATAAAGTGACAGACTAGTCCAATTAAGCACACAAGGTATATTAGTTTGTTTATGGATCCTGTCTGAGAATCTTCCTTTCCCTTTCTCCTTCTGATTTACTGCAGAAGAATGGTAGCAGCTGGCATGACACTCATCTTTCAAGGAAGAGAAGGAAAACACTATCGATCTTTGGAACTACTGAAAGTTAGAAAGGGCTGTATCAGTAGGTAAGCAGCTTCTCCCTCACTAGGAAACTTCAAGCAAAGGTGAATGACCCCTTGTTAAAGATGTGGTAGAGAGGATTGTTGGTTAATTGTGAGTAGGACGAGATGATCTCTGTGGTCTCTTCAAATTCAGAGATTCTGTGACTAATGGTTCAGAGCTTTCTGTCTTCTTTTTTCCATTCTTTCAATAAAAATATTCTGTAATAATGTGAATGGTGTGCTTGCATGTGGAAAATTGGCCTCAGTATACCAGGTGCTAGGGGAGCATACAGAGAGAATCTTCACAGGATTCCTGGTGGTAGCTATAAGTCGAAAGAAACGAAGGAACTTCACACAATACACTCATGCCCTTTATGCCGGCAGAGCCTAGATTGTGACACAGTGATTAGTCGGATTTAGATGAAGCAGGCTGAGTTTTGACAATCATATTCTTACTGCAAGAGATTCAGAAATAGGGGGATTCTATTATCTTCAACAAGATCCTTGATTGCCTGAAATAGAGAGAATACCAAGTTGATTAAGTTCATATTTAAATTAAGCTTAAGGTTTTAAAAATACCATTCATATTCAGGAGGTAAGAAAGAATACTTTTTTTTCTTAACTCTTTCAACACTCAAGTTACTGTGTTTTTAAGGAATGAAAATATGATTCAATTCAGAAAAGTCTTCTATCAAAAGTATTTTGATAAATTTTAGCATTAAGTCAACCCTTTGCCAATATAGGCAAAGACTGTATAACTCTAACGACAATGATTGTTTGCCCAGAAAGAAGTGATATCAAGGGAGATGTGTTAAAAACTAAAAACAGAAATTACCATTAAATAAAAATTATAAGGATTATATTGTATATATATGTGTGTGTGTGTGTGTGTTATATGTAAATTATAAGGATCTTCTTAGCTGAAGAATAAAATATCTAAGAAAATCCTCCCCTACAGAAGTAGGGAGTACATTCCAAACACCTTGCATTATATGTGTTAGGGACATGTTTTAGGTATGGCTGTAAAGCCAGCATCGTCTCAATTTGAGTTTGATGCTAGGGTAAAATGAGTTACCTGCAAGTCACTGCACATTTAACAAAGGAGAAGGTTTACCTTGTCCTTACATGGCAAGGATATACAGTGGCACTTCGCATCTCTGGACATGATTCCCCTCATCACCACCATCACCCCCATCACCAATTTCCATCTGGAAACACATGTGGTCAGTCATCAGGGTATGGTAATTTGCATAGTCTCATGCATTCACCAAGTCTGAGAGGCACCAAATACATGCTGACCATTTATGCCAAGAACTGCATCAGGGATGCTGAGGCCAATCAAGATGGGTAAGGAAGAAAGTTGCCTCAGGGAAGTCAAGGAAGCTGTGCCAGGAAACTGCTGATCCCATCAAATACCTTGGTCACAAAGTCTTAATGATCTAGGGATAAATCTCTAGACAGTCTTCTTGTCATGCATAGTACTAAGGGATGGAAGGGAGAAAGGAAAAAAAAAAACAAACATAAACATGTGAGGTGTTTGGCCTCTTCCCTTTGGAAAGACCAAGTCTCAAGTCATTTACATGACAGTTCTTCTAGAATAGGCAGTATTAAGAGGAAAGAAAGAAAAACAAATGAAACAAAAATGTGGAGGAATACAAAAGCCATAGTGATGATGAGGTTGACACACACATTGCCAGAACTCGCTCAGTGTTTGAGAGGCCCCAAAGGAAAGTGTAGGAGAGAAGACATATTAGACTGACTACCAAACTGAAGGTCTACAGAGACGTTGTGCTGACTTCATTGTGTAAGCCTGTGAAGCCTGGACAGTATGCCAGTGCCATGGCAGGTAACTGAATCTCGTTCATTTGAATTGTCTTTGGAAGATTCTGAAGATCACCTGGCAGAATAAGGCCCTGTTCCCTGAAGTCCTTTTTGAACTAAACTACCAAACATCCACGCTGGACTGCAGAGAGTGCAGCTCCAGTGGGCTGGCCATGTTGTTCGAATGTTCGCTTGCCAAATGCCAATGTACGCTTGCCAAAAAAGACTATTTTATGCAGAACTCACACAAGGCCAGCACTCACATGGTGGTGTTGCAACAATTCGGCTAGCAGCTGCTGTGGGGATGAAAAACCAACAGGAGCCCAATGACAAGAATGCTGTAAGCATGGGTTCTTTTGATCTGCTTTACTAAGGAAAGCAACGTTAAGGGGTTAGCAATCTTACTTTAATCCAGCATACAAATATCATTCACTTATTCAGGGGAAAAAGCCAGTACCCTGAACTTCAGAACAAATACAAACAAATTACAAACATCAACAGAGAGACCTTGTCTGATTCAAATCTCAATGCATAGTTATCAGAGTTTAACAAAGTCTGAGCATATGGGTTTGCAAGCTGGAGGGCTCTTAACTACAGCTGCCCAGTCTCCACATCAGCACACCACCAAGAGTGAGAGCCCCTGCAAATAGCTCTGTTCTAGCTTTTTATACCCTCTTTAGCCTTCATCAGATGTCATCTGAGGGACCAGAACTTAGGCTCCTACTATTAGCTCTGGTCTTAGCAACTCCCCTTAGAACCCTAAGGGCTTCACGCTCATGTAGGCTTAGCACCTAGTAGATAGGGCTTTGGGCCTGGGGTTTAGCACCTAGTAAGACTCAATCAAAGACACTCAATTAAGAAGTCAGAAGTGATACAAGGACACTCTTAAGGTCTCCCTGAATTGATTGTGTGACATGGGAGACACTGGCACTGGACCACTCAGCATGGTGTGTCCTTATCAGAGAAGGGGCTGTGCTCTATGAGCAAAGCAAAATTGAAGTAGCTCAAAAGAAACACGAAATGTGCAGATTTAGAAAATCCACCCCAAATGTTCACATGGATTATTTGTGCCCGACCTGTGGTAGAACATTCTAAGTCCATATTGGTCTGATCAGTCACAGTTGGACACACTGTAACTTTATTCTAACAGAGTGATGTCATGTTGATCCTCTTTGAGAATTAAGGACAAGAACCAACCAATCTCTCCCCCACCATATCCAATCTGTTGGAGATCTGTTGATGGCTCCTTTGAATTTCTTGAACCATGCCACCTTCTGTCCTTTGACACCGCTATCACTCCAGCACAAGCTCTCATCACCTCAAGCCTGGACTATTGCAGTAGCCTGCTGGGTCTGCCTGCCTCAGATCTCTCTCCATTCCAATCCATCTTCCATTCAGCCACTGAAATGATTTTCCTAAAGCATAGCTCTGATCAGGTCACTCCCCTACTCAATAAACTTCAGTGACTCCCTATTGCCTCCAGGATCAAATACAAAATACTGTTTGATCTTCAAAGGCCTTCCTTACCTAGCCCCCTCCTACCTTTCCAGTCTGCTTACACCTTACACTCTGCCATATACTATTCAGTCCAGCAACACTGACCTCCTTCCTTTTCCATGAACAAGATATCCCATCTGTTGGCTCTAGCCATTTTCTCTAGCTGTCCCCCATGCTAGGAATGCTATTCTCTGTCTCTACCTACTGCTTTCCTTGGCTTCCTTTAAGTCCCAACTAAATCTTACCTTCTTTAGGAAACCTTTCTCAACCACTCAAATTTAGTGCCTTCCCTCATTTAATTATATTCTACTTGTCTTGTATATAGCTTTTTGTGCATATCTGTTTGTTATCTCACCTATTAGACTGTGAGCTCCTTGAGGGCAAGGAATGTCTTTTGGTTCCCTTTGTATCTATAGTACTTAGCACTGTGCCTGTCACATGGTAGGCACTTAAAATATTTATGGACTGACTTAACCCTTCACGTCATCCTCCTCTAGCACTGAGAGAATTGTTCCATGGGAGTGGGGGCCTGCACTGTTTCATTTAGAGTAGTATTAACATACCACCGGAAGAACCTTTGACACAAGGGTCTATAGTGCTGGCCACTCTATCATTCATCCTCCTATCTGCAGTGTTCTTCTTCTGCTTCAACCATGATGCATGCCATGAAGCCATCTTCTCCATTTACCAACTAATATGTTAAATGTTTAGGGCAGGCCTGACTCAGGTCAGTACTCTTATTTACATGTTTAATGTTGGAACAAAATGAGATATGGATCATTCAAATGTTAATAAAACAAATGTATATAGCTCCAACATAGAAACAGAAGCACTTAACTGAGGGAAATATCCCTTCCTACCCTACTCCTGGCCCTGTTCTTTTCTGATCTTAGGCAAATTTACACTTTAGACTGAACAGACCAGGTTATAAACTTGTGAGCATCAAAAAAAGGTCAGGAGATCTATCAAAAGTACCCTTCAGTAATCTCCTCTTATAACAGCAATAGCCAAATCTGGTGAAGGGCCAACCTTAAGGGGAAACCTGCCAGATCCAGAGCAGCAGTGACCCCACTTGTCAGCCAAGACATCATGCCCTGAAAGCAAGGGAATGACTGCTCCACTGGTTATGACACATCCCAAAATGAACTTAGTGGGGACAATGTGTTGTGACAACTATGTGAAGTTTGATCTGAGTCACTCCAGGGACAGAGTGTGTACCAGAAAGTATGCTCCTGTTTGAGACATTGTTCTGACTTTGAATTTGCTATACCTTTATTTTATTAGTAAACATCCTTTTATAAAAGCTAAGTGATGTTAACTGGTTAAATGATATCGGGAAGATATTAACTAGTAATTGACATTGGGAGCAACACAGTGTATGGGGGATTGGGAGAGTTCTAGAATCCTCATATCCAACATGTTTACACCTAGAAACCTGAGGAAGGCAATAGCAAGCCCAGAGCCATGTACTGCAGGTATAAATCTTAATTGTTGTTAATACTGTTTGTGCTAGGTAGTTCGAGAGAGTAGGAAGAGATTTTTTTTTTCCTATGTTTAGTAAGCGAGGCTTGGGGTAAGAGCCGTAGAGAAAGACTGCTGGTGATTTTCCCTCGAGCATTGCAGTATACAGATGAGCCTTGTAGGAGTACCCAGGTCCAGCAAAGATATTCCTAGACTGTCTTGGGGAATTCTCTTGAACTTTTGAGAAAGGTATACCAATCACTAATGGCCCAATGAAAGTAGGACAAAGATAGGAGGCCAAACTGAAAGAAAAGAGATGTATTCACATGCTAAGGAATCTGCTCTTGCTTATGGCAAATTTAGATTCCTGGGGTGCAGATTTAATTTTTGTAACAACTTCTCAAACCCACTTAAATATTCATCCAATTAATAGTATTTTTGGCAACTTAGCATAGAAAAGTAAATCATTTCACAGAAGGAGGGAGTAGGGAAATAGGGAGATCTGTCAAGGGAGAAAAAGAGAGTGTTTGTATTTTAAGTGGAAGGATTTATTATCAGAATAAGAAAAGAGGGCAGGAGACAACTGTGAGAAATCTAATACTTTCACAGGTATGAAAGCAGTCCTTTTAGAGAAAACTAGTATCGTTACAACAGTAAATGAGACCATTCACTTTACCATATCCTTTCACAGAGATTGGAGATGTCACCATGTGGTAGGGGAGTTTCTACATTTTTTTAGTCTATCAAAATGTAACTAAATGTGGTTAATATTTTTTTCTCAAAACCTGAAATGGAAAAAAAAAAATCTAGGCCATAAAATCCTGAGTCAGACTTATTTCCACATAGCAACTTGAGAGAAAAGTCCAGCCCTCAGTGGAGAGAGAAAAGCAAGGCCATGGATCTGACTTGAAACAACCAGCTATGCTATTGTAAGTGGTATCAGGCTATGCTTGCCCAAAGTTGTCAGTATCTTGGGGTTTAAGGGTTCATCACCTCATTTATGAGCTTCCCCTTGTGGTTAGCTATATCGAAACAAAGCCCCTCTTGTCAATCTCTCTGCTTCTTCAAATTATAAGACAAGAGAATAAAGAACAGAGGATGTAGAGGAAAAAGGACCAAAATGAAGAGACTCAAGCAACCCAGATTTGGAAGTAATAGTAAATGTTACTTAAACAGTTACTTGATAATGCCCAATTCAGCTTACTTTCATTAAGCACCTACAACATGAAGAATACTATTGTAGGTTCTAGAAACACAAAGATTAAAAATAACATAATCCTCACCCTGCTTACTATCTAGTGGAGGAGTAAGATATCAGAAATAGAGCTAGATATCTTAGAGATTATATAACCCAACCCCCTCATCTTACAGTAATAATTTATGAACCTGTAACATTAACTCTGAGGACCTCCCCCTCCACTTGTACTCAAACCCACAGGTTGGAACCCTAGAAGAATGATTACTCTTTCCTCCTAAGGGTAATCCTTTGGGTTCCTCACTGTTCCTTAGTACTATAGCTCACGAGTCACCACTAGTGTGCTTCCTGTTAACAGATAATAGCACTTAGTACTTAGTAAAGACATTTTTATTGAAGTAATGTAGCAGGAAGAGTAGTTATAAATTATTTCCCTTGTAAACCTGTGATGCATTCCTCCACAAATACACATTTGTCCATGGGCTCAAACTTAAGAGTACAATGGTAGTGAAACATGTGTGTTGGATAATCATGTGGCAAAGGCAATTCACAACTCCAGCCCCCACGGGGCTGAGTTGTATAGAGGGGCTGGACTGTTTCAACACATAGCAGAACCCTGGAAAAAACACAGGTGAGTTTACTAAACCAAGGCCAGATGGGTATTTAGTAGCCATAAGTTCAGAAATTCTAGGAAGATGAAGCAATTGAGATAGCCCAATGCATGGGAAGATGGAAAGACACATGCATGGCAGCAGCTAGAGACACTGCCCTGGGAAAGGTAGTGGTTTTGCAGGCCTAATTAAGAGAGCTGCTTTCTGATGTTTGGACTGTATCTTTGCACTAGAGTTCTGGGGTGGAGGGAAGGGGTTTCAGAAAGGGGGAGCATATTGTAATACACACTTCTTGTGAAATATTGTTGGTAAAAGCAACTATATGTGGGGTAAATTTTTATCATGTGGGGGACCCTGAAAGTTTACTCTGAACATCATACTCAAGGTAAGTATCTACACAACTAGAGATTAGAGATGTCACAAAAAGTATCTATTATAAATTTGTTGAGAATTTATGCTCTTTTTAAAAACCGGTGATCTCCTTCTTCACATTTTTTTTCTTTGACTAAAACACCACTTTTTCCCATGTGTTTTCTTTCCTATGTGAAATCAAAGGTTTCATCTTTCTCAGCTCAATTAGATGTACAAATGTTATTATAGAGTTATATATCCTTTCATCCTGACAGATCCCAAACTATATGGCAAACTATAAAATGCAGTCACCTCTAAAAGAAACTAATGTAATCTGACAGCTCTATAGCATAACTCAAGAAAGGCAATGAAAATTATCCTTTTGGTTAAGACTGAGGTGGGAATTTTGATAATCAGAGTGGACTTATTTTTTTTTCAAAATTAGAATTTAGGCAATTCTTATGGAAATAAATAGAACTTTTAAAAGAGTGCATACAGTTAACAGTTTGGATTGGTAACATTTGGTTACTAGGAATGTGGGGAAGACAACAATGTTTTTAGAGTAATACTGTCTACCCCATACTATCCTCCTCCATTCTTGGTGACCAGTTCTAGGAATGTGAGTGTGGCTTAAGCCTGAAGTTCATGTTGAATTCCCAAAAGTACACTAGAAGGACTAGTCTATCAGAAAAACCTAGAAGATACCAGATACTTGGGTTCCTCCAGAGTCAATCTATACAATGAATTGGAACTCTTCATCTGTTCACGGGAGAAACCAAACCTAGACCTGACACCTAGACCACTGGTGACCTAAAACTGAGAAAACTGAGGCCTCCATAAGACTGGACAAAGACTAGATCAGCAAGATTAGGCATAAGCAAGATGACAACTTAGAGTGACTCCCTATTTCTGAGACTACTTTCTTTTTTCTTGTTATCCAACAATCACCCAGCATTCCATCTTTACTTTGGGAGAGTAGAGGCTCAAATTAAAGTATTATTTCCTCATGTAGCCACAAAAGTTCCTCTAAGGCAGAGGTTCCTGAGTGATTCTTGTTGGTATTATTCTTCTTCGTGGGTCAGAGCCCTGCTTCTCCAAATTGTTCACGTACCTATTTTGACCTTAGTTTGGTATATGGTATGAAGTGTTGGTCTATTCTTGGTTTCTGCCATAGTTTTCCAGTTTTCCCAGTAACTTTTGTCAGATAATGAGTTTTTGTCCTAAAAGCTTGGATCTCTGGGTTTATCAAACACTAAATTACTATGGTCATTTACTACAATGTATTGTGTGTCTGATCTATTCCATCGATCCACGTCAGTACCAGATTGTTTTGATAACTACCACTTTATAATATAGTTTGAGATCTAGTATGGCTAGGCCACTTTCCTTCACATTTTTTTTTCATTGATTTCTCTTGGTACTCTTGATCTTTTGTTCTTCCAGTTGCATTTTGTTATAATTTTTTCTAGCTCTATAAAATAATTTTTTGGTAGTTTGGTATGGCATTGAATAAGTAGATTAATTTAGATGAAATTATCATTTTTATTACATTGGCTTGGCCTACCCATGAGCAATTAATATATTTCCAGTTGTGTAGATCCAACTTTATTTGTATGAAAAGTATTTTGTAATTGTGTTAATATAGGTCCTGAGTTTGTCTTAGAAGGTAGACTCTCAAGTATTTTATATTGTCTACAATTATTTTAAATGGAATTTTTCTTTCTATCTCTTACTGCTGGACTTTGTTGGCAACATATGGAAATACTAATGATTTCTGTGGGTTTATTTTATATCCTGAAACTTTGCTAAAGTTGTTAATTATTTCAACTAGTTTTTTAGTTGATTCCCTAAGCATAAACATCATATTGTCTGCAAAGAGTGATAATTTTGTTTCCTCATTTCCTATTCTAATTTCTTCAACTTCTTTTTATTCTATCATTGCTAAAGCTAACATTTCTAGTACAATACTGAATAATAGTAATGATAATGTGCATCCTTGCATCATCCCTGATTTTATCGGGAAGGCTTCTAGCGTAACCCCATTACAGATAATGCTTGCTGATGGTTTTAGATAGATACTATTTATCATTTTAAGGAAAGCTCCATTTATTCCTGTGCTCTCTAGCATTTTTAATAGTAATGGGTGTTGTATTTTGCCAAAGGCTTTTTCTGCATTTATTGAGCAATTATTTAATATTTATTTATTAACATGATTTCTGTAGGTTTTGTTTTTGATATGATCAATTATGCTTATCATTTTCTTAATATTGAACCAGTTCTGCATTCCCAGTATAAATCTCACCTGGGCATAGTGTATGATCTTTGTGATATATTTCTATAATCTCCTTGTTAATATTTTATTTAAAATTTTTATATCAATATTTGGGAAATCTCCAAGTTATTCAAGAAGGGATGTGCTCTCTTAAATTGTTTCTCAGTCTCCTGAAGAGTCAAAGGCTGTTCTAAGATGTCTTCTTTATTCTGGGTATATGAGGCCCCAAATGTCCATGAAAACTTTAGCCATGTCTAGAAAGATAAAAGTAACCTTTGGGGATTGCTCCTATAAGAGCCTGGAGTTTTTGTTTTGTTGCTGTTATTTTTACTTTATTCTGGAGGCTTCTTATTCACACATTTAGATTTGAGGACTTATGTGATTTGAGGAGAATGAAAGCTACATAAAGAAAGTGGGACTGTCATCTTATAAAACCTAGTAAATCATCCACAGAGGCAGGATATCTCAGTCTCAAAATGTCACAAGACTAATTGTATAATACTCTTATATTGAATCATCAACTAAATCACATTAACTGTCCCTCAGGGGTTATTCTTCAAAGGAAAAAAGAAGAGTGGCACAACATTTAGAGAGCCTGAAATCAATAGAGCCTAGCCTTGGCGTCATGAAGACCCGGGTATAAATTCTGCTTTAGCTATTTACCTAGCTTTATGACCACTTAACCTGTCTTCCCCCTGGTTTCCTTATCTTTAAAATGGGGATAATAATGGCACCTCTCTCATAGAGTTGTTGATCACAAGAGATATATAAAGTCTTGAAAACCTTAGGCCAGTGTACAAAAATGAGCTCTTTTTATTTTATGTAATGGTGTTAAAGCTAAAAAGGCAGTCAGTGCTTTTCTAATGCCGTAATGTCATATACTGGAAAACACTATACCTTCTCTCGTCTTTATTTTTACATCCTCAACTGCCTTCTCTTTACTTAACCCACAGGAAACCCCTGCATCTATTCATTCACCCAACTGGATGACACAAAGGCAGGGATTTAAAAAAAATTGTGTAGGGGGGATAAGAACAACCTATAATTTCTACGACCTACATCAATGAAAGTTATCATGCCATTTTTTATTTTTACTTAGGTTTTGTGAAAACTTAGGAATCTTTTTAAAAGAACCAGAAGAAAGGCATAGACCCAATAAGAGCTGACCCTGGAAATGGAATAACTTATTTGAACGCTGACCTCTAAAGCAATTACCATTAAAAGCTCATTTGCATACTGTCGAATGATGTGTCAATTACCAGGCCAGGAAGCCCTCACTTTTTTCATCAGTCTGAAATAGCTCTGTACATGAGAGAAGGAAAAACCATGAATTACAACTAACCTGTATCATGAGGTGCCCTCATGTTACAGAAAATTAACGATTTTTTTAAACCAGATGTATAATTTCAGTAATGTATTGTTCTTCCAGTAAGAGATTTCCTTTACCAGTACCTTCTCTGAAACTGAGAGACTTAAAGAGTTGACTAAATCTCTGAAAGGTTGTAACTTGACCAAGACAACCCCATGAATGTGGTCAGAGGCAAGGGTCTAACCCAGGTCTTCCTGACTTTGAAACCAGCACAACAATCTTCCACCACTCAGGCTTTCTTAGAAAATCTAAATTCCAGAATAGGAACTTGCTGGTATTTCAGTCAAAATAAAAAGGAAAACTTTTACTGACAGAAATGTCCTTTAAATGAATCTATTTGGAACTCTTCCTGTGAGGTTGCTTAAGGTTTACTTTATTACAAGTGTGGGCACACATGCACACACTGACACCTCCCCACCCACCCCCATTTATTTGATCTGTTGGTAATGGCCATACCATAAAGAAAAATTTCCACCAAAGAAACCATCCCTTTAACACATTTACAGCCACTAAAATGTAAAACAGGAAAGGATAAAAATAGGCTTTTAAAAAACTTTATGTTGTCAATTCAAAAGCTTTCCCCAGAAAAGTCATCTGCTTATACTTCTGCACCTGATCTTTTAATCATGCCATGAAAAAAAATAAGCAATTGCAATATCAGAATCACAATTTGAAGATTTCGCTAATTAGCAAGCTTTCCAGGGTAATTATTGCTCGCAAAAAGCAATGCTTGATCAAATAAGGAGAAGCAATGGTTTTATTTCCAGTTAATACTGAAATCTTCTTTGCAATGTGTAAAGACATGATTCTAAGCAGGAAGAAGACAACATTTAAGGGCAAAAACCAGCATCATTCTTATGTGAAATTTTCTTTCCTCTTACTTCTAATATAGTCTTCAAGCTAGAGCTTATGGAGTGGCTCTTTAGCTCTCGCCAAACACTGACCTCTTAAGGGTACTATAATTCTTTATGGATTCTTCAATGTGGACTCCTGAGAGAAAGCTTGCTTTTTAGAAAAGGATTTCACTAGCACCTAATGGAAAATAAAACAACTTCTAGAATTTAAAATTAATGAGTTGTAGAGATGGGAAATAAGATATACAGAACACCTTCCTAACACTAATTAGCCGTTGGCCTTAAGTATCATCTAGGCCTAGAACAACTACATATGCAGTTACCATGCTTTCCCCCTCACTTTCCAAGCCTGTACTCAAGTCATCCTGCTCTTCTACCTCCCACCAGATTCTAGGCTTTGTCCCTGGGATCCTGGGATCCTAGGCTCTGATAAGTGAGCTTTTACTTAATCTTGTCAGAACCAGATTTTCTAGCCATTTGCAAACCAAGTTTATATGCACAGTTCCGTTCCCTGGTTTTCTAGCTCCCCTTATATGTTTCCTCCTACCACTAGACGTTAAAGTCCCTGAAGGCAGGGACTATCTTGTTTACATTTATATACCAACATTTGTGCAGTCAGTACACAGCGAGCACCAAACAAATACTTTTTCACTTATTCATGTAGTCATGAAAGAGATGTTGCCTGCCTATCTCTGTTAACATCTAAAACGAATTCTTCATTCTTTTCATCTTGAAAAATTCAAAACTTCCCTTGCATCCTACCAAGTACTGGCTTCAGATATGAGTTATTATAGATAAGGAATAAATTGCTTCTAGGCAATTTCAAACCCACAATTAAACCTTTTGTACCTTTTCTAGCATAATAGTCATCTATACTTAATACAATTTGATGCAT
Organism: Phalanger gymnotis; assembly: GCA_028646595.1. NCBI lineage: Eukaryota > Metazoa > Chordata > Mammalia > Diprotodontia > Phalangeridae > Phalanger > Phalanger gymnotis. The sequence continues at coordinate 200,997,434 of CM053622.1, read as the reverse complement.
CTGTCAACAGGGAAGCACTTTCAAAGGCATAGGCATGCACAGAGTATGTGTGCTGGCACACCTTTAGATGAGGATTGACTTTGACCTTTTCTCAATGGGAAGAAATTATTATACTTTGTTCTTATAAGTGAGGGTTTTACCCTTAGAGTACACACAAGGGCCAATAGTACTTACCCCAGGGTGTGTCAGCAAACCCAGCACATTCTCTATGCACATCCATGACTAAAGGCCTTTATATTTTTACAATACCATTTATACATGGCAGGGAGATAAAATGGATGGGGAATTGGCTTCAAGGCCAGGAAGCCCTAGATTCAAGTCCTGACTCTGACATATATTAACTGTATGACCCTGGGCAAAGCACTTAAACTTTCAACATTTAAGTCAACTCTCGAAGGCTAATAAAGTTTCAGAGAAGGTGCCAACCTTCTAAAAGGTATCTCCTCATCTGAGAGTTCCCTATACCAAAAAAAATCACAGGTCCAGTCCTTATCTCTATCTTATGTATTAAGTAAATATGTTGTAATGTATCATATAATATCTATCCACCTATAGAAGGACAAGGCCATTTCACCACATGATATTGTCTCTACATGATACATAAAGCAGCTAGATGGTACAGTGGGAGGGAAAAGCAAGAGAATTCAGGCCTGAAAATAAAATAAAATTGAAATTTAAAATAAATATTAAAGGCATATTATTATTTTTAAATATAACAAAATGTAAAGAGATACTTTTTACAATTATAGCTAGGAGAGAAATTCTTAAACAAAGCACAGAAGACATGTGAAAGAAAAATAGACAATTTTGATTACCCAAATTTAAAAATGTTTTACACGAACAAAATCAATTCAGCTAGAAGGAGAAAACCATTGAGTAGGAAATATTTTTGCATCAAGTATGTATAGTTTTTAAGATATATAGGAATTGCTAATACAAAAGACCAAATGCAATTCCCCAAATTAATAAGGGCTCAAAGAATATGCACAGTCTGCAAAAGAATTGCCAACTTTCATTAACCACATGAGTTTATACTTCTGATCATCAATAGCAAAACAACTCTTTTGTTTTACTTCACATTGATGAAATTGGCAAAAATGGTAAAAATTGTCACTTGGGAGAAGGACAAGGTTAAGAGAAGATACCCCTATTAGTCCAACCATTATGGGAATTGATTTGGCGTTCTGTGAATCAAGTCCTTAGATTCCTCATTCTCTTTAACTTAATGATCCCAGTACTAGGCATACACCCAAATAAAAATAATAACTAACATTGATATAGTACTTTCAGGCTTATAAAATACTTCATGTACATTATTTCATTTGACACCAAGGAAGTCAATGACAGAAAGAAATGTTCTATATATAACAAAATATTCAAAGCAGCACTTAATGGTAGCCAACAAAACAGAACAAAATCGAAAAATGGTTGCCTATAAATTAAATAATGGCTAAACAAATTGTGGGATATACATATAGTGGAATATTTTTGCTCATAAGAAAATGACAAATATGAAGGATTGAAAGAACCATTTAAGGTCTAGTAGTACGAGGTACAACATACTAAAGAAAACAGAACTAATAGAACTAATGGCTACAATAATGTAAATGATAAGAAGTTGGCCAACTATGATAAATTGTAATCAATAATCTTATCCTGAAGAAGTAGTTAAAGAAACAAACTTCCCTCCTCTCACTAGAGAGGTGGGAAGAATGGATGAGGAATGTATTGATCACTATCAGACATGGGCTTATGCCATTGACTTTGCTTAAGTTTTTGTCACGGTGGTGGTATAAAAACAAAAGGCAACAAACTAAGTATTAAAAATGGACTTTTGCAGAAGAGAGCAGCTTTGAATCATTACAGGATTGCATCATTTCTCAAGTACAATCCAACCTGAAATCTTCCCCTTCTACAGTTCTATACACAGCTCATTGTCCTTTTGCAGAGCCTCTGAGATATATGTACTGATGCAATAGCATAATGGGCTGCCCATTCTATTGTATGTCATAATGTGGGCAATATGTATGCTTTCTCTAATTGGTTTTTCCTATGTGGGTGGCTAGACTTTTTGAGATGTTGTGAATCTAATTGAGGAAGCCATGTAGTCTTTCCAGATTCAATACAAAGAACACAGTGTCATATGCAAGCAAAATATCTCACAATCTAGAAGAAATCTATCCATTTTGAATTTGCATAGAGCCTCCTCTATGATGGTTGTGAATAGTTTTAGAAAGCATACATCTCCCTGTTTTGTTTTGCTTACTATTCAGGGGACCATTAAACAAAGTTATCTCTAGTTCCATCTATCAAGGAATTTTGTGTGACCTTAACATATGTGTGCAGCTTATTAGAGGAGAATGTTAAAGATTGTGTTTTGCTCCACCAAATAAAACATTTTTGAATGGCCAAAAACAAACAACAACAAAAGCAAAATGAGATCTTGTATTGTATTTCAATAAATTGATGTGATTGTAAAGATGTAGTCTGCTATAGAATAGTATTTGTGATAGCCTATCTTCTATTACAACTCTTCACTTCATCAGTGAAGTTTCACCAATATTCTCTCATATTTTAATCAACTATGCACTCCATTAACATGTAGATTGATTATTCTCATAAGGTATTTCGACAGTTAATAAAGAAGGTATATGAATCAGTTGTTATCAATATCTTCTTGAAACGTAATTTGCCTTAACATCTCCTTTTTTAAAAAAATTGTCTGTCTTTCTTTCAGATTTGTTGAGAATCATTCTCTCAGTGGTTCAACTATGTGTTGCCTCAATCGTAGATCTCCTCTCTGTATGCTTGGCACAGTCCAGGAATTCATTCCATCCTTGTTTTGTTCATAGTAACTTTTCCTTTCTCACATCAGGGATATGATGTTAGAAGTCCAGATGCAGTGATCCCACCATCGTCACTGATAAAGTGAAGAGTTTGTAAAGGAAGTATTGACATTTTCCATTTTTGTCTGTTGTTCTCTTTTCAATTTCATCCTTAAATGGACTTAGGATGAACTAGCTTAATTGGATCTCATGTCAAGCTTTTGGGAAACTCATTTTCTCCTCTGTTGCTTCTCATTTTTAATGAGTAGATAATACTATAATCTTGCACTATTCTCTTCCCATAAGATTTTTAAAAATCAGTTTGTATCCTACACTGGTTTTGTCTTTGGCTGTCGTGTTTCCACTTGGCCAGGAGAGCAAATTTTTGCTACTATAGCTTGTGAACTCTTTGGGCTCCCTCATCGTTAGAAATGCTTTACCCTAATTATATTCCCAAAAGAAATATAGGAGTATGAAGGATGCTTAAGTTTAGAAGAGAAGATAATTGTTTTGTATATGTTGAGCTTGAGATGTCAGTGGCTCATTAAGAAGATTCCTGCCAGCACGTGAAAATGCAGGACTGGGGTTTGTTCAGCAAGATGGTTAAATAGTCATTTCCCTCATACTTTTTTAACCCCACCCTCCAAAATAAATTGCCCACCAGATATAGAGTAACTAAAGCTGCATCTACAAGACAACAGAAACACTTTACAAAGCTTATGTATATGTATGTGTTTACATGTATATGGTTATGTACTTGTGTATATGTGTATATTTTTACATATGTACAGAAATACTTTACAAAGTTTTACATATATATGTATACATGTAAATATGCACATTTATATACACATATATACAATTAGCACCAAGCTAATTAAACACATAGAGCTCCACTTAATGCCCACACTCCATTTCACTCTTCTAACTAGACACGATGAGTACAAATGGCCTTATAGGTTTGTGCTGAAAAGTTTGGCTAGGAAGTTGGTTCCCCCACAGTAGTGACTTAGGCTTAAGTCCTCCCCATCCTTCATACTTGTAAGAGGTGGCAGGCACTGACTCTGCCCATATACCCAAAGTAATAGAAGATTAACTGGTGGGGATGAGAGAGGAAAGATGCAGGCAGCTCAGAGTATCTGTGCCTGAGGAGAGACATTGTCGGCCAACCAGGTTAGGACTAGTCTTCTCATTCTCCTCCCAGGAGTTCACTATGGTTAAGGACCCAGCCTAAACATCCCCACACCTCCACTTGAGAAGACTAAGGACACCCAGCTTCAAGGTCTTTGTCATGTTGGAAAAGGGAGAAGCCAAAGAGTGAGGAGGGAAACCAGTTGCAAAATACTGGGAGTACAAGATAAAAACTAAAACTTTTTTTAAAAGTTTAAGAGAAAGATTCTTAGTAAAATGTAGATCACGAGTACATAAGCAAACAGAAAGGTTTATAGAGGTGAAAACCAGTAAAAACCTAAAGTGAATCCAGAACATTATGACCAAATGTTAAACATACTAAGAAGGCCAATGACCTGAAACTCCCTTTTCCAAAGAGAATTCTGCATGTATATCAGAGATCATAGAACAACACCAAGAAGCTCCATAATAGTTTTCAAAAATGATAAAATTTTTAAAGGAAAAAATTAGAAATGCAACTAAGTCAGAAATCAAAACTCTCAATGAACAATTTAAAAACCATGAACATTAGTATGTAGAACTCAGAAGAGACAATAGACATTTACTCCAAGGAAATGGAAGCTCTGAGAAAAGAGATTACCAACTAGGAACAGAAGAATGTGGAGATGGAAGAAAATTTGACAGAAGAGAAGCAAAAGACAATAATTTAAAAGGAACATGTGAATACTGTACAAGCCAAAGTGTATGACCTTAATAAGAAAAAGAATAATAGCTAACGTTTATATAGCATTATCTATGTGTCAGGCACTATGCTAAGTAATTTGAAATTATTATCCCATTTGATCCTTATAACAATCTTGGGAAGTAGGTGTTTTTATTATCCCCACTTTACAGATGAGGAAATTGGAGCAAACAGATGTTAAGTAACTTGCCCAGGGTCACACAGCTAGGAAGTATTTTGAGGTCACATTTGAACTCAGGTCTTCTTGACTCCAAGCCTGCAAGGATGTTCAGAGATAACTTAAGGATTACAAAACAAATAAAAAATAAATAAGAAAAACAAAAAAAAAATAACTATACTGTAGAAAATAATACAAAAAAACTTCCTATCGTTTTTGAAAACAGACAACAAAGTAATGATTGGCTGGATTCATACATCATTGCCACTGATAAAAACCTACAGAGGTCATGTACAAGGTCCCTCCTATCAAAATGCTCTTCCATGATCCAACGGACACAGGATTTTCCCTACCATTTTGCCATTATACTTAGAATTCTAACAAGTCTTTAAGGCCACAGAATTTTTTTTAGTAGTTTCTTAGTAAAATGCACATTATAATTATTAAAAATGAGAACTCCGGTGGCCCTGAAGTGGACTCCAAGAAAGCTACTACACATTTTAGGTATTTTCTCCACTGATGTGTTTATTTTTACCAGTCAGCCAAAGGATTCAATTCAAAGCAAAGGTTTTTAATATGACCTCATAGTTATAAAAATTATAATGGAACTTCCATCACCACCCATAAATGGATTGTATTTTCCCACAAATTTGCACAAGTTCATTGGGAATAATGAACCATTCAGATCATAAATGGGTTTTAGACATGTGGGAATACATATAGCCAGGGCACCGATGCCAAGTTTAGGGAACATATGTCTAGGACAGACATATAAAGAATCAACTCATGCCTCAGACACTGCTGATATCTTCTAATGATGTCATCCTCTCTGGTGGGCCTTCTCCCCTACTTGACTTTCTTCTCTCCTCCCTGCTTACCAAATGTTGTTTCTACTCCTTACTATTGAGTGTTGCATCTCTATTCCTGCACTGGTAACTAAGGTGGGACTTTCTTACTGTTTTAGAATGATAAATTAGTTAAGTCTCTTTGATTGAGTCTAACTAGGTGCTAAACCCGTAATTACTAGATGCTAAGCCTATGTGGGCATGAAGCCCCCAGGGCCCTAAGGGGAGTTGCTAAGACCAGAGCCAATAGTAGGCACCTAAGTTCTGGTTGCTCAGATGACGTTTGATGATGTCTAAAAACTATATAAAAAGAGAGAACAGAGCTATTTGGTTGAGGCTCTCACTCCTGGAGGAGTGTTGGCATGGGACTCTTGGCAGCCACTCTAAGAGCCTCCTGGCATCAACCCAGATGTTGATGGTTTCTTGGTAACTATGAATTGTATTTGGTCTGTTTATTATGTATCTTTGTAATTTGTTTGTATTTGCTCTGAAGTTCAGGGTGCTGGCTTTTTCCCCTGAACTAAGTGAATGATATTTGTATGTTGGATTGAAATAGGATTGTTAACCCCTCAATGTTGCTTTCCTTAGTAAAGCAGATCAAAAGAACCTGTGCTTGAAGCATTCTTGTTGTTGGGTTTGTGTTGGTCTTTCACCCCCACAGCAGCTGCTAGCCGAATTGTTGCAACAATTCCACACAGTTTTTAGTTATCCCGCTATATTTAGGGTCATCAAATACCCTGTCCAATATTTTCTAGGAATGGTGGAATTACTAAGCAGAGGTCCCTTAGCTTATTCAGGGCTGACTGGCACTGTCTTCTATCACTGGATGCCACAGCTAGTAAGTCTACTTGGGGTATTGGGGTGGGGAGGATAATAATTCTTTTCTGTAAGCTCTCTTAGTCAGTGGTGACGAAGCTTTTCCTTTCAGCTAGACTGCCCATCCAAGGTAATAGATGCCTAAAATAAGCTCATATCTGCCCTTTGGACGGTCCTTTGAGCTACTCTCCACCACTGTTTCCTCTGAATCTCTCAGTTTGAATCTCATCTGACTGATGATTAGAAATCAATTTTTGTTCCTAGTCCTTTATTATGCCTCCATAGCTGAGGCAAACATCTCCAGGTTTCTACTTCCGGAAATGGAAAGGAGCTGAATAAAACCAACACGAGTAAAATGATTTCAACTGTGTTCCATAGACAGCTAGATTGTGCAATAGATAGAGAATCAGGCCTAGAATCAAGTAGTCCTGTGTTCAAATCTGGCCTCAGACATCCTGGGAAAATCACTTAATTTCTCTTTGCTTCAGTTTCTTTAGTTATAAGATAGGGAAAATGACAACACCTACCTCTCAGGGCTTAGCACAGTGCTTAGCACATAGTAGGTGCTATATAAATGATTATCACTTTCCATTCCCTCCTCTATCTGCAGCCTGTGAAGTTGACAATCTGATAATATTGGGAGAAGAATTAAAAAGGTGCCAACTTCTGTCCCATTTCTCTCCAGAAACGACTCACAACCTACTATCTCTCTGCATCTCTCTGCATCTCTCTCTCTCTCTCTCTCTCTCTCTCTCTCTCTCTCTCTCTCTCCCTCTCCCCCTCCCTCTCCCTCCCTCTCTCCCTCCTCACACCTATCATACACACACACACCTCTACATAAGCCATAAGCAAAGGTAAGGGAAAGATACTGTAGCCAAGAGACAAAAGCTTTGGAATTGGGCTCCTGGGGCATGGTTTGCTGGAAAAGAACACGTTCTTTGTATTAGAGTGATCTGAGGAAGTTTGCTTTATCATAAATATAAAGCTCTCCATATGTCAGATGATGGAGTAATGATTATTACTCAATGACAGTTTATCATTTATGATAATAATTTTGACTTTTGAGACATTGAGAAAAAAGAATTCAAGATATTTGCGCAGTTAAATATTCCCTTTTGTGCCTGGCATCCTTGCTGGAGAGCTGTAGAAGTACCTTTAATAATGATGCATTCAGTGAATTAATTCTCTTTGTGCTTTTTTTGTATACAAACCTACCCCACCCCAGCTCTCTCAAAAGCGCCATGACTGCAGAGAGAACACGAATTGTAAAACTCAGTGGTTCCAACTACTATTATATGACAGTTAAAAGTAGGAGAAAAATAGTACCCTGACCTCCTTGATGGTTTCTATCTTGAAGGTCATTGTCATCTTCATAAGCATCAAATATCTACCTATATTATATCATCTTAAATTATAAATCGGTTTGAAATTTAAAGCAATGATATATCAAATAAGGATTCATAAAGCAAGTAAAAATGTATTATTTGAGAAGTGAAATCTTAATTTAACTTACTAAAATAACCAGGTCTTGAATATAGACATCAACTCATTCTGGGTATAGTATGTTGCTATATCAAAGAAAATCTCATAGTAACATGGGTTAATCTTGTCTGATAATGTAAGATGGTCATTTTTAATTCTGCAGAAATTCTTGTGTTAAATGCCTCATAGTCATATAATACAGCACTGGTAGAGTAGATACACATATGTATCTGTGATCTCATTGATTTTGTTTTTCTCTCCAATGGTGCAGATCACTTTTTATCAATTCCTGCCCATCCTGTGTAACTCATCTTCATATCCTCTCCTAAGCATGCCACAAGGGGTCCACCCAAGATCATATAGACCTTCTTTACTTCCTTCCAATGTCATAAAGACACCTGTAGAACATCTGAGTTCACCTGTTATCTCTCCCCCTTGCCACATGACCAGCCTATCTTCTTTTTATATTATACATTTCCCTACTGACATCATTTGCTCCTGTTCTTCTGTGAAGTTCCTTTTTTGTTATATATGCAGCCTACTCATACCTTCCATATGCCTTTTCATTTCCCTCTGCATGAGACTTATTTTCTGTTCTTCAAAGAGTGTTTTGTTCCATGTCTTATAGTCATTTTGGCTGTTGGTACTCTAAATGTGAGCTCCTTGTCCAGTAGTCAACAAGAAAGCCTTCTCTACTTCTCTTGTTTTATCCCAAGTCCGATTTGTCCATTTTTATGTACTGAAGGATACTGTACACATAATTTTGAATATCAGATGTGAAATTTTAAAATTTATATTAATCTTAAATTTCCAATGAGCCTCACAAATTTATATGGGTACTCTTGTGTTTTAACCTTAATAAACATTTCTTTGCTGTACTCATTCTCTATAATTATGTCTTCTACATCATATTTTCATAAAATATGAGAGATGAAGGGGTCCTTAGTGATCCTATTATACAAACCTTCATTTTTCAAAAAAGAAACCCAACCCCCAGAGAGTAAGTCTGAAGTTATGCAAATAGATCATGGCAGAGTCAAGACTAGTACTCAGGTCTCCTGACTCCCAAGGTTCTTTCCATTATACTTACATTGCTTTTTATTTATTCAAAAATCACATGATAAATCAATCTCCTCTAGGGTGAGTGAAAAAATTGTTAGATCAGTTTGTGGGTACAAAATGTGGCATATGATTAAGGCATGCCAAAGAGGGAACTCAGAAGAGAGTCAATTAGTAATCTCTGAAAAGAATTACCATTAAAACTGTAATTGCACCTTTAGGTCTCAATTTCTGGAGATTAAACGGTGTTCTATTTATAAACCATGTGAATAATAACAGAATTGATGCATTATATAAATATAGAAATCAAATTACCATTCCTATTATCACTGCAATCATCCCAAAGAGGAAAGATAACTAAGATATCTCTTTCTTTTCTTTTCATTTTTTTAGATTAAAATCCCCACTAAGGAACCCTAATAAAATTATTCTCAAACAATGATGCGAAAAGCAATTCTAATGCCAAAATTAGTTAACCCCACATTTTCCAAATTAAGCTCTCTATTTTGATGATTTATATTAATAGACTGAGTATCGCAATCATGTAGTCAAAGAGGTCAGTCATTCAATCCATCAACATTGAATAGCAAAGTCAGAAATAGGGGTAAGCAAGGAATGCAGCCATCTACAGCGATACTCAGGAGCTATAATGAGGGACACGGCAAAATGTGCAAAGAGAACATGGAACCAGGAAAGTTACGTACAAGAATATGAACCTGCAGGTCACTTAACTCTGTTTGGACCTCAGTTTCTTCATCCGCAAAACAGAGGGGTTAGATTAGATAATCTTTTCTTTTTAGATGATCTCTAAGGTTCCTTCTAACCTAAAAGGCATCATCCCATGAGATATCCAAAGGGAGTGGTATGGATGCACAGGGATTTTAGATATCAACAACAACCCTCTAGGTTTAAGAGACATATACAGAACATGGAAGGGCAAATACCGAGTATCAGTGCAAAAGAGTCATATGGCTTTTAAAAAATAGTGTCAGGCCCCTAACCCCTGGGACTCACTGACAAAAACTGCCGAGAAAACCAGAAAGCAATTTGGCAGAAAATATATATTGACAACCAACTTGCACTGTATACTAAGACAATTAAATGAATACGTGATTGGTGAACAAATGAAAGGAGAAGGTAAAAAATTACTTTTTGGATCTATGGATAAAGGAGAAATTCATGATGAAAAGGAATGGAGGATCATAGCAGGTAAAATAGATCATTTTGATTATACAAAATTAAAAAGGTTTTACACAAACAAAACTGATGCAGTTAAAATTAGAAGAGAACTAGGTGGCTGGGGAAAATCCTTATAATCAAGTTTTGCTGCTAAGAGTCTTATTTCCACGATGTACAAGGAACTGTTTCAAATGTATAAATAAGACTAACAGCCATTCCTCCAGTAGAAAGATAGTCAAGGGACATGTTTTTCAAAGGAAGAAATTCAAACAATCAATAACCATATAAAATGTTCTAAATCACTATCATTGTGCCATTAGAAAGGATGAGAGAGACAGTTTCAGAGAAACCTAGGAAGACCTACATGAATTGGTACAGATCAAAATGAGCAGAACTAGGAGAATATTTATAAATATTAATATTGTAATGGCACAAAATTGCTATTATTATCTTGTCCTGAATTAATAGAAATATACTTTTAGAATGTCTAAGATGGGTGATAACAGGCCTATTTTACTCTTCATTGGTCAATTCACATCTGGTTAATGGATCCTTTTATCAATGTCCAATTTTCATAGGAAAAGCACAAAATGGTGGAGTGGAATAATGGGTAGCATGCTAACTGTGAAATGAGAAATATCTACTACTTATGTCAATTACATCTAGCCACTGTTTGACCATGGATAAGGTCCTTGGAACCTCAAAATGCTCCCTTAGACTATAAGTTGGGTTGCCATCAACCTTTGTGGCAGTCATTAAAGTCACAGTTACTTGATGTATTGATATATGGATACTGGAACAAACTTGAGCATATTTGGAAGAGGGTAAATTGACAAATGGTTGAAAGAACTGGGGCGCAAAGTCTAGAGAGGTAAAGTCTTGGGGGAAATAATAGTTAAATAGTGGACATTATTTATATGGAAGAGATGTTAAACTTGTTATGTGATTGGCCACAGAGGGAAGAATTAGGACTAATAAGTATGTTACAAGGATGCATATTTGGGATTCAGCATCAAGAGACGTATTTTAACTGAGTTCGCTGCCACTATATGTATTTTTGCAGTGGTTTGATTTTCACCATCTATCAGAGATGTTATAGGGAAGATTCCTGCATGAGGTTGGATCCATCAGGACCCAGCTCCCTTCCCTTCAGGAAGCAGTGGCTATGAGTAGAAGGTACCAGCAGTCAGTTCATTTAAAAAAAATGGTAGAAGGCGTAGGGAAACAATTAGCCCCACATATTTTCTCCATGAGAAACTGTAAATTTTGAGACTTTTTTTTTTTGCTCAAGCTCAGACCCTTTCTTTGACCTACTTGTTATCAAATTTTGATGACCCTTGTTTGATTCTGTCTGCTTGCTCAGATCAGCCTGAGTGGATCACAATAACATAATGACATTCCATTTTGCCTCTGACCTTTTCCAGACATTTTTTATAGTGTGGTCTTTGATTAATCTGCTACTATCTGCTTCTCTTCCTCTTGTGCTGTCCTTTCATGAACTTTGCCTCAATACAAACCTTTCTTTACTACCTCACTCCAGTGCTTACATTCCCTGCTGTTATAAGCCACAAGGTCCACCAGCACTATGGAAATTACTTGGCAGCTCTAAGCCTCCAGTTTTACCCCTGGCCCCAAATTTATGGATAAGACCAGGGAGAAAAGGATGAATAAGAGGTTGGACCATATCAGAGGTCCAGACCAATGAATTGCCAGCTATATTGTGCAGCTTACAGCCCTCAAAGTGATAAAGTAGCCCTTTGACTCTTTACTTAATTGGACTGACAAGTCTGAAAAGAGAAACATTTAGATGGTAGTAGTACAAATAGAAAAGTCTTATAAACTTAAAAAACAAATATACAATATGAGTTTGAGACCATTGGACAACATGATATTTAGATGACTTGTATACAGTAAGGAGTTACTCCAAGTTTATGGGCCTTATATCAACTTCACAAGAATCATCTCCTCCCCTGAACTGACCTAGGGGAACTAGAGCAAACTTACTGTATTTTATATTGGAACTACTATCTATGGCTCCAGGTAGGTGAGCTAAATAAAACTCACTATTCTACCTTATTAAAACTTTAGCATCTACTACCACCTATCATTCTAGCCAGATATTTTCATCTTATGCACAACAATATCATGGTGAGATTATGTTAGATGCTTTGTTAAAATGTTGATAAACTATACAGTGCTCTTGTGACATATCATTCTGATATTATCAAAAACGAAATGAGTTTATTCCAACATGACTTTTTCCTTTTGAAGCAATGTTGTCTCTTTCTTGTTACAACTTCCTTTTCTCTATTTTCACTAATCGTCCATTTAATAATACATTTAAATACTTTATCAAAAGTTGAGCTCATTGGCTGAAGACTGTTTTCTCTCCACCCCCTCCCCCACTTTTTTATTAAATAAGGAAGTATTCCCTTCTCCAAGCCTGTGGTACCTCTCACGTTCTCTATAATCTTTCAAAAATAAATGGCAGGAGCTTAGTGATAACATCTGCCAGTTCTTTCAGTACTCAGGGATACAATTTACCTGGGCCCAGTGACTTGGCTTCTTCAAGGGCAGCTAAATATTTTTGACTCTCTTTTGACTTATGTTGCATTTTGATGCCTTATCAGCCAACACTGCAATGTTCTTTTCAGTACAAAGAATATTATACTTACTAGAGATAAAAGAAGGTAAAGAAGAGTTACATAGAGTTCTTCCTTCTCTTTGTCATCCAGCATCACTGTCCCATAGACTCCAACCGGTGGTCCTAATCAATCTTTGACTCTCTTCTTTATTCTAGTATAGCTTTAGAAATCTGCATTGTTTTGTTGTCCTTAGTATTTGCCAGTCTGCCCTTATTTAGAGATTTAGCACGTTGGATACTATTTTTATAACACCATCTAGCACTTTTGTATTCATCTTACATTTTGTTGTCCATCTTTTGTCCATCTTTCATAAAATATAAGTAGGTCAGTGAGTTCCATATGTATTCACATGACACTCTTTAGATAAGTCTCTCATTCCCCTTCATTGGAATTGTTTCTCAATGTGACTTCAGAGCTTGGTTCTAGTAAGAGGAATTTCTTTGGTGCTAGCAGTGAAGACTTCCTGACTTAGAGGTCATTCAAAAATGGCATATTTGTAAGTTCAGAGTATTTAGATCTGGAAAATACTCTAGTCATAATCTAAGCATCATTTTACATATAAAATAACAGACCCATAAAAGTGAAATGACTTCTCCAAGGTCATAAAGGAAGTAAGTACCAGACCATGGATTTGAACCCAGGTCCTCTGACTGTAATCGAGTCCTGTGTCTATTATACCACAGCTTCCTTTTGAGCATTTGCAAGTTGGTGAAGAGTGCCTTTATTAGGGCTTGGGGAAATTTATAATTAATTTTAAATTAGGAAAACTGATGAAACGGAGAAGTCTGGCTTACTTTTTTCCCTGTAGGTAGAAAATGATATGAAATAAGTTGCATTGACAATTAATAAGGGAAGAAATGCAGCCCAAACTAGAAAGAAAGCAGGAAACTGAGGGGAAATTTATAGTGTTTCTTTGATAAAGGATTCATTTCTCAAATATGTAGGGAACTGAGCCAAATTTATAAAAAAAATAGAGCCATTCTATAATTTGTATATGGTCAAAGGATTAACAGGTAGTTTTCAGAAGAAACAAAAGCCATCAATAGTCATGAAAAATGTTCCAAATCATTAAAAATTAGAGAAATATATGCAACTCTGAAGTACCATTTCATACACACTAGATTGGCTAATATGATAGGAAAGGAAAATGACAAATGCTGTAGAGGATGTGTAAAAATAGCTACACTGATGCATTGCTGGTGGAGTCGTGAACTGGTCCAACCATTCTGGAGAACAATTTGGAAGTATACCCACAGGGCTAGAAAACTGTATACCATTTGACCCAGCAATATCACCTACTATGTCTGTATCCCAAATAGATTAAACAAAAAGGAAAAGGATGCATATGTACAAAAATATTTATAGCAGCTCTTTTTGTGGTGGCAAAGGATTGGAAATTGAAGGGATGCCCATCAAATGGGGAATAGAGGAACAAGTTGTGGTATACAATTGTGATGGAATATTATTGTACTGTAAAAAATGACAAAGGAGATGGTTTCAGAAAAACTTGGGAAGACTTATATGAACTGATGCAAAATGAAGTAAGCAGAACCAGGAGAACATTGTACATAGTAACAGTAATTTTGTAACAATAATCAACTGTGAAAGACCTAGCTACTCTCATCAATACAATGATACATGGCAATTCCAAAAGACTTAAGCTGAAAAATGCTATCCCTTTCCAGAGAGAAAATTGGTGATCTCTGAAATCAGATTGAAGCATGTTTTTTTTTTCTCTTTCCTCATTTTTCTTGCTTTTTAAAAAGCAAAGCAATATGGCTAATATAGAAATATGTTTTGCATGACTTCACATGTATAATGGCTATTGTATTGTTTGCCTTCTCAATAGGTGGAGGAAGAGCTGGAGGGAGGGAAGAAATTTGGAACACAAAATAAAAAATGAATGTAAAAAATTAAAAAAAAACAAATTTTTAAAAAATAATAATTAATCAGGGATGGAGAGGACACAGAGAAGGTTTAGGGATTTCCCGTAAAATTATGAAAATGCCTTAAAAGCAAACCTGTAGTAAGAGATAATGGATTGCTTAGTCTTAAATTGAGACAAGGATTTGAAAGCTTATATAGCCTTGAAGATTTCTTATACAGAGGATACTGGATAATTGTCTTCTATTTCCTCTAAGAAAGGGGTAAAAGAAAATAGATCTAAGTTTCTGGATGAAGAATTTAAGTAAAGTGTGTGACAGAATAGTCTGAGAGTAAGTATTCCTGAACATTCAAATGCTTTGGCCAGAGATACACTGTACTTATCAGGAGGCCTTAATAAAAGTAGTGGCAGAGAAAGAATTTTATTTCTCTCAGACTTTTTTTCTTTAAAAAAAGTGGCACAAAGGATAAGTAGCTGGTATGTCAAAATATATTCCAACCTTCTCCATCCATATGGAAGTTTTCTTCCAACCCTATAGTTATTTAATATGTACTTTCCAAGTCATGCTCAGGACCTGATTGATGACAGAATCACAGACAGTTACAGCAGCCAACATTGCATAGGGTAACTAAAACATTTGCAAAAACTTTGGACATTTATAAGATCACAGTATTATGCAGCTGAAAGACAGTTTACAATTCCATCAGCTCCTCTTGCCCTGAATTCATGTAGATCTGTCTTAAACTATTTTGTTCATAAAGACACTTGGAAAACAAGATTACACAACTCCTTTAGTAAGCCCTTTCTAAAAATAAATAAATAGATGGACACCAAATATTCATCAGAAATAATTGAATTTTTATCAAAAAAGGCTAATACTAAAAATGTAGAATTGAAGAACAACAAAAAAATCCAAAGTCAAAATTTTATGGAATAAAATGTTATTAATTGGAAAGAACTAAAGTGCAATTAAATAAATACTGAGAACAGAAATGGCCTATAGACAGCATTCTTGATAACACTACATGAACGTGGGAGTGACTTTTTCTTGTTTAAAAATCATGCTGACTTTTAGTAGTGGATTCAATAATTATTTCATCACTGCAAGGAAAATGTTTCCAGAATAAAGCATTTGCCATAAATCTTTCCAAGCTACTTATCGCTCAAGGTGTTTATTTTTGAAAAGTGAAACCTGTCACTTCATGACTATGTAAATAAAACAACATGTTCAATGATTTGACAGGCCTGTTGTTGAGTATAAAATCAGACATTATAGTCCAAACAAACTCTAAAAATAGCTGCACAGATGATGCCAGCCTCTGGCTGTATGAGTTATAAAAAGTCACCAGTCATTCCTAGACCAGAAAATATTTTGCAGTCATTTTGAATTTCAACAACTTTTGAATGAAAATCATTAATAACAAAAAAGCATAATGCTCTTGAAGCAGTTTCATCCATACCTTTATATAAGATGCAGATAGCAAATTTCCAAATGTTGGTTGATAAGTAAATTTGAAAAGTGCATCTATTTCACTTGCTTGGACTGCAAGTAAACTGTCCTTTTGCACCTAAAAACAAAAACAATGCAAAGTGGAATATAGATGACTTTCAGCAATTTTGTGATTCTTTTTTTGTTCATTGTAAAGGATGTTTTCAAAGATCAAAATCCATCCCTTCATTAAGTGGTTGAGGTTGTATTATCCAGCAAATTAAATTTGAATATTAACTAATAGGATGACATCAATAGTTCACAGGTACATATTAAAAATAATTTCCAAATATTAAGATAGTCATGGCCTCAACCATTATCTTGTTTTCAAAAAAAAATACAAAGCCTTATACTCAGTCCCTATGAAACTCTTCTCTATTATCTTTGTGGAGCTTTCATTGGCTTTGGGATAGAATATGTATACAACACTTGAAAGGTCAGTGGTTTTGTCAACATGGGTACTCCCTCCATCAACACAGATCATAATCACTTAATTACTAGTTGGATGGTTTTTGAAATTGCTGTGGTCAAAACACTGTATAGTCCTGTGTTCAAACTGGTGACGAACCTTTCCAAACTGAACCTAAACTAGTCCTCATATACAGATACACAATTCACTGCCAGGCCTAAACCTGAAGTAGAACTTTCATTGCAGT
Source organism: Phalanger gymnotis (assembly GCA_028646595.1). Taxonomy (NCBI): domain Eukaryota; kingdom Metazoa; phylum Chordata; class Mammalia; order Diprotodontia; family Phalangeridae; genus Phalanger; species Phalanger gymnotis. The sequence continues at coordinate 200,980,523 of CM053622.1, read as the reverse complement.
GTCACAATGAATTAAAAAAATTTTTAGGTACTTTTCCTTTAAACACTTTCATATACCACATTAGCTCAGTAATCTTCACAAAGCTTCAAATAAAAGTTGCAAGGAATTAGCTAGCTTGTGGACTCCATTTGGCAGAATATTCTGAGGCACAATAACAAAATAAATTCAAATATATTACCATAGTACCCATGTGTCATACACTATATTAAAGGCGGATATAGAAGTAGTTGACATGGTCTCCACTTTCACAGCGCTCATAATCAGTAGGGGGAGACAGAACAATCACATATGAAATTATGATAGCGCAATTATCTTCTAAGCTATGCAGGACTAAAATTAGGGATTCAGAGTGGGGAAAGGGGCATTCTGAACTAAAATAGTTCAGGTAGGTTTCAGGTAGAGATAGAACTTGCATTAAACCTTGAAGGATAGTTAAAGAAGAAATAGGTGATTCACAGGAGAATTTCCTAGCTGCCTGGATCAGCACATGGAAGTGTAAAGAAGTGGGAATGAGCAGGAAATATGCTCGAAACAGCAAGCAAATTAATTAAGCTAAGTAGATACTGCATGCTAGGGAATAGTAGGGAATAAGAAAGTACTTAAGATGAAGGCAGATTCCAAAATTCTTCCACAGAACTCAAAAATATGGGGAATGGAACCATGTGCCTTGGAATTGAGAGTGACCTTAGAGTTCATATAGTCCAGTCTCTTTATTTTATGAATAAAGGCATGAAATAAGATTACACTAATAGCTAATGACTACAACACCAACACACACTGCTTTAAGGTTTGAGTATCAGAGAGGGTGAATGAGCCACTCAAAATCACACAGCTAGTAAGTATCAGAATTGGGATTTGAACCTCAGTTTCTATGCTCCAAGAAAACCATTTTCCCGCTACATAAGGCATACTAGTTTATCTGGGGATATTCCCATTTTAATAGGGAATAAGATTACACATCTTGGATATATAATGGATGTGATAAGGAAAAAAAACTGGAGGCCTAAATATAGCATTATACACATGTATAATGCAGTATGACTGGACTATACTTGCCTCATCAGCACCTATGCCTCTACAGTTGGTTTGCTTCTATTCATCAGTATTTATATTGTGCGCTTCCTGTGTGCACTAAATTATATAAGACATCATGGGAGCACTACAGGGTGTGGTAAGGACCATAGTTCCCCTAAAGCAGTCCTAAATAATGATCCTATTTAGCACTTAATGGATTTTTAAATGAGAAAATAATTCGAGATAACTAAGAATGATAATGGGAAGCATGTTGTTTATAATATTTCAGGGCTTTAAGAACTACTGGATTACAAGTATTAGTGATTAGGGCTGGGTCAGAGAAAGTGATAAAGTCAGAATGAGCTGAGGTAAGTGCATAAGGGAAAGGGGGGCTTTATTGAGGATAATCAAAGAAGAGCTGGGTATATGGGGCAGTGATAATGGGCATGAAAATGGAACTTCTCAACTTATATTCTCAACTTCTATTTTCTGTGCTTAGGAGAATTAGCTTTGGAACAGTTAAGATACAATAAAAATAGATAATGGGGAATTGATACCTAAGCCAAGTGAGGAAATGGCAAGAGAGTACTCAGTAGCCCTCAATGTGATCAGATAAACTACAGTATTGAAAGCATTGGAAAACATGGTTGATAATCTTGGAAAGAACAGGAGATGTGGATGGGCTTAACTTCAACTACATGTAAAATTATAGAATGAATTACTTAAGGGATGGTTTGTGAGTTTTTAAAAATGGAAACACTAAGGGCCAGCATGACTTTATTGAGAATAAATCAAGGGCCAGCTAGGTGGCGCAGTGAATAGAGCACCTGCCCTGGAGTCAGGAGGACCTGAGTTCAAATCCAGTCTTAGACACCTGACACTTACTAGCTGTGTGATGTTGGACAAGTCACTTAACCCAATTGCCTTGCCTTCCCCCCCTCCAAAAAAAGATTAAATCAAGTCAAACTAACTTTATTTCCTTTTTGTGAAGGTTATTAGGCTGATAGATAAGGAATGCTGATTTCAGCAAAGTATTTGCTCTCTTCATACACAAGATGGAGAGAAACATGCTAGATTATAGCACAGTTAGCTGCATTCAGAATTTTCTAAGTGAGTGCACCTAAAGAGTACCACTAATGACTCACTGTCAATTTGGAAGGCATTTTCCAGTGGAATGGTGCAAGGATCTATTCTTGGTTCTCTTTTACTTAACATTTTCATCAGTGATCTTAGATAATGGTGTGATGGTATCCTTCTTAAATTTGAAGATGACTTCAGTTTAACATGTAAGATCACAGAGTAACTAGCCAAATGGATATCAATAGTACAGAAGGGTGGGCTAGATCCAATAATATGGAATTTGGTGGGTTTTGTTGCTGTTGTTGGGAGACCTGAGTTCAAATTTGGTCTCAGACATTTACCAGCTGTGTACCCCTGAGTAAGTCACTTAAACCTGTTTGCCCCAGTTTCCTCATCTGTAAGATGAGCCGGAGAAGGATATGGCAAACCACTCCAGTATTTTTGCCGAGAAAACCCCAAATGGGGGTCAGGAAGAGGCAGACATGACTGAAAAATGACTCAACAACAATAATGAATAGATGACTCATGAAAAAAAGTCTGAGAGTTTCAATTGACTGAAACTTCAACCGTTGTCAACAATATGATATCTCAATAAAACAAAGGTAATAAAATCTTAGGCTAGATGGAGAGCCATCATGTCCGAAACAAGCGAGATGATAGTACCGCTATGCTCTGCCCTGTTAATATTACATCTGGAGTACTGAATTTAGTTCTGGGTTACATATGTTAGGGAGGATATTGATAAATTGGAGGGTAACCAGAAGACAGTGAACAGAATGTTAAAGAATATCAAGATCCTGTCTATGTACATTATTAAAGAACCCTAGATGTTTAGCCTGCAGAAAAGACATTTTGAAAAGGATTGGGATTTTGTGTTATGTTATGTCTTCAGGTATTTGAAAGGCTATCATTTGGAAGAGGAATTATATTCGTTTTTCTTGCCACTAGAGGAGTGAAGTAAGAGAAGCTGCAGAGAAACAAATTTGAGCTTGACATAAGCAGAAGTTTCCAAACAACTTTAGATATCCAAAAGAGAATGAAAATGTTTGAGGAAAATATTAGTCTATGTGAGCTTATCTAGCCAAGAATTAATTTCCATTAATGGGGAATGTTGCATAAAGGATTTTTTAGGTACATATTGGATTAATTGGCCTCTGAGATCCTTTTTCACACTGAGATTCTGATATACCCTGATCCTTAATTAGAAGAGGAAGAACATTTAGGTGAAGTGAACACTTGAGCCAATACTGGTGTATGAATGGCAACCCACTCAGTTTCTAATAATGTTCACTATACAGTATGTGAGAATATAGGGAAATAAATTACTAGGTTAAGGCTTTAGGAAGTGGTACATGACTAGAACAGTGTCTGGCACATATTAGGTGCTTAATTAGTATGGATTGATTAATTAATTGGTTGTCATTTCTCTTTTGCAATTCCCTCTAATTTGCTCTTCATGGTTCTGAAAATTGACCATGTGGCAGAGGCTGTAGGAAACTCAAGTTTCCTTGGGTGTCTGAATATGCATCCATTCCTCTACTACTATAGGACCTCAACACAGAGCAGAAAGGATGTAACAAGGCCCATTCATATGGGCTCACAAGTGCTTTTCTACCTACAATTCATTACTCACGCATTTGACCTCTGGGTTCTCCCTGAGTGCTCTCCTTTCCCAAATGGAGTCTATTGGGAACCTAAAATTGTACCATTCAGATCTGCAATATATGTAAGAGCTCATTAATCACAGCCCCTAAAATACTGATATTTCTGAGCACAAGAAGACTCAAAGTTTTACAAAGTATGAGACTGAAGAATCATCTGAATGCTTCAGCTTCCAAACATCTCATTCTTTCCATGTTCCCACTCAAGGCCCATACTAGGGGTGAACACAATCCCCTGGGGATTGCTACCAGGACAGTTCACTCCTTACAATAACTTACAGAATTTCAGCTTACATTGTCTCATACTTATTATAGAATCATGGATTTGGAGCCCCAAGGGACCTTAGAGGTTCATTTAGTGCTATACTTCTCAGTGTTTTTCAGTCCATCAGATCAATACCAAGATGTTTTAGTTCCCAATAGGGAAAATATTGATAGATATGACCCATGTAAATAAAAGCTATGTGTGTGGGATCCTAAATAATTTTTAAGGATATAAAGGGGTCCTGAGACCAAAAAGTTTCCCTCACTGTACAGATGAAGAAACCAATGGCCAAAGAAGTTAAGTGATGTGGCCATGCTGATACAGCTTGTTAGAGGCAGAAAGAGGATTTTAACTCAGGTCCTCAGGCTTCAAGTCCAGAATTCTTCCCCCTTCAATATATTCATTCTCATTCTCTCTCTCTCTCTCTCTCTCTCTCTCTCTCTCTCTCTCTCTCTCTCTCTCTCTCTCTCTCTCTCTTTCTCTATCTATCTGTCTTTCTATCACAGCATAGAATTATGATTTGCTTTCTCAATTCTCAAGAAAGAGGAACTCAACTTCTCCACTCTTGGTCACAGAACCCAGGAGCTAAATTTCATACTGTTGAGATAAAGAACTATCACGAGTCAAATAAATGTCGTGATGGTCTTTGGTAACCTACAAGTGAGGTTTAGAACTTCAGATACTTGCTTCCATGCAGTCATCTTCCACTCAGGTTCTCAGCCTAATGAGAATGAGACTGAGAGAGGATGATGTCTTAGAGATTTGATGGATAATTTTGTAGCTGATTCTGTATGATTGAATGAAGTCTCCTGATTCTAGGTAAGGGGCATCCAGCAGCGGGTGGCATCTTGCCACTAAACTTGTTGAGGACTTACAACATCTAATCCCATTGCACAGTGTCATGCCACACTCTCTTAGTGTTTGCAGAATTGAATTGAAAAGAATTGAATCAAGGCTTTCCCAAAGGATTCTGGTTGTTTTGCTGAATTTATTTTTTTTAACAGAAGTGGCTACTGTCTAGAAGAGTGAGACTAATGGTAAGAAAACAATGACTTAAAAGAAAGAAATCTATTTGTGCAACTTGCATTATCTTCACGTACTGGTGAGCTTATTAAATAAAAGGAGTTTGAAAATCGCTACTACCCCATGACCTAGTAAGGATCTTTTTATTCTCAGACAAAAATAAATGAATTCACTTACTCATTTTTCTTAACACCTAGAGACATCTCAAATATGAGTGCGCTATGAGATAGCTCTGGGCACAAGGCCAGCATTTCCTGTAATAGTGTGATTAAAGAATAAATAAATGTTGTTCAGTGGTTTTTGTTCATTTCATTTATAGTCAAACTTTGATTAAAGGGAACCCAATTGGAGCAGCTAGGTGTCACAGTGAATAGAGCACCTGCTCTGGAGTCAGGAGGACCTGAGTTCAAAGCCAGCCTCAGACACTTGACACATGAGCCGTGTGACCTTGGACAAGTTGCTTAACCCCAATTGCCTTGCCTTCCCCTCTCCGAAAAAAAAAAGAACTCAACTGACCTGAATCTTCAGGTAATTAGATTTGTTATTTTTGTTCTCTTGCAATTTTAGGTGAAAGAGAAAACTAATAAACACACAAGGTGATATAAGAATAATTTAAAATAAAGTTTTAAAACCACTTCCAAAGTGAGTGTGCATAATTCAACCCAAACTCTGACAACTTCATTTACAAGGGCATACAGTGAGAATCCATTCTCAAAATAATCCACAGGCAGCAAGATGAAGCTTACTCTGTTCAGGTTTCTAAGCCACAAAAGTCAACTGAATAGTGGTTGGAAAAAAAAGTTTTCTTTTTGAACTAAGGAATAGTTCATCAGAATTTAATTCACTAAAGCAAAATTCAAGTACGAACATTCTAATCAAGAATATCTTGTATGTTTAATCTAAAAATTGAGTCAGAACAAACCATATATGAATGGGGCTTGGTGAAATCAAACTGTCATTTGTCAGTCAATCTAATTTAAAGCAACTAGCTTAATAAGATGAGAGTGGATCTTGAGTCAATTAAAGGCATTAAACCAGGTGGGGAAAGCCCTTAATAAATTTGAAAGGAATTAAAGTCATTGGGAGTTGCTGAAGAGACTCAGCTATACTTCATAGGATCAAATAGCAAGTCAGTTTAGAACTCTATCATTCAAGTGGTGAGACAACCTAGAAGAGAGAGAGAGAAGTTTAGCAAACTTCCTGAGATAGGGGTAAAAGAGAAGAACTTCTGTTCTCCCACCCCCCCATCCCTTCCTTAACCAGATATTGACCCTATGAAATTAAAAAGGTTTCTATAAGCAACCAGAATCCCTAGAACAGGAACAGCTGCAGCTGTTGGAAATGTGTACATCACTGCTGGTAGAATTGTGAACTGGTCCAACCATTCTGCAGAACAATGAGGATTTATGCCCAAAGCTGTGCATAGCCTTTGACCCAGAAAAATCACTACTAGGTATGTATTCTAAGGAGATAAAAAGGAAAAGGACATAAATGTACAAAAATATTAATAACTCTTTTTTTGTGGTGGCTAAGAGTTAGAAATTGAGTGCATACCCATCAATTGAGGATTGGCTGAACAAGTTGTGGCATATAATTGTGATGGAATACTATTGTGCTTTAAGAAATGCTGAGCAGAATTGTTTCAAAAAACCTGGGAAGACCCATACGAACTAAGATATCACTGTATATAGTAAATAACAATATTGTAAAGATGATTAACTATGAAAGACTTAGCTACTCTGACCCAAGACAACTCTGAAGGGCTCATTATGAAAAAGGTATCCGCCTCCAAAGAACAGTACAAATTGAAGTGTAATTTTTTTTTCACTTTTGCTTGCTTTTTTTGCCACATGGCTAAAATGGAAATATGCTTTAATGATTTCACTTGTATAAATGATATAATATTTCTTGCTTTCTCCAAGGCTGGAGGGAGGGAGAGAATTTGAAACTCAAAATTTTAAAAAAAGAATGTAAAAAATAATAAATGTCCATATAAATATGCAAATAAATACAATAACATAATAATATATATAATAAAAATAATAAATTGGAAAATAAAAATACTGTCTTAGAGGGAGAAAAGGAAATATTTGCATCAAAGTCCAAGGATAAATTAGGAACACTATTGAAAGGCACATTCAGGATTCTAAAAGGAGCCTAGATGAAAGTTTCACCATACCTGTATTCATGAGGGTACTCAAAGGGGAGGAAAGTACTCCAGCAAAAGGAAGCCACATTACATGTTCTAAGTTTGAGCCTACTTTCCCCAGGACTGTGTATGTACTTGTGGGAGAGTTAACCTCTAGTCTAAGGGAAATGTTTGTACCAATTCTTTTTACTATACTATCTCGGTAAATACCCCTTTCTAAAAAGTCAGTTAAGTCTGATTGGCTAATTAATATGAATTGAACTCAATGAGAAAGCCCATCACTGGGAGCTTATGAGATATAATATTAGAAAATTAGCCCCAATCCTTCAGCTAAATACTTGCTGTGGACATAGCCTGCCAGTCAGTATAAGTAGAGATTGGGAGAGTAAACTGAGAGCTAGTGGGTTCACATATAAATGCATTATTTCATTTTTGGTTTTGATAGGACAATAGATATAATGTGATTTTTGAAGAGAGGGCATTAGTAACTGGGGGCAGGGATTAGGAAGGGCTTCATATAGATGACATTTGAGCTGAGTTGAGGAAAATTAGGAATTCTAAGAGGTGAACATGAAGAGGGAATGTATTACATGTATGAGAGACAACTAGCAAAGGTTATAGTGATGAGAAATGGAATGCTATTGTAGAGTGATGGACAGTAATGTGTAATTAGGCTGGAAAGGAAGATTAGGTCTAGGCTGTGAAGGACTTTAATTGCCAGAGCAGTTTATATATAATCCTAGATAAGGACTCACTGGAAATACTGAGTACAGGAATGATATGGTCAGATCTGAGCTTTGGTAACTGTGAGCAGGGATTAGGAAGGCCTTCATATAGGTGACATTTGAGCTGAGTCTTGAGGCAAACTAGGAATTCCAAGAGGTGGACATGAAGAGGGAGTGTATTACATGTATGAGAGATAACCAGCAATGGTATAGTGTTGAGATGGACTCACGTGGGTCAAAAATTAAGTTAAGGAGACCATATAAGAAGCTACTTCAGTGGTTCCAAGTGAGAAATTATAAAGGCTTGAACTAGGGTGATGGAGAGTGGAGAGAAGGGAAAGAATGTAAGAAAAACATGAAGGAATAGAATAAGTCACCTATAATATTGCAACCTTTCAATGCATAGCTTGGGTCCTGCCTTATTTGGGAGCATACAAGGAGCCTTTTGATAGAGACAGAGAGTAGCTGCACAATTAACATTTCCTTGTTGCTATTGCCTCACGTAAGTTCTCTGAATTACTTTCTTCTTCCTTCTCAGTTGTTCCTCTCATCCCTGTAGAATACTCTGTGGTAGGAAGTACCAACTCGTCTATTTCACAACCCTCCTAACATGTGGATAAACAGGGAACTGTTTTATAGAGCCCTTCAAATCTTTTCTAAACGTGTCTTCAAGTCTATTACCTCATTTCATCCTTTACCTTAATTCCAAAAGTTAAGTATTATTATTTTTATTGTAGAGATGAGGAAATTGAAACAGTGCAGATAAGCGTGTCAGGTTCCGAATTAGGGTACAATTCCGTTTTTCTGACTCAGATATGGCTCTTGCTACTAGACTACCTCAAAGCCATGTATCTTCCATCACTTAACTGACTGTCAACAGCCCCCTGTCCCCACAAAAAAAGAACACATGAGAAGTCATAATTTTTCATAAGACCTAGCTGAAGAACTTCAAGTGTCTTTAGGCCTTAAAAGTCAAGTACATTTTACATACGAGGAATCTAAGGTCTAGAGTTCAAGTGGCTTGTCCAAAGTAAAGCAATTAAATGACGACTCTGGCTCTTCTGACTCCAAATCCATGTTTTCTTCTGCACCAGCCTTTAGTACAGTACCTGGCATACAGTGGGTGTTAAATAAATACCAGTTGACTGATAAGTAATAGTTATAGTATGTTGCCTCCCCAAATGCCCCTGCTGAGATCTACTTTGTAGATAATTGCATATCAGTGCTGAGAAATTCACTATCATACATATAGAATTGTAATTAAGCCAGATATATGTATACACCTCCTCAAATATCTTCACATATACTCAATGTCCTTCACGAATTTTTATTGTTTAGTTGTTTCAATTGTGTCTGACTCTTCATGACCCCATTTGAGGTTTTCTTGGCAAAGAGACTGGAGTGGTTTGCCATTTCTTTCTCCAGCTCATTTTCCAGATGAGGAAACTGAGAAAAACAGCATTAAGTGATTTGGCCAGGGTCACCTAACTAGTAAGTGTCTGAGGTCAGATCTGATCTCAGGAAGAGTAGTCTAAATCCCTGGATTTACTACTCAACACTCTATCTACCGTGTCACCCAATTGCCCCTCACAAATTAACACATGCCTATTACAGACAACTAAGTTAACTATGTAATCATACATTCACATTCCATTTTTACATGTGAATAAAAACAAAACCTTTAAATAATAGAACTATTCTGGAGAATATTTAATTTTTTGAACCAGACCTTTCTTATAGGAAATTCTTATAATAGCATAGTTATATAGCATTTACTATGTGCCAAGCACTATGCTCTTTACAAATATTATTTCATTTTATCCTCACAACAGCACTGAGAGGGAGGCACTATTATTATCCTCATTTCACAGATGCAGAAACTGAGGCAAACAGAGGTTAAGTGACTTGCCCAGGGACAATAAGCCATTAAATATGTGAAGCTGGATTTGAACTTAAGTCTTCTTGACTCCAGGCCTAGCACTCTGAGCTGCCTCAATTCCTAGTGGATAAGCTTGTTCTCCCAATGCAAACCTTCCTCCCTTCCAAACTTTCCTATTACTGTTGAGGGTACTACCATTCTTCTAGTCTTCCCTGGTCACAACCTAGGCTTCACTGCTCAACTCTTTACTATCTTTCAGCCCTGCCTATTTCCAATCCTCTGCCAATGCCTGTTGATTTCACCTTCGTAACATTTTTCAGATAGTCTCACTTTTCTGATACTGCCACCAATGTGGTACAAGCCACATCACCTCAAGCCTGGACTACTGAAATAGTGTGCCGGTTGGTTTGCCTGCAATAAGTCTTTCTCTACTTCAGGCCAATTAGCACTCAACTGTCAAAATGAAGGTCAAACATGTCACACCCCTCCTGAATAAACTCTAGTGGCTCCCTATTACCCCCTGGATCAGATATAAAATCCTTTGGCATTCAAAGCCCTTCATAACTTGTCTCCTCCTCCCTTTCCTTTATTAGTCTTCTTCCATTTTATCCCCCACATACTCTTTGATCCAGTAAAACTGACCTCCTTATGATTCCTCCAATGAGATGCTCCAATTCTGGGCATTTTCACCTACTGTTTTAGAATAATCTCCCTCCTTAGCTCTACTTCCCAGCTTTCCTTTCTTTCTTGAAGTTGTAGCTAAAATCTTACCTTCTACAAGAGGTCTTCCCCCAATCGCACTTAATTCTAGTGCCTTACCTCTGTTGATTATCTCCTAATTATCCTGTATGTAGCTTGTAGTACATATTTGTTTCCATGTTGTTTCCCTCTTATATTGTGAGCTCCTCAAGGACAAAGACTGCTTTTTGTCATTCTTCGTATTCCTGGCACATAGTAGGTACTAAATAAATGTTTATTGGCCAACTGCCTGATTAGCACCTGTACTGCAACTTATAGCCTTAGAGAGTTGCCTAGAGCACTAAAAAGTAAGATGACTTGCCAAGGGTCACTCAGCCAGTAGGTGTCAATAGGCAGACTCTGAACTCAGGTTTTCTGACTCTAGGGCCAGCTCTTTATCCCCTACATCACAGACACAAACACACATTTAAACACATGTATGTATGAGTATATATGTATATATGTGTCTTTTCTATACATATATATATGTACATATATATTCCTATGTAATATATACTACCATGCATATGTGTATGTATGTGTATACACATGCTTATTCCTAGTAGTAATAATGGTTTCTTTTCTATAGACCTTTTCAATTTACAAAAGACCTTTCTTACAATGGCATGTATGGCCAGCTCACTTACTCCAAATGGACAGAAGGGTCTTGCCACCATTTGTGTCCCTATCTCTACTCTGTCAGAAGCTGAGTATTTGAACATGAGCTGCCCAGACCACCAGGAACTAGCCATTACTGAGCCATACATAACATTTGATGGTATTAACACAAAGAAATAAATGCTTTGTAGTGTTGAGATGGAAAGAGCAAAGTGGATGTCAAAAAATGGAATAAGACCCAGAAATTATAGTTGACCCAGGCATATAAGAAAGCCACACTTGAGGCATTAATTAAATTTTTTTTGGAAGAATGTTATCTTTTAAGGTAAAACATGGCAACATTTTAAAATTACATTTAAATTGTACTTAAATGATACCCTTGAAAAGCAAATGTAGCTCCTGAACTGCTAATATACATCCAAGGAATAGCTTATTTGTCTGCCAGGATCGAGCATAGAGTTACTAAAAATACCTTCATTATCTGTACTAGAAGCTCATCTATCACCAATGCTAATTAGAGTGTGACTAAAAACCACCAGGAGTCTGCAGATCCCTCTTTATATTTAAAGACTATAAAGATCAAACTTGCTGCTTATTAAGTAATCTAGGACCCCATTTTCCCCAAATTCTCATTTCCTCAACATGTAATCTCAACCCTCAAAATTCTACCATCACAGAATATACCCTCAGAATTTGGCATAATGAAAGAATATACAATCCCTTAATTCTCCAGAATATTTTGACTCCTGTTCTTTTACTTTCAATGTTTTAGAAATCTTCACCTTTATGTATTTGTGCTCAAATTTCATTTAGCACTTGGAGAAAGAGTAAAATCTAGTAGCCTTCAGAAAGTCCCTTGTTCCAAAGGGGAAAAAAAGGGTGGGGTGACATTGCCAGTATTGATGATATTTGTTCTGTTTTCACTTATATTCAGGTGATTTCCAGGATACCGAATCAAATTGTACTTGTATTTCTGTAGCTTGATCAGGAAAGGGGTATGTGAAAATTCTTTATCTTTGTAATCTTGCCTAATCAATGGTTCATTGAACCTGCCAGATTTTTTTTAAATCCAAGAGCTTTATTGCTACCCACTGATGACACTATCATTAAGAAAAAACTCTGATGCCTTCCTTATACCCTTAAAGATACTTATTGTCTATACCAGGGCTGTCCAACCTTAGGTTTTTATTGAAACAATAGACAATATATATTGATTTGCCATTTTAGTGAGAGCTCCGAGGTAGCTCAGCTTCATTTACTAAAGCATTTATACAAATTTCTATGCTTGTAGGCCGCCGCATAATTGTACTGTGGGCCACATGCAGCCTATTGGCTGCATTTTGGACAGCCCTGGTCTACACTAACTAGGATTTCCAAAATATACTAACTCTCTATCCCTGCTAAAGTTTTATCATAAAGAGCATGTCCCCTATCCACTCTCCAACTTCTCCCAAGTCATTCAATTCATTTAGTATAAAATACATTCTTAGTCATGGGGAAAAAGTTGAAGAAAGGAATACAAAAGAAGTGCAAGTTATTGTCCCTGCTTTTTAGGCATCAATACCTATTTATTATCAACTACGACCATCTACTGGAATAGTGCCCTGGATTTGTCCTAGAATGATGTGGGGCAGAATTATCAAAATAAACATCAAAAATAAAGGACTATCCATAATATAAAACATTTATAAAAAGCATCCTGCTTGTGACAAAACATTAGTGAAGCAGCTCAAGTACTGGTGGGTAGACTGGTAACCCTAATTGGGGTTGGAGGTGTCTCGATTTCTTTTAAAAGTGAAAGTACATAAAGTGAATGCCAAAGATAATCATTTAGAGGAAAACACATAATAAGACAAGATTAAAGAGCACATCTGGAATGGGGAGGGGTGGTCTTATTCACTTTAGTTAATTTATTTATGGTATAGAAATCTCGAGCCCTTTTTAAAAAATAGGCCTGGTTGGCAAACTGCATATTCTTTCTTTGTGTTTATCTTTATCCCTACTCCATTCTCCCAAGGTTCTGTTCAGCCATATAGTCTGTAAGGTCTTCCAAATCATGGGTCCCACAGTAATCATCTCCCCCTCTCTCGAATGAACAGCTCTAATATACATCATAGGCAAGGCCTTGTGAAAGACACAAATAAACATGACAAACTGTCCTCAAATTTACAATTTTACTAGGGGATTAAGATACTACATGTATGTTTGTGTGTCTGTCTGGATATCTCAATATTTGATGGTACGAGGGTTAAATAAAAGTATACAATTTAAGTGCTACAAGAGTTTGGGTAAAAGAGAAATTTTGTTCCCTGGGGTGGTCAGTGAATGCTTTATGAAGCATAGGTGTGGATAAAATTGAGTTAAGTCCTAAAGAATGGGTAGGGTTTGGATAATTGGGAAAGAGAAGGGACATTTAAAACAAGGAAGCAAGAATACATAAAGCATTCAGGCAATAGTGTAAGTAAACTACCATGGAAGATCCAGAAACTTTTTGTAGGAATGGTTAGAGATAAGATTGGAAAGGGCAGTATTATGGCAGACCTTGAATGCCTGGCCAAGAAGTCTTGCTTTTATCCTGTAGGAAGAGGGAGGCCATTAAAATTTTTAAACTTGGGGAAGTGATCAAGAATATATTGTTTTGGGAATCTAAAGCTTGCACTGGTGGGCATAATAGGTCAGAGAAGAAATTGAAGGCAGAGGAAGGAGGCTTTCACAATAAATCACCACAGGAGATCATAAGGCCTTATACTTAGGTATAGGGATGAAAAGGGAGGACCAACAGAACTTGATGAGGGTCGGCACAGGAAAGAAGGAATTAAAAGATTATTTTACATTTTACTCCCGAGTGTGATCTTCTTGAGCAGATCCCCTCCTTCATGGACTTACAAAACAACACACTGTAAAGTCCCCTCAAGAGGCATACAGTCCTCTTATGAAGAAGTAGACCAGCTATTGACAATGTAGGTAGACTGCTAATACCTAAACTACAGCTACACCAGATGGTGTGTCATTGGTTGGAGACCCATTTATAATCATTTGAAGTCATAATTGGAGGGTGCCACACTTATCCTTAAGTCAGAGGAAAACCACTGATAGGCACAGGAAGAAGCAGTTTAGTGACTATGGAGACATCTAAGCCTGAGCATGTCAAAAAGAATTGATGGCGTTAGAATTTAAAACCCTGTTATCATCCAAAACCAAGAAATTCTAAAAGATTTATAGGTTTCTCTAATCCTGAACCAACCGGTTAGTCATCTCTTTATTCCAACTTCTGAGATTTACAAGCAAAGGATTTTATTGATCATTTCTCTTTACCTTAAAAAAGTAGCTTTTAACGCAATTCAAATCAAGAACCATTTATTGAACACCTCCTATGTGCCAGGCACTGTACCAAGCACTGGGGATACAAAGAATGTAAAAAAAAATAGTCCTTGCTCTCAAGGAGTTCCCAGTCTAATGGGGAAGACAACATGCAAATAATTATGTACAAAGGAAATATACGTAGGATAAATTGGAGATAAACTTAGAGGGAATGCATTATTACTAAAAGGGATCAGGAAAAGCTTCTTTCAGAAAGTGGGATTTGATTTTATTTTAATTTGGTGGGATTTTATTTTTACCAGGGAAACCAACAGTGTTCTGTTGTAAATGGTCTATGGCCATTTAGCCAATGGCTAAATTTGGACCACTTTATTGACTTGAGGTATCCAGGTTTGAAGCACTGACCACCGGCTAGAAGAAGATAATACCAAGTGATAAAGAACGTCTGTACCTAAAGATCTGTTGTCCTTGTTTTGCATGATGAGTCTGATGTCTTTTTCTGCCTTCAAAAGGGCAAGCAATGCCCTTCAGAAATCACTTATTTGCTCTTTAAAATGTTGGCATACTTTAAAAAATCAGAGTGCTCTTTCCTAAACTAGTGGTCATAGTTGTTTGAGGTTGGTTTCAGTGGTTGTTCTATATTTTGCTGCTGACAAAAGGGCATAAATCACTTCATTGAGTCCAATGTTAGCTTTTGGGAAGGAGACTACCGCTTCCTGAAGAGGAACTCTTCAAATAGCAACCTGACAGTGCTGAGAATGTTGAGAAGAAAGGATTCTAAATAAAATTCTGTAGTTTTAAGCCTCATGCTCCCTACATTTCTTTTCAAGTATCTTACATCATATCTTCCCCTCAGGGAGGGAAAGACTAATAATAAGCTTTTGAAAGATCTATTATTAAGCCTCAAATACCATTGCAACAAAAATACCCTATTTCTTTATGTGAAGAAAATCGATCTTGATAAAGTTGTATTTGAGTGTGCTGCTTTCTACACAAGGTTTGCAAATGGCTAAGAATGTGGTGGGGTTTGATCCCTCTTGATGTTATGCTAGATTTTCCCTGCAGTTCTATGGTGTTCTGCTGGATAAGGTGAATATGCTCTTCTAGGAAATTTGCTTAAGTTATTATTAAGTGATGGAAGTCTGGAGAGAATCTAATTCAACATAGTGAGGAAAAGACAATAGCTACAGATATGGAGAAACAGACTATTGAAGGGAACTATCTGTTGAGGTACTGTTTCAAGACCAGTCTTGAGCCTAGGAAAGTAGCTATTCCGAAGCCATCAACTTTATATTATAGTCACTCTTAGGAGGTAGCAGCAACAAAACATTATCACAGTTAAGTAGCCCTGACAAGAAGTCACTCTTCAAGGCTTTTTTAGCAACCTGGAATTCAATCCTGGAACTCAATATCTTAGTGATTCTTCTCTCATTGGACCTTTATTTTTAAAATAATTGCATTATTAATTGCATTTATATTCCCTCCTTGTTAAGTTGAATCTCATATTCATTTTTATGCCACTTTATAACTCAAGTCCCAGATATGGGTAAATTTACCACAATGAGGCCACTAACAGGCATGTAAGATAGCACTTCAAGTTGAACATATACGTACAACACAACATTTTCAAATTAGAAGCAATTTGGGATCTATGTTCTAGGTAGGGCTTCTTAACCGGGGGCTTGTGAACTTTGTTCAAAAAATAATTGATAATTGTATTTCAATATAACTGGTTTCCTTTGTAATCCTATGTATTTTATTTTATGCATTTAAAGAACATTATTCTGAGAAAGGGTCTGTAGACTTCACGAGATTGTCAATGGGATCCACGATACAGAACATTATGTTAAAAATCCCTAAGTTCTAAGGTCTGTAGAGATTTCAAAAGCAAAGAGGCACTGATCTTGACTTACTGAATAAGAGACAGAAGCAATGGCAAACCTACAGGATATCATAAAGAACATTCATGATTGAGATTTCCAAAACCAGCTTATGGGGGATAATCTTTCACTCTGATTTCTTATCAGATGTGAAGCCCACACTTTGAGGTCTCGAAAGAATATGGAAAAGGTTTTAAAGGACACAGTTCAAGGAGAATAAAATCACACAAAAACCCCAAGTTATTTAAACTATCTTTATTCCTCTTGCCATGACAGTGTGATCTTCTCAATCTCACTGCAGCTTGACACATTAATCCCAGTTAAATGGGATGACCATTATGAAACAATTAGCTGAAGTCATCAACAGGCACTGTCTGAGACCTAAATTAATACCACTGAACATGGAAAAGTGATGACAGCTTTTTATCTAAGTTACAGGTGAAGGTAGTCTTTTTCTTTTTAAAATCTTGCCACAATTTTTTTCTAATAACACTATTATTAGCAGCATATACCTCAAAAACCCAAGAGGTGAGAGTGCACTTGAAATAAGGATTGTGGGCGGGAGGGAGTACGAGTACTTTGGAAAAATGGAAAAATAGATGTGCTATAATGTAATCATCAGGCCTTTCCACTTCATAGTTAAGGACTTAGGGAGAAGCAGCTCAAGGGAGTTTAGAATAGGAGCCTTAAGAGTTTTTTTCTTATATACACATATATTTACAAAACATTGATTTAAGTTGGCAGATGCAGGGCAGCGGGTTCCTGAGATGCCTGATGATACAATTTCCTGAGATACAATAATAGGTCATTATTGTAATCTTTCCAGGAAATCTGAAAGAATCACAAATGGCTTCTTTAGGAAGTCTTAACATATCATTCCTTTGTGATCCCAGAAATGATTAGAGAAAGTTGGGAGTAAGCTTTTTCTTCTTGGTAAGGTAACAGACTAACTATATTTTCCTTCTCTGCTATTTATATTCATGCAATCAGTACTTTGGATTAGTTTCCGACTTAACACAATGTTGCATTATCCCCACTGGAAAATACTGGGTTAAAGTAGAAGTTACAGATATAGCTAAACGCAATAATTTCCTCTATATCAATTATCAAAAAGGGTTATTGCACTTAGAGACAGTATATTTGCCTTTTTCTGTCAAGTGAGATAAATGTATTGGTAGTGCTTTATAAACTTAAAAGTCATTATCATCATTCTTATCCCCTATGTGGTCAGGACACTTTCAGAGTGAACAATGAGATGTGAGCCAGTTCTATTAATAACAGTGGGGGAATATGCAAAATAATGCTTGAAATTTTTAAGAAGTTAAAAACTTGAATCCTTACCGATAGTTCTTAAAGTAATCTTATAATCAACAAGTCAGTCAGTCAGCATGCATTTGTTAAATGTCTACTATGTGCCAGACACCATGCTAAGCCTTGGTGATACAAAGAAAGGCTCATCAGTTAATGGTGGAGGCAACATGCAAACAACTATGTAAAGACAAGACATGCAGGACAAATTGGAGATAATCAACATAAGACAAGCAATAGCTTCAAAGGAGATCAAGAAAAGTTACTTGCAGAAAGTGGGATTTTAGCTGAGTCTTGAAAGAAACCAAGAAATTAGAAGACAGAGATGAGAAGCAAGACAGTTGCAGATATGGAGGACAGTAAGTTAAAATTGCCTGAAGTCAGGGGAGTGTCTGGTTTGAGAAATAATAAGGAAGTCGACGTCATGGACTTGCAAAGGACATGATTGTGGATGGTTAAATGTAAGCAGTAAGAAGACCCACAAGGTTGGAAGGGTGCAGGTTGTGAAAGCTTTAAAAGCCAACCTGGGGGTAATTGGGAGGCACTCGAGTTGATTCAGTGGGAGGGGTTGGGAGTGACATGGTCAGATTTGTGCTTTGGGAATATCAATTTGACAGCTGAGCAGAGAATATATTGGAGTGTAGGCAAACCGACCAGCAGGCCATTGCAATAGCCTAGACATGAGGTGATAAGGGCCTGCACTAGAGGGGTGGAAATAACGAACGAGAGAAGAGGTGTATAAGAGATGTTGTGAATGTAGAAAACACAGGACTTTGCAACTGACTGGAACCGATGGGGGGGGGGGATGGTGAGAGTAAGGACTCAAAGATGACACCTCGATTGTGAGCATGGGTACCTGGGAGGATGGGGATATCCTCAACAGTAATAGGGAAATTAGGAAGAGGGAAACGTTTGAGTTTAGTATGTCTGAGACATCTAGTCCAAAATGTCCAATAAGGAGCTAGAGATGTGAGACTAGTGGTCAAGAGAGGTAAGGCTGGACAAAATAAATCAGAATCATCTGCATTGAGGTGATAGTTGAACTCGTGGGAGCTAATGAAAAGTGAAATACCTAATGAAACAGTATAGAAGAGGGCCCAGGACAGAGCTTTGGGGGACACCCATGCTTAACAGGCATGACCTCAGTGAATATCAAGCAAAAGAGAATGCACCAGAAAAACCGAGAAGCAGTCAGATAGGTAATAAGAGAATCCGGAGAGCACAGCGTCATGAAAACCAAGAGAGGAGTATTAAAGAAGGTGATCAGCACTGTCAAAGGTGAAGAAAGGTCAAGAAGAATGAGAAGAAAAAGCCAGGGGATTTGGCAATCGAGACCATTCATTGATAACTTTGGAGACACTAGCTTCAGTTGTGTGCTGAGGTTGGAATCTGTATTGCAGAGTTAAGAATGGAGTAAGACAAAAAGAAGTAGAGGCATTGACTGTAGACACCCTTCTCTAGTTTAGCCAGAAAAGGGAGAAGAGATATGATTGTTGCTAGCAGGAAGGAATGGATCAAATGCAAGATTTTTGAGGCTGGGGGATACATGGACATGTTGGTAGGCATTAGGGAAGCAGCTAGCAGACCAGGAGAGACTCAAGATGAATGAGAGTGGGGATGAGAGAGGAGGCAACCTGCTGGCGAACACTGAATTGAATGGGATTATTTGTGCATGCAGAGATCCTTGGCAAGAAGGGGCACTTCTTCATGTGAAACGGGAGTGGAGGAGGAAGAAGTAACATTTTAGTGATGTGACATGGAAGAGAGAAGAGAGCACTCAGTAAATAGCCCTAGTTTTTTTCAGTAAAAGCGTGAGATAAAGTTCTCTCAGCTGAGAGGACGAGGGACAGGAGAGCCATGGGAGGCTTAAGAAGGGATGAAAAGTTTTCAAAGAGCCACTGTGGTGTGGAGGGATAGTTGATTAGAGGCATGAAAAGATTGACTGGCCAGAGAGGACTCAGTTGATACTACGTAACAAATTTGTAGTGAAAAAAGTTTTGTGATTTTATCCAATTTCATTTAGCAATGTGTACGGAGGACTGAAAGAGGTGGATTATGGGTATAATCTGGGGCTGAGGGTTGGCAGGGTAAGATGGGCAGTAAGATAAAAGAGCAGGGGACTAGCGAGAAGAAAATGGAGTAGAACTAAACTGGTTCACCAAAGGGCCAAGATGGCGAAGTGAGAAGAGTCAAGTCAATACAGAGGTGATGGTTTCGGGAAAGAGCTGAAGGGTGGAGGGATTGGAGGTCATGATGTGGACAAAGAATAGATTTTGTTGTTGCGAGGCAGATGGTGATCTGATAAGGGAATTTCAGAGTTCATGAGCCTTGGAGGGTGATAGAAAGATCAAGAATATGACCACTGCTGTGTGCCACTGAGGACTGGAGGAGAAGGTCATGGGAAAGGAATAAATTGAGGATTTGGGTGATTAGGATTATTTGAGGAACTATGAATATGTGAGTTTCAGTCCTCTAATATGAAGGCAGGAGATGGGAAGGAGAAAGAAACTGAAAGTCAGGCATGGAACTCATTGAGAAATTAAGGACAAAATCCTAGACATCTGTAAATAATAACCTGTGGCTAGTAGTATGTGGTAGGCACTAGAACATTTTCTCAATTATAGAGCATTTCAAAGATTATTATTTTTTTTGTTTTTCCTGATTCCTTCCCTCTAAATGAAACCACAGGATCCATCCTTATTCCTATCCTTATACTTAAGATGAAATTCACACTTCTGTAGTTCTTTAGCATTTCCTCTAAATAGTTTGTGTGAGTACTATTATCTTTGATTTTAAAGTGAAGGAAATAGTTCAGAGTGCTCAAGGAGTTTTTTCATGGTCACGCAGTTAGCAGGCCATCATGGAGTTGAGAGTCAAACCTACCTAGAGATGGGGTTTTTCTCTTCTACTCAATGTAATAACTAAATTCAATTTGAAAAGAGAGTTGTCAAGAAGGATGTGCTAGAACAGAGAATGACATAGAGTTGACGGTGTGAAAGAATAAAGGGGGAATAATGTGAGTAGCAAGACCACGTTAATCTAAGAGTGGCAAAAAAGAATCCTCTAAGATATTCCTTAGTGCTTCTGCTTCCTGATAAACCTATTTAAAGTCCACAGTAAATTTCTCTCACTATGCTTGCAAATTTTTAAGAGAACAAGAAGACCTATGCATCTTGTTATATTTCCCCTCTATTCCTGCCCCTTCCTGCCTGCCCCGATCAAATTTAATGTAAGTTTTAGGAAATATTTAAACTGCCACAAAAATGGGATTCTTAAAACTCAGAGAAACTGCTGTCAAGCAATTGAAAAAGACGATCAGAATTTTTCATCTCTGTGCTGTGAATTCTGCGTCTATGAGACCAGGTGATGGCAGGGGTCAGCTTGGCAGCCTGATTTACATGCTGATCTACCCTAGAAGTTATCAGTTAAAATGCTTTATTAAACCACTCAGCTCCTCCTAAGTCTGATTTCAGTTGGAAGTAAGAGTCAGCCTAAAAGCAATGTGGGAGGTTTCTAGAGAGGTTCGATATGGAGAAAAACTTCAACAGGCCATAGGAAGGCATGACTATGGGGGAACAGAGAAGTATCTTGCCTAGGACAGGATGAGCAGCAGAATTTAAAAAGCAGTCATCATTACAGGACAAACGTTTTCTCGGATCTTTAACATAACTGGATGCAATGCTGCTATATGCTTATTCTTGCCAGGGCTACTCTACATCTTAATAATGTACTGACAAGAACGTTTTCTCTCTGAAAGACCCTTTTCTTAAATTACAGCATTTATATTTCAGACTTACTGTTAACATTGTGAAAAAAAGCTTCCTAGTAAAAAGCTAAGGATTGAGCTTGGATGAAAGGAATCATGAATCATACCACCTGAGTATTGGAAGGAACCTCGAAGGTCTGCTAAGTCTTATGTCTCGCTCATCCTTCACGAACAGAGAAATTCTCTTTACACCAACCCTGACAAATGGCAGCATCACCGACTGATCTTGCCATCTCTCCATGGCAAGATCACAGAAAAAAAATCCAGATTGTTAGTGGGAGATTCAAGAAATCTCTTGTATTTATTTTTAAAAATTAGTCTATGTGCCTTGCAGAAGGAAGAACTAGAAATATGTTTTTCTTCCTGAGACATTGTCCAAATTCCACACCAGAAATAGCTTCCAACCTCTCTGTGAAGAAATAAAACTCACAGGAAGTATCATTAATGGCAGAAAAAATGAAATCAGAAAGAATCAGCACAATATGTTTTCTATGTTTTTTTTTTTCCATTTTTCTTCTCCAAACATGAGGAATTAATATGGATGAAAGCTTCTGGAAGAACCAAAACAAAAATAGGTAACCGTAACCTTGCTAATTTCACATTGAAGAAGCATCACAAAGGGATTGTTATTTTGAAAATATTACACAAGAATGCTTTCTTATCTTATACGTATTTTGACTGGAGCCTAAGAACATGACCACAAAAGTCACATAAATAGCTGACTAGAGATTTTGCTTCTTTAAAATCAGGTTCAGGAGATCATGCACTACTCTTGAATAAATAGTCCAGCATGAATGAACTTCACTTTGGAAAGTAGAATATGCATGTGTTGGGGGTTTTCCAATTTAATTAATTTCATGAAGGAGGCACTAATTCAGAGACTGTCAACCAAGTAGTTTGAGGGTGTAAGCCAAAGAAAATTAGAAAAGATGTTTTGTTAAATGACTTCCTTGGTTTTAAAAGCTACACACCTATTAGTGAGTACAGAAACGAATGAAGACAAGAATGCCACAATGGGGTTTAAAAATGGCGACATCTTTATGAGCACAGATGGGACAGATCTCCATGCAGATAATCTTTGGGAGGTATTGTGATGTTTCCCACAGGTCCAGTGCTGATTTACCAGACTAGCATCTTCTATTAGTCACAACTGCATTTATGATGACTCAGTTCCTCAATGGCATTTTCATGGACCAGCAGCTAATCAGCTCTTGATGGTATCTGATCTCTGGAAGGGGTGACAGAAATCCTATCCCTCCACATAATTAACACATATGGCTTAATGCAACTTTTCTTCAAAAGGTGTCCTGCTCTTTGGGCAGGATAATTTAAATTTATGAACACTGGGCAAAGCAGAAAATGAAGGCATGAGGTCAGCACTAGCCACAGGCACAAGAGTAGGTACACTAAGGGAGGGCTCACACTTATAGTCACACAATAGTGAACAATCTATGGAAGCATGTTGAATGCATTGTGTGCAGAGCATATACCACACTTCCATTTGTTTAGTTAGGAAGCTGATGAAAAGTGAAAAGAGTAGACCCTTTCCTTTTTCTGAGGGCCTTCTCACTGCCCCCGAGAAAACTATTCTAGAGCTGCTGCAACTTTCTTCACTCAGCATTGGAAGGTGAGATTCCACGGTAGATTATTTTTTACTTTAGTTAGAGACTACACAGAAAACAAAATGAGTGAGCATGCTTTTGCAGAGCACCTTTAACAAACCTTGCAATGAGAAGAGTATTTTCATGCTTTCCATTCCATTTTCACTCTCTTCCCCCTGCCCCCACCACAATACCTCAAATGGTTTGAGTGCTGCAGTGTGGTCTATTGAAAGACAAGACACCTATATCATGTAGATGAATGAGCCTTTGATGTCATGCAGTTCCTGCCCCGGTATTGAACATACACGATATTAAGATTCTTAGACATAGAACGATACAGTTTTGAATGCATTTACCACTTTTATTTCACTATGCAGAAACGTACATTCACTATGTGTTGTGAT
This sequence comes from Phalanger gymnotis, assembly GCA_028646595.1. Classification (NCBI taxonomy): domain Eukaryota; kingdom Metazoa; phylum Chordata; class Mammalia; order Diprotodontia; family Phalangeridae; genus Phalanger; species Phalanger gymnotis. The sequence continues at coordinate 200,957,091 of CM053622.1, read as the reverse complement.
GCAGTTGACAGTGTGATGGAGAATAGAACTCTTCAATGGATATTTATAACTGAACACTCAATAGTTTACAGTGGAAGTTCTGTACAGTTTAAGGCTTGGCTCTGAACTAGATTATAAATGCTGACCAGGTTTTGAAATGAAACATTTTTTTTCTCAAATAACATAAGGAAAAAAATCAATAAAAAACAATAGGGTTATTACAGAGTAATAATTTTGTAATATAAGGAAAGTACAAGTTTCCCCCAAATAATGACAATTTATATATTTAGGACCTGTGAAGGGCAAACGGAAGCTTTCTGGATTTAATGCAGAACAAGGCATACAACAGAAAGAAAATCAAGTCGAAATACTAAAATCAGGACTACCTCATAAGGTATTAAATCAGATATACAAAGCACATTTGTAAGCATTAAATATTTCCATAGGATTAGGGATTCATCATTTTATAGGGGAATAATAATAATAATAAAACCAGATGAAACGAGAACAAGATTCAAGTTGTTTACTGAATAAACTGTGTTATTGGCACATCTAACGTGTGATAAAACATTATACACCGTACCTATACAGCTTCTAGCATTTGAGGGTAATTTTCATTTAATTCGTAAACAAAAAAGGTTTTGCCATCTAACAAATTATCATTTTGTTTAGACTTTAATAATAAACTGTGAAAGGCATGAATTGTTTATGTGTTACATGAGATCACTGTTTATATTGTTGGTTATGAACGTGCAGGTATAGCTGAAAACTTAGACATTTTGTAAAAATTAAAAATGCTGCTCTTTTGCAATTTTATCGTTGCTTCATGCAATATCGGTTTAGTGATGCTGAATCAGATTGCTCTATTATGGGAAGATCTCTCTGCCAGTGTCTTTATTAACAGTCAAGATCAATTCTTCTGGACTGAAATTTTCCATGGACAGATACAAGTCAGTCAGTCGGGTTAGAACGGGGACTCCATATAGGCTCTGGTGTTCCTAATGGTGTGCATGACTGGATTCATATGCAAGCTAAATTATTCCTGCAGGAAAGAGATTTGATGAGTTAATTATTTATTTGAAGTCATCAGAGTGACTCACTCCAATGAGGGTTGCAAGAGAAATGTCTCTCAGGTTAAACGCTTCCTCTGACAACAGATAACCATATCATTTCAGTACACGTAACTGCTGATGATATGTTTTCTCTGAAAGAATTAATGCAATGCCACCGAAGTGGCCGTACTCACTCCAGAAGGCCTGTTTCCATCGTCCAAAATAAATTAGGAGTCTGAATATAGTGATCTTTAGATTTTTTTTTGAAGCAGGAAAATTTTTTAAAAGAGATGCCACTCATCACACTATGGTTCTTATACCAATGCTAGAGAACATAAATGTACACTTATATTTGTAAGATGTTTTTCCAAAGTCCAGAGACTGTTATCCAAAACAAACTTTACAAGCAGCTCAGCTGTTGCATTCAGCATTCAAAGCAAGGCATTGAGGGCTCTTGCATAGCAGGTTAGTATGCATGACAAATCTGTGCACATACAGAAGATACAGTCTAGTTACGGTGCTCGCCAAAGAAGAGCTAGATCGACATGCCATTTTGAAGAAGAGTCGTTGCAAAAAGGCTGCATTTCTGCCTCATTCTGAGACACAATGCTATACTAGAACATACACATACACAAAGACACAATTCTGAAAAAAAACAAGAGATAGAAGACATCCAAACTGAGAAAAACCTCTCAGGCTTTCAGATATAAACTAAGATACAGCCTGGGCCAGAACCAAAACAAGTTTGGAGGGGAAGTCTACATTCAGGTAATTTTACCATCAAACAGAGAAATGGGACCATTTTGTTACCACAGTATTTACAATATACGATTGCCCCTTTCAGAACAAAGTGGCCTTTGTTCTGATTAGGGGGCATGATAAGAGAAAATTGACTTCGACAGTTCAAATTTTGGCAATGAAAGGAGCGCATCAAAGCATGGTTAACACAGGATGGCCAGCGAGATCACCCAAGCCAAAGCCATTCTCTTCTTAATTCTTTAACTGGCAGTAAAGGCTAAGCCTCAGACTAGGAAGCAAATGTACAGATCTGAAATAAACCAGCACCCCCAAATGATAAGTCCTTCATATGCTTGGTATCCACCATTAGAAATGCCAGTAAGAGAAACAAGAAAAGAGAGGTTCATTAAGGTGAAGAATGAAAGGGAAGTGCCCTGTGCCACATGCCAGCCTAGACGGAGCCTAGGGCAGTCATCTATGCCTCTTACCTGGGGTCAGTCCTCTCCATCTTCTGGTGTGATCTCTGTCTCTTTATGTACCACTACTTTGGTCACTGACATGTCAGGGTGCTGCTCTTTGGCCTCTTTAATTGCCTGAGCCAGCGCCTATCCCCAGGAAACCACAGAAGGGCAAAAACAAAAAGGAGGTGGAACATGCATGATCAGTAGCCAGGTGGAGATTCATGAGATCTTTACACAATTTACAAATGAGGAAAAATGACCTAGATATGAATTATGCCATCATTCTTTGAAAAGTTTAGCCAATATATATATATATATTTTTTCAGAGAACATGCCAGAAGAAATAGTATTGTAACTATTATGGCTATCAAATTTCTTTCTGATCCTCTGCCCAGGTATTGTCTAGTATATACACGCTACCTGGTCATGGTCAATGTCTGCATCTCCCGTGATGACTATTCGCTTTTCAATTCTTGTCTCTGAAATGCCTCCTTTCACAGTCTAAAAGGAACAAAGGCACACTTTATAAATGTGGTCATAAAAAGAATACTCATTTTTTGCAGGGGGAAAAAAAATCTGAAAACGATGAGAGAACAGTTTAACACCGTTTGCTCTTTAAAAAGAGGAGTATCAATGAAAAGATTTTAAAATGTTAGCATTAGAACTGAAGATAAGATGGAGAAAAACTTAAGAGTAGCAAATATTTCATGAACATCTACAACATATAAAGAATGGAACAAAGTACTAAATTCCATGAGGACAGTGTCTGCTTTATGTCTCTTAGCATAGAAGAGACACTCCATGAATATTCACGAAGTGGTAATGCATCTTGTTATCAATAGAGTAGTCTAAAAAGGCCCCAGTACTGTCAGGGGGGAGGGTTCTACACATTGGAGATTTTTAAAAATTCACTGAACTTTAGATTTAAGTTCCATCTTCAAAAAAGCTGGGTTTTTGGTTTGTGTTTTGTTGAGGGGGAGGGGGATGAGCTTTGTCTCTTTCCCACTCCAAGAAATGAAATTTGTTTTTCACTTACTTTGGTGATGTGTGTGGTGGTTGTAGTACTGGTTGTTTCTGACGTGATTGTTTGTGCACTCATCAATACACCTGGCTCAGTATCAGCACTGGAATCAACCTAGCCCACCAAAGGGGAGGGGAGAAAAAACACACCCTAAATTAGTGAAAAATATTTTAAACAATTTTATCTGCACTATTGAAATAAACACTCCTGTCTATATTCAGAAACAACTAGAGATTTAGAGAGCTGAAGAGAGGAAAATTCTTATCTTTTCCCCCATCTTAACACAACAGAGGTTTATTTTTTAGTCTCAAAATATATTGAAGAAAACACACCCTTTGATCCCAAGATCAAAGAGCTTAGTACTAAGGTTTTTAATGGTTTTTGTGTGTCAGACCCCTTTGGCAGTCCATGAAGCCTACATACCCCTTCACAGAATAATGAACCCTACAGACACTTTCACAGAATTATGTTTTTAAGCAGATATAATACACAAGACTACAAAGGAAACTAATTATATTAGTTATCAAATGTTTTAAAGAAAGTTCACAGACCCTAGACTAAAAGCCTTTGATCTAGACCAACATCTCAATTTGATAGATGATGAAACTGATTTAACTCAGGTCTTACTGATGGCAAATGGCACATCTGTGATTTGAACTCCGATTCTCATGTGTAATAGAAAACATACTGGCTTTGGAGTAAGATCTGGGCTCAAATCCTGGCTTTGCTATGCATGAACTGTGTGGCTTTGCATAAGTCACTTGAAATCGATATGCTGGAAATTTTCCAAAGCGGAAGAAGCCTGATGGTGAATGGTTCTGAGTTCTCGTTACATGAGGGTCAATGGAAAGAAGTGGGCATTTTTAGTCTATAGAAGAGAAAACTCAGAGAGCTATCTTCGAGCATTCCAAAAGCTGTTGCGTGGAAGAGGAATTGTTCTATTTGGCCACAAAGGTCAGAACCAATAGCAATGAAATGAAAATTGTGAAGAGGTCAGTTTAAGGTTGATTTCAGGAAAAAATTCCTAACAATTAGAGCTGTCCAAAAGCAGAATGAGCTACCCTCAAGAGGAAGCAGGTTTCTCTTCCTTGAAGGTCTTCAAGCAGAGGCTAGATGACTACTTTCCCATGTGTTAGAGTGGTTTCCATGCCAGTTTCATCATCTATAAAGCAATGGTTGTACTAGATAATTTCTATAGTCTCTTTTCCTATGTAACTTTACAATACTGTAACTCCAAGTCCAGTGCTCAGTGCTGCTATTCGTGTATCCTGTTTGTGAGAACTACACCATGCTGCCTGTGTCGTGCTCAAAGACCTACTTGAGTTACTGATGGACAGACAAATCTAGCTGTTACAGCCCTGGGCTCTATGATCTGCAACAATTACGTTTAATAATAATTTTTAAAAAATTTATCGTTATCATGAATGTATATGTAGAGCCTATATCAGATTGCATGCTGTCTTGGGGAGAGGAGAGGAGAGTACAGAGGGAGGGCGAGAAAATTTGGAGCTCGAAAGCTTATGGAACTGAATGCTGTAAACTAAAAATAAATAAATAAAAGTTTTAAAAATTATCAATATCTATTGATTTGATAAGAGAATGAGGTTTGAGCTTTCCAGCTATCATTAATTGAAAATTAAATTCATCAAAACAGTTCATCTTAAATTCAGGCTAACACAGTAAGACTAAACAAGAAAAAAGTAAGAATGGCTTGGCCTCTACCATGTGTCTTTACCTGTGATGATTCATATGTTATGGTTTTTGTCTCTGTATGAACAACTGGCACTTCCTTAGTTGAAATTTCCAGTTTTATTCCCCCTGGGGAGACGCTGCCAAAACTGATGGTTTCTGTCTTCACAGATGGTGACTGTGTCAATAGGAAACAAGAAGACTGATTATTATAGTTTAGAGACATAATTCTTTTTTTCCTGTTTTTTTTTTTTGAATGATACAAGCATTACATTAGTGTGGAACATATGTATGCTGCATTACATGGGGAGCAAGTAAAACATGAGGCCCACACACATATAGGACAATAGAATCTCCTAGAATTCCTTTTTTTAAAAAATTTTTTTTTGGAGGGGGGAAGGCAGGGCAATTGGGGTTAAGTGACTTGCCCAAGGTCACACAGCTAGTGAATGTGTCAAGTGTCTGAGGCCACACTTGAACTCGGGTCCTTCTGACTTCAGGGCTGGTGCGCTACTCACTGCACCACCTAGCTGCCCCAAATCTCCCAGAATTCTGAGGCATTCTTTACATTTGTTAAAAAGTTCCAGGTGAAGGAATTTGGGGGGAAAAATTTGTAGGGATTTTTTATCTCCTTCCCATCCTAAACTCTCACTGTATAGACTAATAATCCAATCCTGTTTTCTATTAATTTTTCCTTTGGAAGTAGGGTAAGAAATCAACACCCAGTTCATTAATCCCAAAAGGCATTCTTCTTTAGGAGGACAAAGTTGAAGGAATAATTGTTTACTACAGTTTTTGGCATTCAGCATATGGGAACTTACATTTCTTGATTCTTCCAAATAAATGTATAAAAAGGAAAAAAAACTATCAAATCATCTAAATTTTTTTTTGATGGCTCACACCTTCTATCCCCAATTACCAATTTTAAGAATTACAAAAGAGTGAGATGCCATATCTCCTGGAAATCTCTAGGTTACTACTCTTAACACCTGAATTTTCCATAGCACTTTACAAAGGGTTTCCTCACAACGCTCTTGTTATAGGATAGGTAAAGCGATTATCATTGGCTCCGTTTTACTGATGTGGAAACATCTCAGAGTGGTTAAGTGACTGTTCCACAGTTATAGAGCTAGCTAAGTGACTGGGGCAGGACCAGAACCCAGGTCTCCTGACTCTTGAGTCCAGGGTTTTTTCCACATCACCATATTACACGTTGCCAAAGATGGAAACCAGCAACAAGCCCAATAACTGCCATGCAGGAAGGAAATAAGAGGAGAAACAAACTGCACTTTGAAAAGAGAGAGAACCAAACTGAACTCCATGTGCTCATTTAAACTCTCTTGAGGTAACAATTTCAGGTCAGAATCAATTAGTTTGCCTTTAGCATAGAAAGCACAGTCAACCACTAGTTACCTCAAAATGAGGTTTTGATTCCAATGATTCCGAAATGAGGGATCTTGCAGTCTGCTCCTCCTCTTGCTCATGAGAAGCAGTGGCAATCTCTTCCTGTTTGATTACAGCTTTATCAGCCTCCGCCTCCTCCCTTTTCTCCTCTTTAGCCCCCTCAGTCAGAGCAGAACCCGCCTTCCCAGTAATATTAGAAGCCACAGCAGATGCTGCTTGAGCTGCAGCATCCAAATGAGTTCCAGCCAGGTTAGAACCATCCCCACTTGCATGCACATTCATCACATGTCTCTCCTCCACCACCATCGTTTGCTGAACAACCTTCTCCACACTAAGCTGCTGGTGCTGCTCGCTTGACTCTTTCTGTGTTTCACTGGGTTCCACCTTGGCTTCTGTTCTCTGAAGGGAAAAAGATCAAGATGTGAGGATGTCTCTTCAGAAACAAAAAAGAAAGCAGAAACCACTTACCCAGTTGCCTAATGTTTATGTTAAAGGCTGGAAACAGTTATTAAAAAAAAGAATCAACCCCAACTCTCTCGCCTTTCCTCCCCACTTCCAACATCTGTTTTAGCCCCCAACAGAAATCTAGGCTATTACTTCAGAATATGGGCCACAGAAGAACAAAAGGCAATATAAAAAAAACACACACATATTCAAATAAAAATTTTACAGCATATCCACACTGATATCAACAGTCTAGAGCCAGATGCTAAACCAAGTAAAACAAAATACAAATAAATACTGCAGAGATTCACAGTGTGAAAGCTTTATGAACTTTTTTCTGCTTTATTAGAAATGAATAAAAGGCACATTATAGGCATAATAATAATAACATAATGATAGGCATAATAAATACATGCTAGAAAAATAAGCTAAAACATTCTCAAAGTATTTTTAGAGCAAAATAGCTTTCATACATACATACGCATGCACACATGTATGAGTAAGCCACATATATGTCTATACATCTATAGATACATGTATATACACAGATATGTATATATACATATGTGAAAAGTCATGTAGGTATATATTCATATACACACATAAGTGTGTGCACTAAAGCCTTATGTCTGAATGTAAAGAGATACACACATTGAAAGGACAGAAAGCAAGAAACATAAATGTGGACAGCCAGAAAAGCCAAAAAGGAAAGCAAATGGCCACCTGAACCCATTTTTGTGAAGAAGTAGTAACCCCTCCTATGAACTCTGTGGGTTTTCTTGCAGAGTCTATTAAAGTGAAGATATCTGAACCATCCAAGATCTTTTCACCAGTGGGCTTAGTCTGAGTAAACAAAGAAATGTAGAGTCAAACACAGAACAGAACATTCACCCACATACACATTCATACATGTTATTTTAACAAAGCCATAGGCAAGAAGGAAAGGGAGGAAGGAAAGGAAGAATCTAAGAGACTGAGGTCAGGAACAGAAAAGAATGGGAAATAAAACAGCATAAATCTGTAGTGACTCTAAGCTTTTTTTTTCTTTCAAAAAGCAGAGTTATTAGGATTGGGATGGTGCCGGTTTAAGCAGACCTTTCTCTCCCCATTTTCTTTGCAAGCCACAGCAGCAATATTACACTTCAGTTACAGGGAATTTGAAATAAAAGTGCAAGGCTGAATGTCTACAGTGGACTGCCGTCCTTATTTAACGATGAGAAAATAAACAAGCTGGGTTGGCTATTGCCAACATAAAGCCAAGTAGCAAGAGAAACTGAAAGGTTCAGGGTAGAAGGGTATGGCTCCAAAAAAAGCCATGCTTTAATCTTTAAATTACAGGACATATAAGAGTCACTGGTTACCACCACTCGGGATGCAGATGATTCATTGACATAATGAGCGGTGGCAATGGTGAATCCTGGCTCCCGGGAATATCTCCATTCAGATGGGCTTTTCTCTTTGCGAGCAAAGAACCCCGCTTTTAAAGCTTCACTGTCTGGTGCTTGTTCTATTCCAGTAAGTTGTATACTTCCTAGGCCTGTATGGAATTCCAAATCCTTTTCCAACTTCTGGGTTTTCTTCAGACTTTCTTCATCTGGACTCGGCAGTCGGGATTCAGCCTCTTTTATGGGGGCCAGAGATTCTGACAATTTCCTTTTCACGATCTGCACCTCAGGTCCTCTCCTGGCCTTCTCATCTGAGATGGCTTCTAGGACTTCATATTCTGTCATTACGGGAATAATTTTCACAGATTCTGTCATCCCTCTCTCAAATTTCTGAAGGGCTTCAAGCGTGGAGGAGTCCCCTGCCTTTTCACCCTCTTTAGCTTTTCCTGTCATGGTCACAATTTTTCCAGACACAGTATCATAAGATTTTCCTAAAGTGTATGTTTTCTGTTTGCTCTCTTCTTTCCATTGCATTTCCCGTGTTAAGTCATCAAAACTCTGCATTTCAATGGTGCTGGATTTTAACACGTCAGCAGGGATGTCACCAGTTTTGCTGCTCACAGTCACCACTTTGTAAGTGACAATTCTTTTTGAATCGCCATCAACTACCTCAGTGGGTATTTTGTCTACAATAACCCAATCCTCTGTGCCCTATATTTGAAATATAAAAGCTAAATTAGAATGTCTGTTTCTCTGGTTTTTCAAATAAGAATCCTTCAAGAAAACTAGAGGGGCTGTTTGAAGACACATAACTATGCTCACTTATGGGGTACCACAAAATGGCAGGAGGCAACATTGCTATCTGATAGTTTTGGTTGAGAACTCCTTTTGGGTGAAAATTATTAACTGTAAATGACATGCCACTCTTTGATGCACCAGCCTTTAAAGTATGACTAAAGACAGATATGCTTTTTGTGCTAAACAGTAGGGCATTCTAAGGCCCCTGAACACGCTGCATTATTTACAGCTTTTTATATATGCTTTTTAGAGTAGAGAAAATCAAAGGATGTCTTTTCAGTTAAAAACACGCTAGAAAATGTTTCAATGCTTTCTTTTTGCCCCTTTTAAATAATTGCCCAAATCCCAACAAAGTGTGGAAAAAAAAGATGTCATATCCTTAGCTACATCTTTCTGCCTTTGTGGCTTCAAGTTGCAGTCCCAAAGATGTTCTATAATTAAACATTTTCTGTTTTGTACATGGTTGAAATCTCTTATAAATACTGACAATGTGACTTTCAGCTTTTCCCCATTTTTGGTTAATACATGGTCCACTGCTCATTTTTCATCTGTTCTCCTCAGCTTTCTAAAGAAGCCAAATCTCTTTAAGATAAATCTCTCTTGGAAAGCAGAGGACTAACAGGATGTGATGAGACAACTAAATAACTTTATAGGTAGTATCCTATTAAATAAGGCATCTAATTTCACATTTGCCACAGGCCAACCCTGAACCTAGGTATTTGTTAAAATATAAATGTGTGTATGTGTGCATGTATACATAAGAATCATCCTTATCTATGTGTTGGTAATGATTTAAGGAATTGAAAAATAACCTCTAGGGTTGATGGGACAGTTTTCTGCAAAATGATCTGACGAGAAGAAACCATAGTGCCAGCTGAATCTCTTTCCTGCAGCTTCTTTAATTCCTTTGGCTAATGGAAAAACCAATAAGAATTCAGAACTTTCATTATCAATCAAGATCATCTGAGTTAATGGAATCGCATAAAAGAAATATGCATCAGTCACAGGAGAAGGTAAAGGTTTTCAAAGAGAAAGGGACTGGAAAAAAATACATGCTTGGTACATCAAAAACATAAATATATACTCACCTGAGGGCAGAAGTCATCAAGAAAGAAAAGATTGGCATTTGCCAGTCACAACAGTTAGAGGCTACCCTAACTCCCCTCCCCCAGGTTCCAAACAGAAAATAGCACACCTACCTTCATTTTAAAATATGGTAACTGCTATAAGGGAAATGAAAACTAAAGACTAATTCTAATGAAACTTATGTGTGCCAAAGCAATTCCATCTTGAAAATTCCTGTATGTTTGTTTTTTACCTGAGACTCAAGGAATGAAGAACTTCCCTGCTGCAAAAATATAATTTTTTCAGATATTTCTCTTTCTTCTTTGGTCTGTTTGAATAAAGGGGGTTGGGTTGGAGAGGGGAAAGTAGACAGTTTCCAAAAAAGGAAAGTTAGGAAGAGAATTCTTATATTTTGCAATATAAATGCTTATCTAGTATTCATGCATTTTTCCAGCAGAAGCAGATTATTTATCGTGTTAATTGATCTGAAGAACCAAAGAGAAAATAAAAAAAAATTTGATGGTAATGTCCAAGTAAATAGCTTTGTTCTTGTTCCTTTGATGGAACAGTAAGTACATATACTTTTTACCTTCAAGCCTTTCCCCACTCCCCTCACTTCTACCTTGGTGAATGTACAACTAGTTCTCTGCCATTTTAAATAGCATTTGGATATTAATTTTACAAAAGGTAGTTACCAGAAAAGCCACTAAGTTAGCACAGAAAGAAAAATGTCCAAAGTGGAGGAATATTTTTTTTTAAAAATTAACGAGCATTAATTTCCTCAGCTCTACTTGTTAAGCCAGTTTACTTGTTGCCAGACAGAATATTTGTATCCAGAGAAGCAGTTTTATGTCATTAATTTTTAACAACAACAACAAAAATTATACCTTTCTTCCTATCTTTACTTTCCCACAAAGATTTAAACCAAATCCTTGAAGCTGACAAGGCTTATTTGCTCTTTTAATGATATAGTGAAAATTGTGTTTTCTGCTAATTCAAAGACTTCTTGGACAAAGACTAGCAGACAGTAATTGCTCAAATATGGTAATCTTAGAAAAGAGATAAGTTATTTTGTGAACTAGTTTATAATTACATTTTCTAAGAAGATTTCTAGTCCTTCTATTTGGGGATTATTTTATGTTAAAAAGGATGAAAAGCAAACATTTAACCTGGATTTTGTTATCTAGTCAATCAATGTCTCCTTATCTAACACAAATTATAAAACATTGAGGAGAGGTCAAAATGAAATACATTTTTTTTTTCAGAATTAAGATGGTCGGCACTGAAAGGGAGTTTTAAAAACATCACTTCCCACTCACTGAAATGACTATGATGGCTAAAAATGAAGGTAAACATGGTCCTCAGGAAATCCTGGTATTTACCATTAGGTAATGTCAGCATAGACCACTCGTTAATCTAAATGTATATGTTTTTATGTGTGAGTGCATGCATATATATATATATATATATATATATATATATATATATATATATACATACATACATACATATATACACACACACACATATATGTATGTATATATGTATATGTGTATATGTATATATGTATACATATACACATACGTGTATATGTGTAGTAAGTTGGAGTAAAAAGTCTAGATTTTAAAATATGAACTCAAATACAATCAAATTAATTACCCAAGATAATGGGAGAAGAGATGAAGATAGAATTTCCTCGTTGCTGTTGTTGTTTTTTAAATAAAGCAGACGAGCTCAAACATTTATTTTGAGTCCTTAGTATGGTCAATTTAATTCAACAAACATTTATTAAACACCTATGTGCAGAGTATTTTGTTAGGTAGTAGGGGAGTTATAAAATTTAGATAAAATGTAATGAAAAGTGAAAAGCTGCAAGTCTAGCTGCAATTTCTGATACATACATGCACAATTATAGTGCAAAATGCATGTCAGAGAGTGCAGAGAAAGCTCTGTGTGAGCTACAAGAGATTTTAAAAAAAAGTCATTACAAATGGGTGGTATGTGTGCTTAGGAATGGAAGGGGGATCAGGAAAGGCTTCACTGAGGAGGCCATTTGAGTTTGTCAGGTACATATTTCAATCCTGTCAGTCACTCATATGTGTATTCCTATTCAATTATAGCCAATCCCTTCATACTTGCAGCCTAATTTTCAGCGGTTTAGGAGCAGGTTCAGTAATTTGGGAGTCATGACTTGTGGTTGTAATAGAAATTAATTAGTCAGTAACCTATTCATAGATGATTAATAGAAGAACTGGAATTTAAGAATACTTTTAAGGACCAAGTTGCTCTTGTGAATTGACATATCTGCTCCTTCTGATAAAGGGTTGTCTGTAGAAGACTAGGTCCTCATTTATAACTAGATAGAAGTTCAAAGGCTATGACAGAACAATACAATCAACCTTGTATTGTCCAAGAATGGAGTGAATTAACTATGTTAAGCCTACCCAGTAGTGAGAAGATTCTAATGAGATCTGCTGTTATGGGCAAGCCAAAAGAGGGCTGAGCTGTGAGGTCTCTGGAACTAAATATAATGGCATAAATGACTATAAATTCCTCGACAGTAAGGATTGTTTAATTTTTTTAATTTGTATTCCCAAGTGCCTAGCCCAGTGCCTGGCACATAGTAGGCATTTAATAAATACCTGAGGGTTGATTGATACATATGCAGAGCCAGACCTAGGAAAAATGGAGAGAAACTCTATCCCTAATCCTTTTATTTGTATTTCACAACCTCCTCTTTCAATAATCTTCTACCTATTCTGTCCTTTCTAAACTTGGTAACTATTCTGAATTTTGTTCCAAAGGGGCTTGCTTTCTTGGCTAGACTTCAACTTTGAAAGTGTTTCCTGTGAAAGTTTAATCTAATAATAGGTTAAGGTATATTGCTCTCTAAAGGGACTTGCCATTTTAAGAAGTCTAAAAGGAATAAATCTTTAGTGGAATTTCCGACATTGTAAAAAGTGGTAGGAGAGCTATTTTTGGGTACAGGTCCCTGAGCTGAGAATCTCTTCAAATCCTGCCTGGTCCAGGTGATAGGTATCCCTCTACCTATTCATAAGGCTAGCCTCCTTTGTGTATGTATGTTTAACTTTACTCTAAAACAAATGTTTTCTGTATTACCAATGGTCTTATATTATCTATGCTGCCTTTCTGCTATCAATAAAAACATTTACGACTTGACTACATGATATACTGCTGGCAAAATGAAACTAGGCTTTATAAAATTTAAATGAATGAAATTAGCAAATAAATGCACATGTTACATGTTAGCAAAATGGACTCAATCCCATTAGCTCATTATAAATATTTCAATTTCCTTTCCCCTTTTCAATTCGTCATAAATTGGTAGTGTTTAGTAAAACAACTGGGGTTCATTAAGATGCAGTTCAAATAGATAAAACAAAAAAGAAGAATGTCACACTAAAAATCATCAGCTTTTCTTTAGTTTTTAAGAAATGCCATCTTATCAGAGATTTTAACAAAGGGAACAGCCAAAGAGACATAATCAGTCCTTGAGCCCAAGTTCCGTTGGCATTTTGACAAGACTGGTACTGGTATTTTTTTAGAATAGAGAGGAAGAGGAGAGAAATCCCATCATCTAAAAGTTAAATGAGGGATTTTATTTCTTAATTTAAAAGTAAGCAAAATTAATCAGTATGATATTTGAGACTTAATAGTCCTGATTCCCAATCTGAACATGCTTTGTCATAAAAATGAATTGTTTGTAAACCAATGTGTTTTATTTGCTGATATTTCAGAGGGCAAAATTATCTCATGATTTTTAAAAAGCACAGAGCAAGATATATAAAAAGCAGTTTAATGATGAGTATGGGTAAACAATTTTAACACATGAACTTTTAATCTGTTTATGGTGCTATCAGTTGGTCAAATCCTCACATCTAGACTTGGCTGTCATCACATTATCCTGACAAAATTGTGCAACTGGAGGACCCTAAAGAGTTCATTCTGATTTCTTGTGCCTAGAGATCAAACCTTGAAATTCTCAGAGACCCAAACAGGAGATCCACAATCACCCACGAGAACCTGTTCTTATACTGTGGAATTATTACAATCTAGAAACTCTTCTTCAGAATATCCAAGCATCTATAAAAATTGAAACCCATTTTTCTCTCCTCTTTCTTGTAGGGATGGAGAGAAATTCTGCCTATTACAGCCCTTCACATGCTTTTTTTTTTTTAAAGGATAATAAATTACATAAGGAATAGAAGAGACTTTAAAAATCTCTCCACTTACTCTCCTAATTCTAGCCAAAGCTCTCTCAGACGGAAGGATTATAATCTTGAGCTTAAATATCAGCAAGCATAGAACCTATTATTGCTCTTGATAATTTAATACTGGGTCTTCCAAGAAATTTCTGGCTTTCAGATTATGTCAAATAAAAAATATGTTAAAATAACAATAGCTGTGGGACAGTGGTAAGACCTTGGGAGCCTGAAAGCTTTGATTATGTTTGACATATGGGATGACCTTGATAATGCAAATATAGTTGTATTCAAAAGTACATTAATTTAAAAGAAGGTTAATTTTTAAAAAATCTTATTTGAGGCTCGTTTTTTTTTTTTTTAAATAGAATGAGTACATGGTAGAGCAGGTGCTTTGATAATCCTACAATGGTAATTCATATTTCTATAGCATCTCAAGGTTTACAGTGTTTACCCTCTGTAACATGAATATGTAATGACCTTTTAGATTAAGAGCAGTAGTGACATAGCTTCCTTACTTTTCAGAAAGGATAAAAACTTTTAAATGCAGGGATATTGGGTCCTGGAACCACTCTTATTAAACCAAGACCAAATATACAGAAATTGAATCTGGGATTGTAGTTGTTCAATTGTGTTCCCCATTTGGGGTTTTTTTGGGGAAAGGTATGGGAGTGGTTTGCCACTTCCTTCTCCAGCTCACTTTCCAGATGAGGAAACTGAAGCAGTGTTAAGTGACTTGCCCAGGGTCACACAGCTAGTAAGTATCTGAGGCCAGATTTGAACTCAGGAAGATGAGTTTTCCTGACTTCAGGCCCAACATTCTATCCACTTTGTCACCTAGCTGCTCCAGTTGAGAATCTACTGAACTACTATTCTTTACTAAACTCTATAGGAAGGATCAATAGGCTACAAATTAAAAACTTTTTAGAAGATGATTTTAAAAGCTTAAGAGTTTTCCTGATCTTTTCTGCTTCCTGTAGCTGAGCACTCCTTCACAGTAAAGCAATTTATTAAAAACAAGTTAAATCAATGTAAAAATCTTTCTTTTAGAAATACAGTAAGAATAAAAAGAAAGGACTAAATACACAGGAATAATTTGTTGCATGTTAAACTTCTATGTAGAAGCAAAAGTTATTATTCATTCAAGGATTCCAAAATCCTTCCTATGCACTCTGAGGGACCTGTGAGATGAAAGATTAATTTCTTTTACAAATAGATTATATTCCTCTCTTCAAAAATTGATTTTGGACTGATTTCCCAGCACAACCTTGAAATAGACGTCTGCAATAGAACACTGGCTAGAGATCACTGAAACCACATAGCTTTTTCAGCATCCCAGATCAAGGCTCTAAGGAAGGCAGAGTAGTCCAGTAGAAAGAATATTGTCTCTGGAGTCAAAGGACCCTGGTTCAAATCCTGCCCCTGATACTTAAGACTTATGTGACTTTGGGCAGATAGCAACTCCTATGGGAGTTTCTTCATGTAGAAAATGAAGTGGCTGAACTAGATGGCCTCTGAGTTCTCTTTCTCCTCTAGGACTATGATCTAATGATGCTCTCATAGAAAGCTATCAGATCCTTCTATTGGCTTCCTCTTATGTTACTTCACATCGCATGTCCCTTAAACAACTGAAGAAAAAGACTCAAGAGTTTGAGAGAATTCCTTAGCTACAAGAAGCTTAAATCATGCAGAAAGAAAACTAGGATCTCACATCACACTCTAACTTTCTGATTTCTCCTTTTAATTAATTTCTCCTTTTAATTTAATTAAAAGGAATTTAAAGGGTTTCTTCAAGTTCTTACTCTTCTTTGGTAGTTTATAGTCCATCCAGCTTTTATTATGCCTAATTTTTAATACATACTATCTTTTATTTTGTTATTCTGCCCTCCACATACTACCTGGTGCCAAAGCAAAATATGAATTAATGAGATAGCTAATCCTCTGGAAGCATCACATGTTGAAAAGCCTTTTGTGAGGCTGTTTTCAATTTATGCAACAGTCAGCAGGTGAAATCAGCTCAGTCAGCCTATGCTCAGACCCTGCTTAAATCTCTTTCCACATTGCAGAAGAACAAATAAGTGGAAGCAAAGGAGGCATGAAAGGATGACACTTCCAACATGAAGATGAATCACTGACCTCTTCAGGCACAAGTGGTTCAATCATTGGGGCATCTTCCTGTCTCATAGCGAGCCGCACTGGAGATGTGGAAAGTCTCTTTTCCCATTCATTAGTCACAGCAGTTTCTGTGGAAGTTTCTAAAAAGGTTCTTTTCAGCTCACTAATGTTGGTCTGATGTTTCATCAGTTCTTCCTGATTTTTATCTAACTCCTATATGCAAAAAGCAAACAAAGAGAAACCAAAACCCAACACATTACACCCGATTCTCTCTTTTCCCCTGCCTGTTCATAAAAATAAGCATTCAAATGACAATCTGGTTAGTATAGAATAATTTTCAAGTAGCACTCTTAGGCATCAGGTTTCATGACACTGCCACACACACTGGTGAAAATGTGGTATTTTTAAAGGCAATGACAGAAGAAATCTACTTCAGATGAAATAAAAATCAAAATATCTAAAAGGTAAATTGTGAAGAGCTAAGATCGCAAATAATCAGAGAATTCAAACATATGCACACACATATTAAAAAAAAAAAGAAGGCATCTAGCTCTAATACAGGATAAAGTAGGTCACAGGAAGCTGAAGAGGTATACCCAATTTATTAGCAGGTGGAAGAACACATCTCATGCACCATAGTGAGAGTCCACAGGTCGACCACTGAGAATCACCACACACATACATGCACTGGTATATACCAATACCAACCTCTAACATTAGATTACTATGTTTGATATACACATTTTCACCCTTTATTCGCTTAATCAGACTATTCTGAAAAAAGTGGAGAAGAAAGGGAAAGGTAAGGGACATGGTAGTTAAAGGGAACAAATGTCATCATCCTACATACTGTATCAATAACAGCTAACTAACTACATGGCATGCTGAGAGATTTGACCACCACATCTTAGAGTACACATTCACTTTTTCAATTCTACCTGTGCCTTGAGGTCTGCATCTTCCTCCTGATCCGACTGTCAGCATCAAGAAAAAGTGGAAAATAAAGTCTTACCAAGACAAATCATTCCAAGACCGAAACAGATGAGCTGCACATTCCTGCTCCGTAGTTCTACTGTAGACTTCACGTCATGAAAGACTCACACACACACACGCATTAAGAGAGTGACTAGGAAAGAGAGAATGACGGCTTCCATCTCTTCTAAGCATGCTTTTGAAACATCAATATCTTGATTTCCGAGTGGGATAAATAGCTACTTGTACAGTTAAGGCTAAGAACAAGGACCTGAAAGGTTGTAGCCCATAAGAGTTGAGGATGAACCTTTGAAGCACACTGAATGGCTTCTGTAGGTACTGGTTCACTATCATTTGATGTGTCACTAATGAAATGACAGCAGAGCTAAACCAGGCTTATGTTCAAGAATCATATCACCATGGGAAGATTAGGAAGGCTCACATCACCCTAGGAAGTCAGAACTGTGGAGAATAGGTTTAAAATTCAAAGTGACCGAATACATCAATTTATAAGATGAAACTAATATAAATTACACAAAAGATAGGCAATGAAAATTATGAGTATGATTATATACATTCATATACAATGAGAGGATACTGAATTGGTGGTGGATCACAAGTTTGAAGATGGGTCAGAAAAAGGACAGTATTCATTTGTATGTCCTTACATACATCATTTAACTTCTCTGCATCTGAGTTTCCTTATCGATAACAGACTGTAATCCCCATACCACCCGACCCATACGATTTGAAAGAGTTTATGCAAATGTTTTCTGTAAGATGGGGATAATAATATCCATAGTATCTACCACTTAGGGATTTAGAGAAGATAAAATGATAGATGTAAAGTACTTTGTAAACCTTAAAGAGTCCTTTATGTGTCAATATTTATGATGACAAATCAATCAGCAAGCATTTAGTAAGCACCTACTATGTGCCTACCCCTGGAGATATAAAGACAAATGAAGTAGCCCTAACATCAAGGTGACTATGATGCAGATTAAATTAAAGCTAAAAGTACTATGCATATAGGCTGTACACACACATGCATATACATATATGTGTATGTAGATGTTGGTATAATACATTAACCAAGAAATAATATTATAGTATTTCAATACATTTGATAATTTTTAAAAAATTCTAAAAATCATATAGAAAAATCTCCCCCAATCTGTATGCTAATTTTACTGTAATATTTCTAATTTTAATCTTAACTATAATTTTCAAACATTCAAGTTTCATATGTGGATATTTCTTGGTTTCTCAACAACTATCCACATTTATATGGTGCTTTAAGGTTTACAGGTTTCTTTCCTCACAACCATCCTCTGTGGTAGGTAGTATACTAATACTCTTTTTACAGATAAGGAAAAGAGGCTCTGAGTGGTTAAATGATTTTTTTCATGGTCATGACCAGTAAATCTCTTTTTCTACTCTCCAGAATTGCCTTTCTGCAATCGGTGTTATTTCCAAAGCAGCCAACTAAAATCACATCTTGAGCTGGCTAACCACATTATCAACAGTGACTTTCAGATATTATTTAGAATAGTTCCGGATTCCTCTAAAGATCAATAAATTGCACAAATGTACCAATGAGATTTTTTTAAATTAATAACTGAATTTACTTATATATAGATATCTAATTATTTCTTGACAAGGCATTCATGAGTAAAAACCAAATCTGTCATGTTAAAAGAATGTTTTAATAAATTACCAGAAAAGGAAATGTTCCATTATGAGAGTGTAATGCCATTTAAATGGAAAATATTAATTCTGGAAATGAAAGTTTGTTCTTTTTGATTACCATATTCTACCAGGTAAAGAAAATATGAATGATGTACATGGGGTGTTTAGGGTTTGTTTTGTTTTTTTTTTAAAGAGCTTTATTCCAAAATGTATGCTGAGTAAAAAAAAGGAAGAACTACTGACATGGACTTCTAGGCAGTAAAATTCTTAGCATAAATTGTCAATCTCCATATACGGCTGGAATATACCTTTTTCCCCCTTGTAAGCAAATGACTTTGGTATAGGCTCATTTTTTTTTTAAATAGATTTTATGATTTGAAAAAGGAAAGAAAGGAAGCATCATGTAGTTCTGTAAGGGCAAAAATTGGATGGGGTGAAAGATGATAGAAGGAAACTACCATGACTGCTCTTTTTATTAGCTATCATACATAAACTTTTTATGATTTTTGTACTTGATTAATAATTACTTTCAAATCTTAAGTCTTCTGACTCTGGTGAAAATTAATTTCATTTATAGGCAAGGTAGTGTAAAATAAGCGTGATGTCCAAAGTATTCATTACAGGCAGAGTTATATGTTACACTTCCTTGGCTGACAACTGTACACCATATGTGCTTTTAGTTATTATACCAACCTCAGTGGCAGTGGTTTCACCATCAGCTGCAGTATCCGTCTGTTCACTGTCAGTCTATTGATTACACAAGTAATCAAGGTCCAGAAGGTAGGCAGGAATAGAAAATAAACACATTCTGTCAAACAGGGCAGGTCACAGCTCAAATAGGTCCATCTCTATGACTGGGACCTGCAACACACTACACCTTCCCAACAGTATGCAGCTTTAAGCAAGAGCAAAAGAAAAACCATAACTAGGTTTGATCAACACAACAGACTCAGAGGAAGACTCAAGGTCGACAGAGCATGATGCTTTATTGTAGTGACTATTTCAGCCAATCTGAACTGTCTGGGAAAAGAGTCTAATGGGTTTTTATCTTGGAGAAAGTAGGTTTGTTGCCTTTTCCCTCCCATTTTTTTTTTAACTAAACCCTTAATAAATCTATTAAATATTTCTGTTTAATGTATTAAAAGTTGCTTTTCATATTTAACTTACTTGGAGTTGAGAGGTGAAATTTGTTATGAAATATTTTTAAAAAGCTACTATAATAGTCGCCTGACTTTCAGCCCCTTATTTAGACAGATTTAATTATTTACATTGTTTATGAACCATTAGGCTGTCTGCATTACCAATTACTTCCTACAGGCAGATCAAAGTAACTCAATAGCATACATAGCATCCGTGCAAAAATGTCATTCACTTGACAAAGAAAGTTGCTATTGAATGTTTTCTAGATTAAATATGTATATTTGCTTCTGCTTTTTCCAAAATATAAAGTATATTGAACTATATTCTTAAACACATCATTCTGATAAATATTGTACAAATAAAGCAGAAAAATAACATCTAGGAGATACAATAAAAACAAAGCACAGCATTCTATAGTCTAGACTGGTCCTAGATTGACCTAGATGCACTGTTACGCTTATTGGCGAGTTCCAGATTGGCTTAAAATCAGTTTTAGTGCCAAAACCAGTACAATTTAGATAGACTACTTCCTCATGAAGACGACAAACTGCAGGCATTACTGTATTACACTGAATTCCAGTCTTTTAAACTGACTTTTATTTTTACAACTATCTACCCAAATATTAAGAAGAGAATTGTTGATCAATAGAGAGTCCCAGCTAGGAGATGGAATAACTGAAGCTGGGGAAATCTAAAGGTTTGGATTATATGAGGTTGAGAAGTCTTCCTCCATTTTTAATCTTCCACAGGGAGTACAAAAAAGACACAAATCTTGTATTGTAACTTTCTTTTCTTACATAAGTTGTTTCCTAATTCGTTACATTTGAATGCACTTTTGGATAGGTCTACCAAGTTATAAAAAATAGCTCTCTACTAGTTCTAAATTTCTATGAAAGGAAACCTTAAAAATAGCTACTTTCTTAGAGTAAATGATGATGTTAGGTCAGTGGGATATAATACCAATGTATATTCCTCAACCTGAGGACAATCAGAGTTAAATATGGGCAAATTGGTATGGTCCTCTTTTTATACTTAAAGGTAAAATATCATTGATTGCAGTGATTAGGAGGAAAGGATTGCCTGAATTAGTAAAAAGTCTAGTAAAAAATGGCACATTTTGAAAGGAGCTTAAGCTTTCATGAATAGGTAAAAATGATCCAAAATTAGTATATAAACTACTTCAAGTGTTTACTACTAAATTCCAGGAAAATGTTTTTTCTCTTAATAAGGTAACAAGTATTTAACTTTTACATGTTCACATTATGAATTTATTTAGCAAATTAATTTTTCACAAATAGTGCATAAATTAAAACTCTAAACAGTCTAAACTTTTACAAACTCCAAATCGGTGGAACCCAAATTAATGAAATTTTATTTCATTTGTAGGTTTTATTTACGTGTCAACTGGGGTAAGGGTGCTACATGATCTTTCATGATAGAACATGATGCCTGTACATCTTAAAGTATAATTTATTAAACAAAACAATTGATTTCTTAGCATTTCGTGTACTTAGTGTCTTGGAGCAATGCAAATTATTCTGAGGACTCTCAAGGGGCTAAGTTCCATACAATAGCAAGGCAAATTCCACCTCCGTGTACTGAGATCTGATCTAGGCCTGTTGTTGTTTGTCCTTTATCCTCAAAGAGGACCATGACATCAGGAAGGTGATGCCATGACTTGCAAGTGAATTGGATTTAAGTGACGGATGGCTGTGCAAAGTCACCAGCCCTACTTCCTCCTCTGGAGCCATTTGGGTCCAGTGGCAAGAATCAGATCAGGATGACTGGAGAGGGCCCTGCTGATCTAAGCCTAATGTCTTCTGATTAACTCCATTCTCCATACGTTGAAAGCTGTTCCTTTACTCCTTTTTCTGAGCTTTCTCAAACTACCAAAGAGAAACTCATCAGTTAATAATTATTTTTAAATGCATCCTGGGTATGTGGGAAGATATGGATCAGGATGAAAAGAAACCTGCATGTCAGTATAGAGAAAATGTCTGCTTTTACATGTGTTGTTAAATAACATTAACACTTTACAATGTGAACAATGATGTTATGATTTTAAGGCATCATAATGGACAGTAGCTGATTAGACAGAATAAGAAAATTAAGGAGCTGAAAAGGACTCTAAGAAGTCACCTGATCTAGCTTCCTCTGGTGAGGAATGACTGATTACGGTTTTGTAGAATATAGAAAACATTATGGATTATGTAGGTGAATTGTATAATGCTGATTATTTTTGCCAGAGGAGTGGAGTAAGTTTTAAATATTCAGTCCCTTAGCATCCTACCTGAATGCATGACCCTGCTAATAAGCAGAACGTCATTCAGGAACTAAGTGTTAACTTCAAATAAATGACCAAACACAAATTTGGTGCCACTGAAGAGCAATGGAATGTGTGGAGGGTTCCTCAAGCAGGCGGGGTTTTACCGAGAGAAAGGGTCAAGTAAACTCTTCAGTTGCTGGTTTTAATTTGTAGGTTCTGAGTATTTCGAATACAAAGACAGCTATGCGCTAGAAAGCTTCAGTCCCATGTCCTCTCATTTGCAACAATTAACTGCTGTGATTTGTTTTGCCAATGTAATGCAGACATGCCCAAGTTTAACATTAATTTTCATGCATTGTTTACAACAAGATGTATACCCTGGATTAGGCACAAGATCTGTGTAGTTTCCTACATAAAAGTACAATATACCAATGCTACTGTTAATTCTCTTGAGTCATCAATTCTAGTGTTAAGGGGAGAAAGATCATTTCCAGAATTGATATAAATTAAAGAGTTTTAAATTAGCGGCTCAACATAAGCACATATTTGATCTATTCCTAGACTCTTATTAAATGTTACTCTTACTGTTATAACTAATGGCAGCATGGCCACAGATTTAAGATAACTCTTAAAGGGAGGATATTGTATTTAGATAACAAAGTCTCTTTATAGCTATAAATCCTAATGGCCTAACCTATACAGTTCATTAATTTCTGATCTACAGACATCCTAGAATTAGCTTCTGTTATGTGGCTCAGATATAGTGTAGCCTTTCTTATTTAGCAGCTTAAATTTTCTCTCTCCGCCTCTGCCCCCCCCCAAATCTCTGCCAAAACACACACACTTTATGCCGTCTGTCTGGAAAGGAAGATTCAGACCATATCTGAATATTGGCTCATGCATCACCCCTTTAATTCCTATATGCTCATAGGTGAAACTGAAGTTAATGTATTTTAAATAAAACATTCTTTCTTCTTCCTGTGTTGCCTTGATTTTGTGATTTATCTTAAAGATATATGATACACGCATATCTCTATGATATATATACATGCACATGTTTTCAAAAGAATATAAATTATTATTTAAGATAATACACATACACGTATATTGTGTTTTATATATTTCCAGGAATATTTGGCTATCTGTTGCAATAAAATGCTTCATGTTTATATGAAAGTTGGTGCCTGGGGAGAAATTTAGGCAGAAAAAAAATGATGGCCTGATGTCTGTGCTTAACAGATTCTGTTCTCTCTTTCTCAGAATGAAATTTACTGGGGTACTTACATTTCTATGGTATAGAAAGAATGCCGGGCAAAGGGTCATCTGTTGGCAGTACAGTTAATTTATGTAGCTTCCACCTCATCTACTAGTATGCTCAGATTACAAGGAAGCATTCAGAATCAAAATCTTGGAATGACTTTTCTAGAAGTTCATTTCCAAAAGTTCCAGAACTCACCTACGGGGGCTCCACTGGTTGACTGTTCTGTGGTGGGCTACTAGACTCCCTTGACATTCTCAGTGTGTTTGGATATATGGACTCTGACTCCATCATCAGTTGAAAAGGTTGCCTGTTCTACCTCACTGACACAAAATATATGGGGCTGGTCTAGCTAATCCACAGGCAAATGACTTGAAGATTTTAGCTTCAAGTGGTGCATCACATGTCTCCTGGAAATGACCACATAGGGGTCTTCTCTTTACTTACTGGCCTGATGCTGCTCGAGTATAGTATGATTTAGACCCTATCTCAGAGTCATTACTCTCTATAACAGCAAATCAGAATATTTTTCATGACATTAATATAAATGCCTTCCTTCAATTCTTATTTTTTATTTCATACTTATTTTACATGTAATATATCTTCTTTGGTAGATTCTTCCTGATTTTATGACTAAATAAGGACTTTTAAGGGGATTTCAGGTTTGATGTTGCCAGGTGCACAATGCATTGGAGAGCTGAGAGATCTCCCAAGTTGGACCCAGACTATGACAAAACACAAGGTGTTGTGCCTAACCCCGGGGACCATGTTATACTCTCAAACACACAAAACCTCTTAACATATTGGCACAGACAATAAATGAGGCTCTGAAAGTAGGACCACTATCGAAGCAGCCGTCTAACATTATTTCGGACTGAAGCACTGAACACAAAAAGGAAGTGTGTTCTATGCCGAGGTACACACCTCTTCCTCTGAACTGTCACTCGGGTCATTGTCTAGTGAGGCGCTCAAGGAGGCTGCCTTGGGCTCCAGGTAGCAGAGGCACATAGCCAGAGGGAAGGAAAGAGTGAGGGCATACGGCACTGAGAAAGAAGCGGACAGCAGAAAGAAAAAGATGAAGAGGAAACAGGGCACAAGCGATGGAGAACAGATCGGGAGGTAATGCTGCAAATTCGCAGGGAGGAAGTTGGTTTCGGAAAGGCTGGGGAAAGAGAGGTACCCATCATCATCTAGAAGAGAAGGAAATGACTCCGGGAGTTGCAAGGAGAAGGAAAAGAGTGTTGCACCTTTGCAAGTTTGTTGTTTGTAGCTAAAGGCCAGGTCTTGATCCCCTGTGTAAGCTTTCCCTTTCCCATTAGAATCCAAGTCAGGCTCACCACCGGTCTGCCCAGTGTCTCTGGCTGGCTCACAACCTAACGCTTTTTGAACATTCTCCTTACATCTCCTACGGAGTGTTGCTGGAGATGCAGTGGGACCATTACATAAGGATGGTGAGGAGGAAAATGAACTGTTGCCAAGCCAAGATGACTGATAAAAGAGTGAAAGATAAAGAGAGAGAGAGAAAGAGAAAGCAGCAAAAAAAGGTGCAAAAAGGACAAAAAGAAAATAGTAATTAGTTCATTTTCTTCTAAGAATAAGTATAATTATAAAACAAGAATTTTAGCACTAGGGTTTTTCACAGAATTAAAAAAAATATTCAAGCTGCATGCCGAAATTGTCATGAATGGCTAATGATTACAAATTTTAGAAGAGACATACAAACAATTTTTTTTTGGTTACCCTGTGTATGAAGATATATATAAGTATAGACATATACAAATACACATTTTAAGAAGCTACAACATGGGAGTCTGTTCATGTTCAACTCTTGATTTTATGGAATTCGAATGGCTATAAAATTTCTGCCAAAATAGATTTTAAAAGTACTTTCACTAAGTCACAACAACATAATTGGAAAACTTTTGGGTTTGACAATAGAAGTAAATATGTTTGACAACTTAAGATACTAAGACTTTCAAGAAACTTTCCCTGACCTTTGGCTGAAAGAAATGTTACTGATATTTCAGCTGGTTGAGAAATTGAAAATAAATCCTGACCTGTCACAAAATTTTCACCATCCTTTAATTTTCACTGAGTTCAAAATCAAGTGAGCTGCTAAAATTTAAATTTCTGGCATCATTCTTTTTCAAAAGGCTAGAATGACTGGGCCACTATATCAAATAGTAATCAGAAACAGATACACATGAATTTCTACCCAGTTAGCTAATAACATCCAAAATCAGACATTTTTAAACCACTCACAAAAAACCAAGATTTCTTTGAATTTTTTCGGTCCCTATAATATAATTTTAAATAAAAACACCAACTGGTTTTTTAAGAAATTAACTAGAAAAAATTAAGATAAAAAAGAGAGTAAGAACTACTATATATTTCTTAAAGTTTGCCTCACTGGTATAATGATTAGCTCATAAAGAGAATATGTCTTGCCTTATCTCCAGTCATTATTAAGCTAGTAAGAAAAGGCATTTCTGTGGATGATCTCTTATCTTAGATTAGTCTAAAGAAAGGCAACACTCAACTTCACTGCAATGTGTCAAACAGCCTTGTCACATTTCATTATGACAGGGGCTGTTCAAATCCTTGTTCAACACAGAAACACCCTCACCATATAATTTATCTAAATTTCATTATATCTAGGAGAACAAACAATGCTCCGCTCAGAGGCAGCTGATGGCTCAGGGGATAGAGTGCTGGGCCAGGAGTCAGGAAAACCTGAGATCAAATCTGACCTTAGATACTTACTAGCTGTATGATCCTGAGCAAAGACTCAAGCTTTTTTTGCCTCAGTTTCCTCAAATGTAATATATATACATAATAATAGCACCACACCTCACAGGATTGTTGTGAGGATCAAAAGAGGGAATATTTGTAAAATAAGCATTTAGCCCAGTGCATGGCACATAGTACTCCTTTCCCTTCTAGGAATAATGAAACCTGGGTTCTAGCTTTAGTTCCACCATGGTGAGAACTTGAGCAAACTATAACCTCTCTGCCGCTCAGTTTTACCATCTCTAAAACATTATCTACTTCTCTCTGTCTCAAAGGAAGATTCAGAGCATGAAGAAATTAGTTGTGAAGCTTCCCTCCCCACAAACAATGAATAATCTGACATACTATCATTATTATTATTCTTAATTTGAAGACTCCTTTTGGGAGGTACGGTCCCTTTTATGCCAATACTTTTATGAATCTGGTTCCTAAAGAAGAAAAAAAAATCCAGGTAAAACCTGTCACAACTGAAATAGGCCAAAGGAAATTTCACTTTGAAAACAAATTAACAATAATTTTACAAAGAGCTCTCAATGTGCAAGTGACTTCACATATGCTAAATAGCTTTTGTAATTATCATAAACATTTTTTGTTTTTTAGCACATAGTTATCACTTGTGTTCAAATTCCATCCTAAGCACCCGGGCACTTTACACAGCCATGACATTGGCACCTAAAACAGGAGGTGTCCAATAATGAACGAGAAAACCATATTTGACTCAAGTGGCTTCTCAATGAGATCTAGGTCAAGGCAATGGCAGGCTATTTCAAGTATTTGAGTCTTTATCCCAAAAGGCTTCCAGAGTAGACTAAGGCAGCTTCCTTTCCCTCTGGCTACCTGAGAAGCCACTCACATAAAAAAACAACACACCTTTGATGCACATTTCATGTATGTACCACTGTTATTAATGAATTAGTATTTATTTTCAAGTCTAACTCTATGTATGGTAAAGACTTTGAGGCCCTACTTGGGAACAGGTGCATATCCTGGATTGTTGAGGCCTATTGATAGTGTTCTCCCCCCCAGGCTTGCCCCTGTCAAATTCAGGGAAATGTGGAGAGCTGGGAAAAGCAAGATGCCTAGAAACTGGGTCAATTAGGCAGGGAAGCACTTTCTAGCAACTGTGAGGTAACCTGAACTTTTATTTTTTTGTCTATCGTGGGCAGTTAGAATAATGATTAAACTAATAACCCTGAAAATTGACTAATGGTCTGGCATCAAGGAGGTCTTCCCAGCATACATTGTGTAGTATTTTTACAAAGCAGCTTCACTAGAATAACCCTATGAAGAAAGCAGTGTAGGCATTTTCTCCATTTTAAAGATGAGAGAACCCAGGTTTAGGGTGAAATGAGAAAGAAGCAGGACATGCATTAATACTATTATGCCTTACGTATATAGATACTTAATAAGGCCTATGCTATAGTATAACAGATATAAATCTGTGTCTCTCCTACTATGCCATATGAAAACAATCACACTGTACATAAAAAATATTTGTAAACATGAGTCTATATGAAGATGATTTTCTAATACTAACTAGCAGGCTTCTGAATGGAAATCGTCCTTTCTGGCTTATACTAGACTGCCAAGTACATAGAAGTGATCATATATGCTACAAAAAGAAGCACAACATCTTCATTATTTGGCATAAGACTACCTGCATTTTAGAAATGATGACATTTGGGGTGAAAATATTTCTAAAAATAAAACTGAAGTATTAATTCAAAATTGATAACTAAGACAATACCTCAAGAGATGGAAGGGAAAAGTAAAATTCAGTCAGGCCATGCTTTTGGGTCCCAGTGTTGAGCAAACTACTTTTTAAGGAACATTTGTTAATGAAGCATTGTAAAAAAGGGTTAATATGCTTCAATCATTGGGTCAGTGTCAATGTCTCAATGTCTCGGAGGGTAAAAATGTTTTAATCACACAAAGCAAAGGCTTTTAGGATCCGTGGGTTTGTGATATTTATGATGTATATTGTTATTTCCCTTGGGTGCATTTCAGCCACAATTCTAATCAGTTCTCATTCAAGTAAAACATTTCAAAAACACCAGATTTTGTGGACTGGTTTATAGCAAAAATGAATATAAACTATAGCTATGTGTGTTAGTTAATACAATTAGCACTTGCTTTCAAAACCTTTCCTACTAAGTGACTATTTTAAAGTCAACTAAAAAAGAATGTTTCCAATTGTTTTCAAATCATACAGTTGCCATAAGCAGCATGAAATTAGCAAAATAATTAGCATAAAACTATACACTTATTCAGCTAAGTTACCTCAAATTTTTTAAAAAAATACTAAATTATTGGTTTATTTACAGATCAATTCAAATAAAATAAAATTTTAAATAAACTATGTTAAAGTTACAACAAACGTCTTTAAAGAATGGTACATGTAATCTGAAAATACATGTCCTTATTTTCTGCTACGGCTACATTTTAGTATCTAGTTAATTTGCTCTCTCAACCCAAGAAACCATGCCATCTAGAAAAATTAACTATTACTAGCCTGTAGAAAAATAAGAGGTGAGATCAACATTTAATATAACTTAGTACAATTGAACATTCTAGGCCTTTGTTTTGATGCATGATACTAAAAGATGTGTCTGGAAAAAATAATCAGAAGCGCCATTTGTCTACAGAATCTACTATATTAATCAACTGTATTTGAAGTCCTGAAGACCAGAGATATGTAATCCAGGGAGGGGGAGGGGGCTCTTCTAAAGTTGGCTTTCAAATATCTCTCCACTAATGGGCATAATCAGATGCTTTTGATCATAAAAGCAATGATTATCATTTCAATGTATGTCAACGACTATAGCTGACTAAATAGCTCTACTCATAGGTCTTTCCTCCTTCTTTCTTTTACTTATCATTTACCAAATTTCCAGCA
Organism: Phalanger gymnotis; assembly: GCA_028646595.1. Classification (NCBI taxonomy): domain Eukaryota; kingdom Metazoa; phylum Chordata; class Mammalia; order Diprotodontia; family Phalangeridae; genus Phalanger; species Phalanger gymnotis. The sequence continues at coordinate 200,927,706 of CM053622.1, read as the reverse complement.
AGATTTATAAAGTTTGAGTTAACTTACTGGAAGGTTGTCTTACAATGCTTGAAATATGGATCATCAGAAAAAGACTTACAGAGTAAACATTAGCAAGAACTAATCAACATTAACAATAGCAATAATAATAATGAGGAGGAGGAGGTTTGTCCCTAGGTTCAAACCTGGCTTTCTATGTAGCTTTTGTTTTGTTTTCCCTATTTAACACAGAGTTACTAATCACTGAGATGACTGCATGCTTCCCAGGCTGCTGTGGCCAAACTGTTCATCACCTGCCAGTCAACTTCTGGTGATGAGGTTCTCTATATACTTAGCTTGGTCCTCAGATGGAAGCCTGTCAGTGGGACCACATTATTTGACATTTATAAAATCCATGGAAAGAGATGGCATATATATGTCCAAACTAAAGTTACTCAACACTTCTAAACAGAGAAATGGCAATTTTACACTTTCTTTAATAGAAAAAAATATATACTAATTAGTGGAATAGGAAAATGGGGCCAGAAACAAATACAGGAAAACTACTGAGTCTAAATTATGAATCAAAGTTGCAAATAGTTATATGGTTATTATAAGATCAAATTTTAGAGACATTGCTGGGTTAGCTGTTGAAAGTCTTACACAGAACCTCAGTTGTTTAAAAAAAAAAGGAATTGTTTCAGAAACAAACAAGAGTTGTAAAAAATAACTGAATGGATCAAGCTGACAACACTTATATGACCAATGTTGAAATATGCATCATCCCAAGACTTATCACGATCTTTGCTTACTTCCTCTAATAATGGCTTGGTGGTCCCCAGAACAGTGAGCAAACTGCAGAAGAAACCTAGAAAAATCTACCTTTGCCTCATGCCGTACTGCTGAGACTGGAGTGACTTCCTCAGCCTTTTTCCTCTTGTCTTCTTCCTCATCACGCTCTTCTTCTGCCTTTTTCTCCGGCGTCACAGTTGTTATCAAGTTGGTCTGAGAGATGCCCTTTGTCGTGGCGTACTGGCCAGTACCAACCTCTGCAGCAGACATAGAATCCTTCATGTACATTTCATGGTTTTCATTCACTGATGCTAAAGGCAAATATAAAAAAATCTGAAATAGTTAATTCTGTATGATATTAAAAGGCAAGTTAAAAATATCACAATTATTATTGAAAAATTTCCCCACATATCAGAAAGCTTGGAAAACTGGCTGATGAAGTTTGCTCAGTGAATACTTAAGCCTAAGGGCACACATAGCTTCTCTACATTTTGTACACCCACATTTGCAAATTCTTTAAGCGCTTAACATATAAAACAATCAGAATGATTTTAGCCAATCCTCATGCTCACTGGTAAGAAATAATTTTAAAGAAAGAGCTCTGAAGATGTAAGATTCTAAAAGCAACTGGAAATACAGGAGGAAAAGCCTGAGTTGACCCCTCCTCAAAGTCCATTTACAATCAAATACCAAGCAGCATCCCCTGTGTAGTTCAGCTCATTCATTGCTAAGTTCTTTTTAGTAGATACATTTGCTTCAATATCCATGGCCAGGAATTGGTGTTAGACTGAAAATTATTTTTATCATATTTTTGGAAATATCTTTCATTAACAAGTACTATATCAATAAAGGACTTTATAAAAAAAAATCCCCAGGATACATGGAAATATGATCAGCATATATTAAAGTCATAATGATAATTAAACACCATTATCTAGCCAGAGATGAATAAAACAAGTGGTAAGTGATCAAATGAAGATGAGAAACATTGAAATCTCCATTGCAAGGTAACCTGGAGGCAATGAAAGGTAACAGGCATTCGTATAACATTGGGGAAGCAAGACAAACAGATGCTAAATGGAAGCCATGCAAATGCAATGGATGCAGAGCATCTAAGATTTAAGAAATGTCCTTTTATATTGTGGAAAATGTTTTAACTAAAAATACCCAATTACATTACAAAAATGTAGTGCTAATCATTTTAGGCCCTGAATGTCATAAAATTGATCAAAACTTAACAAATTTGTCTCCAAATACACAATAGTTAAACAAACAAACAAAAAAGAATGAACTGCAATTGGTTTTTGATTTAAAGACCTTTGGATACGAAAACAAAATGGTGGAAAGGGATCCTTAAAATCCTTGTAATAGCAAAATCACTTTAATAGCACTCACTTTTCTTCACAGAGTGCATGCCTAAATCTTAAAAGTTCCTTTAAAAGGTTTCAAAAAGTTTCTTTAACTCATGATACTCTGGACTTGCTATCTTAAATACAATGCAGCTAAGCGAAAAGCAATTTATGCTTCAACATGCATTTCCTAGCTTGCAATCAGCACAATCCCAATCCATGAGAGACAAGACATACTAACATCATTTTTGGGCAGGGAGAGGAAGAGATAGGATGTTATTAGCATATATACTTGACAATGTTTTTCCCTTTCACAGCAACAAACATCATACCAAAATCATTACTACGACCACATTCAAAACAAACATGTTCTCTTAAGAAGACACAACACAAACATCAAACAGTGAAATAAAATTTTAAAAGACATGACTTTAATAACTTAGATTTCTTATATGTTTAATATAAAGGAATTAACTCAGAGTCTCTGATTAAAAAAGCCAAGTGAGAATATCAGGGTAAGCAGAGAGAAGTTGGTACTATTAAGCTAGAAAAAGTAATTGGGATATTCTAATCTATATTCAATTATTGGCAGTCCCAATTTGAGGACAGGCTTGTGTTTTAAAAGTGCAAATGTAAGTTGATTCTCTCTTAATATGGAATAAATTTCCCCAAAGAAACAATGCTACCAATGGTGACTCAATATATCTTGGAATATAACATGAAAGGCAATTTCATCAATAACTGTATCTGAATTGCATTGAATTATCTGTCATGGATAATAGTATTTCTACATAGAAATGTATTCTGAGTTTTCCCCTAAGAATGCATCTAACATATCTCCCTTTTATAACACTTGGGTAGAAGTAGAAGGGGAAAGAATTGAGAGGTAGTAAAAGTACTTACAATACAGATAACATATTATTTCCTACAAGGAATTTCTGAAACAATCATGTACCAGGACAATTTTGCCATACATTCGTTTGATTTAATCATCAATAGCAGGTAATGTCCCTAAGTTTGTTTGGTTATTAAGTAGTTCTTTCTTTTATTTGCAACAAATAACATTAGGTTCAAGCCCTTAATATAGTTTCTATAACAGGCAACAGAGCCTACTATGATCATTTTTATCTACCATTATTAGTCAATTATAAAAATAAAATTATATTTATTATTTGAAAGCTAGGACACATGTAACACATCTGTTTACTTTCTGTAATTGTCAATAAACCTGCTCCAAAGATATAATAAAGAGATGGCCTGCAACAGATTTATATTACTCATATATTCTATGGCTGCCATTTTTTGGTGTTATAGCACATCTTTCTCTTGAATCAAAAATTTCCCGAATTATCAACAAAAGCTAAGAGGCATGGAGTGAATAGAGAACTGGCCTTATAGTCAGGAAGCCCTGGGTTCAAGTCAGCCTTTAAGATGTACTGAATGAGTGACCCTGGACAAACCATTTAGCCTCTCCCAGGCAACTCTATAAAATTATAAATTGCAACCCAGGAGCAGAGATATGCACTGGCAGAGGGAAGTTCCCTATACCAATGAAATCACAGGTCTAGTCCCATCCCATCCCTATCAAAACAAGTTAGCCTACCATGAAGAAACTGGGTTCTTTATTTCCTACAACCCACTGTCTACATTTTAATCTAAGTGAAACTGGAAAAAAATATAAATTGAGGCTGAAGGTAGACTTACTAGTTTAAAAATTATCACCTAGTCATACACAACAGTTTTTCTTTTATCACAAGATGAGGAAATCTGAGTTTACAGAAAGCTCATGACTCTTGAGTCCATCATAACTAGTGATAATTCTAAAGTGAGTTAGTTAGTAGCTCTTACCCCCATCCAGGCTGCGGGACATCGTGTACCGTTTGCTAGAAGAACGCTCAAAATAAGGTGCTGGCCGGTCTATCAGTGCACTAGCTCTCCTTGTCTGGGCTTGTGTTCTGCCACTATAGCGGAATTTGGAGCCCAAGGTAAGGAATTTCTTTGGCGGTGCTTCTGGTAACAAGAGCCTAAGAAGTATCAGGGGGAAAAATGATTCTTAAATGTTTCTGTCTCCCTCAACACACACACACACACACACACACACACACACACTCTCTCTCTCTCTCTCTCTCTCTCTCTCTCTCTCTGTAATGGAAAGTGAAATACTATAGATTCTTCTTCTGTTTCAACAAATTATTATATAAATATCAAGCTAAGAAAATTGATTTCACAAAAGGAGTTCAATTCAATTCAAATGCCATTTCTCAGAAGAACAAAAAATAATTAAGTGATATTAATGAACTAAAACAGTTATTTCCCAAACCAGAACATGTCAGGTTTCATGTGCTGGTTTTTATGAGCAGAGATTTCTTTTTTTTTTATTACACAGGTAAGAAGGAGACATTGAAATCTAGGGTAGCAATGGATAAATTTCAAAGAAAATAAAGAATGGAAGAAATATTCTGAAGAAAAAAGATTAAAATATTATAGAAAAGAGAAAGGAGAGGATTCTGGAAATAGTGCCAAGGAAAAGATTGGGGTAGAAACTATGAAAAGCTAGAGAAGTTTTGGAAAGTCAGTATAAAAATATACATAAGCCCCCAAACTAATGGTTTTGCAAACCACTAATTTGAGTTGGTAAAGATATATTTACTTCTGAATTTTAAACATATTTCTTCCTCTAAGAAACCTTCCTTAGCACAATTAATTGCTAACAATTTGCTTCATTAGCTGAATTATTCTACAGCTGTTAAAAAAATGAAAAGATCTCTATTTACCTGAAAAATGTGTGGTGTTCAACACATACTTTCCATAAACGCTTTGCAGCTCGATGGTTTGGCAACTTAAAGCCAATGGTACTTTCAAATTGTTCAAACTAGATGAGGGAAAGAAAAAAAAACAACCTTCAACTGAACATTGATTGTTCAATAAAGAATTATACATAACAGTTTCTGACATGTAAATGTAATAGCCTTCACAACAGTTTCCAAAGATCATTAGAATCCTCACATAATTACATTTAACTCAATAAATTTATAGCAGCCTTCATACAGTTTAAGCTTTTAAGAAAAGCCAATTTTCACAGGAATGTCTCTTCCTTATAATAATCTTCCATACATCAGACTTAAAGGACCTAAGGATCTTCCTTTAGCAAATACTCAGTTTTGCTACATACAGATCAGACATGCATAAAAAGGTGCTTTTCCATCTTTCTTTGTATTCCCAGTACTTAAGCATTTAGTGAATGTTTGTTGATCAAGTGCTAAATTTAGGTATTCTCTTTTTACAATGGATTTAGACTGTCCAGTTAAAGTTTATAATCCAATTCCCTGTTAGTACCTGTCTAGTTAATGAATAAAATTCTCAAGGATTCTGTGGAATTTTTGCATTTCATTCTTTGCCCAACAACACATACCATATCAATTTGATCTAAACGTGAATTATCTTGCCAGATGTGAAGTATATTGGCCTCCATTTTATTTAAGTTCAAAATTTTTCTTTAAGTTCAAAATTTTTGTGTAGTTTTCAGGATGACCTTGGATAATCTGAACATGTCACTAAAATTAAACAATACTTCATGTGTTTAGGTTTTATTTTGATGCTTGCTGAACTGATGGTGCTATCAATCAGACCACCAGAGGGAGGTAATCATAAACATTAACATCTCTCAAACTAAACCTCTATCACCACCTTTTCACCAAATACATTTTTTGAGTGTCATCACCCATTGCCTTATCTTTTCCACTCAGTTCTCTTCTTGTTTCTGATGAAATGGATCACTAGCAAAGTGGTTCATATGGCCAACAATGAAGGTGACAGACAAAAGAGAAGACATACAAATTCAGCCAGGTTTGGGCTTCTTTTCAATCTCCTTGGACTATCAAGGTTTGGTTAAAGCCTCTAGGAACCATTGAGAGAGGAAACCAGGTATAATTGGGTTGTCTATTCACATTTACAATGTAAGGAATACACAAGCGGTAGCATAAACTATTGTCCAATAGGCTAATATAACATTCATTTATATCTATGTATATATGCTATACATTTCTATGATGTAGTCTCTAGGCTATGATTATTATATAAAATTACTGTAATTTCAAGTTAACCCTTATATAGAAAAAAAAAATCTTTTGTCTTCACATAAAACTTTGTGATTTAAACTTTTTATTCTTTTATTTCTCTTGCTTTTTAAAAACTGGTGGTATATTTTCTCCATAATGGGACTGCCATTAGGGATAAATAGTTTGGAGAAGAATTTTTAGGGTTTCCATTAAAAACTGCTATATTAAGTAATAAAGTACTCAAAATTAAAAAATAAATAATATATGTGTGTGTTATAAATGTTTTTCTCTCTCTCTCCTCTCTCTCTCTCTCTCTATTTAAGAATGTCAGCTCCTTGAGAGAATAATCTGCTTTTTCATTTGCACTTTAGTATCAACAGCATTTATTTAGCACAATGCCTTGGTTAAAGTAGGTACTTAATGACTGTTGAATTGAATGTGAGAATAGTCAAATCACTGAAGATGTGGAGAACTTCATTAGTGCTCCTATATCATTCTTCCATCTTGCTGCCCAATAGCTACAAGATTTCAAATTTTAAGTAAGGAACAAATTACAGATGAAATTTTTCTGGAGTTCACATGGCTCACACACACGCACACAAAAGAAACATGATATTTACCTGAAAAATTATTACTGACAAAGTGAAAACTGAGGGTTTCTTTAATACTATAATTTGTAATTCGTAAGACATAAAATTCTAATGAACCTTGCATTTCCACTTAGATACAGAATTGGAACTCAAGACGGGAAACTGAAATTCAAGGATAGTGAACATTTAGAGAGGGAAGTAGTGATCACAGGCCATTTCCAATTTATCACTGTAACATAGGAAGATAAAGCCATGCCAGGCTACTTATTTCCTTTACACATATAGTTAGTTAATTTGTTAGAACAGAGGAATTCCACAGACAAACTAAATTTGGGTTTTAGCATATGCATAGGATGATAATCTAGTTTGGTGGACTTAGAACCCCAAATGATGATCACTGAATAAGTCTCCATATAGAATAGAGTTTGTAATGAATGTCATCAGATTGATGTCTTTGGCCCAATTCTATTCAATTAAAAAAACCCTAATTACCAGGATTAAAGAATAGATGGAATGCTTGCCAAATTAGTAGGTGACATGAAGTTATAAGGAATTACCAATGCAATGTATGACAAAATTGGAATTTTAAAAGTTCTTGTCAGGCTAGAATGATGGCCAATTTCTAGTAAGACCAAATATGATAGTGATAATAATAGCTAGTTATTTATATGGTGCTGTAAAGATTTGAAAAGTACTTTACAAATGTTATCTCATTTCAATGTGAAATCCCATATCCACTGTCAAAAAAAATAAACAAGTGGTGGATGAAGGAAATATATCTAGATAACAGTTCCCATTGGGCTGTTAGTGGAGTACAAGCACTAGGAGAATCAATGATGCAGCATCACAAGGGGGGAAGGTGTTCTTAGGCTGCCTGATCAACATTATGGTGTTCAAAATGAAGAAAATCATGGTCCTACTGTGCTGGATCCGAGAAATACTGTATCTAGTGTATCTGATCACTTCAGGGAAAACCATTTTAGGAAAGACAAGCTGCAACACATCTGACAAAGTGGCTAAGATGGTGAGGAGACTTAAAATAATGTCATGCAAAGACTATTGAGGGAAATAGGCATGCTTTAGCCTGGATTCAATGCAGTTCAGGAACTGTTTATTAAGCAAGACTGTGCAAAACAGTATGCCATGCAATGGAGGTTCTAAAACAAAAAAGGCACTAGTTCCATTTCCTCAAGGAGCTTACATTATCTCTAGTGGGGGTGGGGAGTGGGATATATATGGATATATAATATATATGGATATATATATGGATAATATATGGATAAATAAACATAAGGTAATTTCACAACATAAGGTATACTAACAACTGGGGATGGCTGGGGCGGCGGGGGGGAAGATGGGCAATGCTTTGCATTGGAGGTGGCACCTAAACTGAATTTTGAAGGAAGTAACAATTCTGAATAGAAACAAGGACATTCCAGGAATTTAAGACTGTGTAAGTGCCCAGTGAAAGAAGATGGAATGGCAATTTCAAAGCAGTTAGGAGGGCAATCTGGATAAAATATGACATAGAAAGAAGACTGAAATGTAGGAATCAAGAAGATGTATTCAAATTCCAACTCTGGAGATAACGATTTCCATAATGACATATTTAGGTGAAGATATCTAACAGGTAGGTGGTGATGTGAAGCTAGAATTTAGGAGTGAGAGATAAGGGCTGAATAATTATCTAAGGTTCAAATGAGAAAAATATACTGAAACCAAGTGAGTAGATGAGATCAACAAGAGATAGTGACTACAAAAGGAGCAGAAAAGAGGGCAAAGGATAGGGACATTTACGGTTAAAGAGCAGGAGGTGAATAATGGTTCAGTAAAAGAGAGTAAGAAGTGATCAGATAAGTAGGAGGAAAACTAGGAGAGAACAGTGTCATAGAAACCAAGGGAAGAGAAAACATATCAGAGGAAGAAGTGGTTGATGGCATAAAAATCTTCATAAAGGTCAATGAGAATGGGAACTGAGAAAAGGCAATTTGAGTTAGTAATGAACTGTTAGAAAGAAAAATTAGAGTTTTTCAGAAGTTTCAGAGATGAAATCAGAATCAAAAGATAGATGTCTCCTAGTATTAGATTGAATGTCACATGGAAAAGAAGGAAATGTCCTTTGCTTGGCACTAGATGACAAAATTAGGAGAAATGTTTATGAATTACAAATAGTAGGGCTGTACAGATGTGGAATGGACTGACTCATGACATAATGGGCCTCCTATCACCATATGTCTTCAAATGGAGAATAGATAATACTTGTCAGATATGTTTGTAAAAGGTATCTTTGATTAGAGTTGACTAGATGACTTCAGAAGTCCCTTCGAGCTCTGAGATTCTATGATTCTATGAAAAATCTTGGAAACAAGCTATAACAAGAAATAGGACACAAGAGGACACAAACGAAAGAAATACTTAACATATTTCTGACTATCAGAAAAACTACAAGAAATCCTTCCAGGTAGTTGAAACTGTTTATAAACATATTAGTAATGTAAGCTTTTGAAAAGATATAATTCAACTTGTCTGTGATATCAAGAACTTATCAAAGAGAAATGATAACATATATTTGCTTACCTCCCCTGGTCTGATTTTTATGTAAAAATTGTTCCTTTTGTAAGAAATTTTCAGAACTTTTGGCCAGGCAAATCTGTTAATTCGGAGCCTGTCTCGATATATCAAAAGACCGCTTGCACAAACTCCTAACATAATTTCTACTCCTTCAGAGTCCTGGGGGAAGAAAACAGCAGAAATAACGAACATTATGTCAGTTTCTTTCTTTTCATCCATCTAACATCATCACCACAATTTATAGCTCTGTTGTGTAACATGATTTATGATTTACAAAGTGCTATCCCATAAACCATCTTATTTGATGCCCACACCAATCCTATGACACACTAGTATTTATATAGCACCTTAAGATTTGCAAAGCACTTTATAAATATTATCTCATTTGACTCTCACAACAACCCTGGGAAGTAGGTGCTATTATCATTCCCATTTTACAGTTGAAAAAATTGAGGCAGCAGTCAAATGACTTCTTCATACAGCTGGTATGTATTTAGGGCTGGATTTGAACTCAGGTATTCCTGACTCCAGGTCGAGTGCTCTGCTCATATAGTTGCATAGTAGCTGATGAATAACTATTTTATGGATGAGGAAATTGATGTTTAGAGAGATTAACTGATCTGCCCAATGTCCCAGAGTTAAGTAATAGGGGCCTTAGATGTGGGACCCAAGTCTTTGGACTCCAAATCCAGTACCATATCCACTATGCTATTTAATCCTTTCAAAGGACTAATTTATAATTTGGGATACTGCTGTTAAGTTTTCATTAAAGATTTGCGTATTTTGAGGACATTTTCATTAGAGAAATCCTACATTCTCATATAGCAGACTTCATATGTAAACAGTCATGGACATTTACTAAACATTCTGATGACTCGCTAGAAATGCTGGTCATACAGACAGGCTTTTTAAAGGTATTATGATAACTTTTAGTCCCCCAATGAAAAGGGACAAGATTAGGTTCCAAAACAAATTTCTCCAGTTGCAGACCCCTATCCAAACTTTTTTTTAATGTAAGTAAAATGAAATTAATAAACAAAAATAGTTTTGAAGAAGAAACTAGCTTTATAAAAATGTTTGGAAGATGACTACACCGGGTTTTTTTTGTTGTTGTTGTTGTTGTTTTTTATCATGGTGGTGGATAGGAATACTCATGGGCTAATAGCATGTATATGAATCTTGGATCATTTTTTCGATGGATAGAAGAATCACCCCATCCTCTGCTCCCATATTTTTCTAAAGTCACCGGGAAAAAGGGAAGAGTCAAATCACGATGATCACCCAAATTTGCCATACCTTGGGCAAACTATTCCATTATGTTCTACCAGTAACATAGAACTATTATAAGGAAGGGAAATCTTAGCCCAAAAATCACAGCTTAAATCCATTTACATTATTTTATGCAATAAGTGCCCTTATGTGCAATCATAGTAAGCTAGAGGTGACAAGGGTAATTCTTTAGTGCTCCCAATGTATCCTAGAGTATCATCCAAGTGAGAAACTGGTACAAAATTTTGGAACTATTTTGAGTTCTACTTTTTGGTTCCAATGTGAACCAAGGCAACTGTAGTAATGATGTCAGGAAGTAAATAAAGGGTTGGCAGTGGTGGTGTAGTTATTTTCCAAGCAGAAAGCATTTTAAAAAATACTACAGGCTGAGATATACTTTAAAAGGAAACAGAGAAATCAAATTGGGAAACCAAAAGAATAATTGTATGCTTTAGTAAATTTAATGATGCCTTCATATATATCTCAGTCAATCCTCATAATAATCCTATGAGGATGGTATTATTACCT